>JACVEI010000055.1:91682-326306 GCA_018115615.1 Pestalotiopsis sp. DP-2020a | reverse complement strand
GGGGGGGGGGGGGAAAGGCCTTGAAGCATTCTGCGCAGACTGATGAGCAAAGTCCCACTCTCATCACCACTTGAGATGGGGTAGATGGGCTGACCAGAATCACCCCATCTAGGATTGCTGAACAACAACAACAACAACAACAGAGTTTTTGTTGATGACAAGGCAGCCCTGATATGATTCTGGCCACAAGAGATAATGTAGGACGGAATAGTACGGAAGACAAGTTGTTGTATATTTTTGTTCGAAAGGAGGAAAATCCAGACAAAAAGTGTAGTAGCTTTTGTTTTGCCTCCCCTTCCTCGTTCTACGAACGAGAACCCGCTACTTATATAAGTGATAGACGGGAAAATAAACACCAAGCACGTGATTAAGCCATTAACATGCGACCACCAAAAGGGGGCAATCCCATCCACCCTACCACAGTATCGACAGCCAGAAAGCTTTGGCCCGCCACAGATCTCATCAGATGAGCTGGAAGTAGTCCTTATTTCCGCGGCCAGCTTTTCGTATACCTCAGCATTGCGTGAGAGGTAGAAGTAGGTGGCAGACAGAGTTGATGCAATAGTTTCACCTCCTGTAGGCAAAGACGAGTCAGCAAAATGAATTGTGAATGATTATCAATCACCTTACCGGCAGCCAAAAAAATCGACTCATCTCAGAGGCCTTGCTGCTTGATGTTCTTAATTTCGATGTCGGACTGCTCTGCATAGACTGATAATATATCGTGCTCAGCGTCTGCTGATTTAGCAAGACGAGTTGTATCATCGTCATCAACATATTCATCAATCTCACCCTTAGGCTGCTGGGAAACAGTTTCATAATAAGTGAGGGTCTGAGTAGTGCCAGAGTCGTGGATTCCATGGACGCGTGTGTTCTCCAATTTCCGAGTGTCATAGCCCTAGTCAGACTTCTGTTTATGTCATGTGTCTGAAGGTCGAGGTCGTAACCAAAGCCGAGCTTCCCAGAAATTTCCAGACCGAGATGGCGAGTTGCGGGTGTTAAATTAAGAGCCGATGACTTGGATTTCAAAAGTTGTCTTAGGAAAATATCAATGCGGGCCGCCATACGAGATTCGAACCGTCTCATTGACTGGTCTGAAAGGACTTGACTAATGAGTTTTCTTCTCGGACCATGTTCACTCTTGTCTGCAACGGTGAAAATGTTGCGCATGTCAGGTTGTGCCGCCAGATAGACGTAAGACTTGGTCATGGCCTCATTGTGATGGATATCTCCCACAGTCAGTACAGGATAGCCGATCCTAGGTTTGTGGAGATTTACCATGCAAAGCTGTAACGGTATTGAACACGAGTCGATTGGGAGCCACTCTCGCGATGGACCCTGTCGGTCACGGTTCAGCAGAAGCTCGTGAATTGATCTGCGCCACTCCCTTACCATATTTGAGGTGGTTCTTGTAAGTCTTCAGGTGAAGCCGCTTTGTGAGGCCATGATACCTCCATATTCATCTGCAAGACTTGCCAGGCATGGGCGAGGATATTTCCGAAGCGGGTGTAGAAAAACACGATAGCCCAAAATGAGAGCATACTTCATACCTCAATGTTAGTACAATTCCCCGACAAGAACTTCCCTTACATAAAAGGCCAAAGCAGCGAGGGCATATGCAATGAGCTGTCGGATAATCGCCATTGTTCTAGACCGCAGCGAATTATCTTCCACAAGATCGGACGAATATGACTATCTGCTGGCAATGAAGAGATTACGACGTTGACTGCTAAGAGTTGACAGAAAATCACTTCCTAGCAGGAGGATACCCTGGCGTAAGTGTTGGTTAGTGTTGGTTCAAGGTTACATTTGTGGCACAGAACCATGACCTTGCGCTACTCTGCTTTAGACTCCAGACTTGCGCCTGCAGAGCGGTTTGTTTATCTTACGTGACACACCAGCGTTTTAGAGAATGCAGATATGGCCCAAGATCTGTACATACGTGGATACCGGTAGGTATACTATCAATGATCTAGCAAGATTCATAGACGACATAAAACTTTAGAACTCGTAAAATACAACCAATTCTACTCGTTCAAGATTCCTGGACAGTCTCCACCCTAGTACGCACAAATAAAATGCCTACCCATAAAGCCATGCTTATATCATCAAACGTCCATATTCTGATCCCTAGTCGTTACATTGTACGTATTCTGCTTTCTTAACGATGCAAAATTGCCTTACATACTTTGGGTCTGGCCGTGGCTACCCTCCTCGCTTGATCGGAGGCTTCCATTAGCAGCCTTCTTGGTTCTAAACAATGATAAAACATTAAGTTAGGACGCGGATGCCCTAGACAAAAGACTTTTAAACAAAGAGCCGAAAAAGCGCGGGTCGGCAGGGTGGAAAAAGGCGGGGAACGCCGTCGCACAGGCGCATATGAGACCGATGTTAGCTTCGAGTATACTGTAGACAGAAAAGTTAGTGACAAACAATCAAATTGCAAACAATAGAAGCGATTCATTAGAGCGTAGGTCCTAGCCACAAAATATGGTACATACGTCCAATAAAGCACTCGAGCTGCTACATAGGTTTAGTCTAGGTCAAAGGCGTATTGTATCGATATAACAAATCGCATAATACTAGCAATACAGGTACTGCGCCATGTTAATATTGCAAATTGCGAATACAGAAAAGCATCTCGGGAACCTACAATGTGCCAAGTCCGAAGACCGATGCAACTCTTAGGCGCCGAGACAATGGCATTTGCATTTTGAAGATAATCGGTAGCGGAAGCAACAAGATGTAAAAGTCGGAGACCACGTTGAAGATGCCCGTAGCCCATGGAAACGCAGCATAGCTTAGGCAGGTCCCGTTCACGGCTGGGTTCCACTCCGATTCAACAGGCTTGCAGCGGAAGAGGTAGAAAATGGTGCACGCTGCGATACCTATCCAAATGCCCCATCTCGTTTTGCGATCTATCTTGAACAAACGCAGGTATCCAAGAAGAATGCAGAGCTTGATGGAGAGGATCAGAGGAAAGTAGGATTTTTGTGAAACAATGAGCCACTGCAGACGAAGCGTTAACTGATCAAATTCTTGAGCGTTGACACAAGTTGAGGAATACTTTGAGAGTGTTCACGATTTCGGACGCTCGAATGTCATATATGTGCATCCCAAAGCCCCAACGGGTAGCTATTAACCACACGCATGTCAGTCAGGATCAACGTCAAGACATGATCGCAAATCTTACCGTATGCCATAACAACGGAGAATTCAAGCGCCAGAATCTAGATAATACTTAGTCAAAACGCATTGCTTTCGTTCAACGGCGCACCTACCCATGATAGTAGTACAAACCCTAGAACCTGTTAGCAAAATGGTTTATGACTGCATCACTGTGTCGTGTTTATATCAGGCTTACAGTCATCTATCCCAAAACTCTTAGTAATTATAATACGCGTGTACACGCGAATAAAGGCTGCCACAGTTGTAAAAGCAAGAACCACAGAATGCAAAATAATGTTCTCATGCTTGTAGTTGTCTGGATTGTTGAAGTCGGATGTCACGCCAGGTGGAGCTACAGACAGCTACTAGGACCTAAGAGAGGTCCACGCCGGTAGATGCTCCAGTAGCCATGACGAATAACGAAAAGAATAAGGGGGAAGGAGAGAAAATTGCGTTATCCAGCAAAACAAATATATTGTTAGTCCTGTGTCAAGCCAGGCGCTGATAAATGTAAGCATTTAGATGGGACCCATCCACCCAAGACGGCTCAGAACATATGCTATGCTACATTGCTACCTTATAAAGTCGGCCATGGCCTAGGCCGAGCAATCAGTCAGCCAAGCCCCGACACGTACCTCGTACTTGATGCAATAAACATGTTGGGGTGCCCTCACAAGGTATATACTATACGTTGCATTAATATTAAGCATGCCGCGGACGACATTCAACGAACTTTTGAACGGCCCCTCGGTCACATCATCCAAAAGTGGGTGGCCATGATATAATGGAAATCCATCGCAATTTTTGACCTTTGGCCGCGCAACAGAAATAGAAATCATGCAATTATGTTCAAAATATGCCCCAGAAGAGTTGCATGCGACCCACAGAAACGGTAATGATGTGCGTTTCCTGCAGTCAAATACCTCACTGCACCATGCAACCTTCCCCGGCCTCTTTAGACCCCAATGACAGAACCAACACAAGCTATTGGCATATGCAAGCCAACGTGTTCCATGTGCATGTCACACCGAGGTAACATAGTCACACTGTGTAAGTACAGTGACTGTATCTCCCGCATCGCAATCCTTCCGGAGCGGTCCGTGTAGATAGGCCAGCCAGGAAAACGAATCAGATTGAGCACGTTGAGCAGCCTTTCTCTGGGATTCTGGGGTGCCTACAATTACACTCTGATATCATAGCTAGGTCCTAATTACTATTCCGTTCTCTTGTCCAGATACTCCCGCCACACTCTGCCCAAATCAGCAGGCATGATGGGTGAGAACATATTCCCCAGCCAACCCTTCTGGCGATGCGCTGAAAGCCCAGTCTCATCTAAGAGCTTATCTGCGTATGGAACGCTGTCAAAGGCAGCAAAGTTTCCAAGTTCACCATTTGAGAGATAGCGCCGCTTGTTCCAGGCAATCATGTGAGCAATGTCCTTCTCCCTCTCTGCCACAGAGGGCAGCTTGAAGGCCTTGTCCCAGTACGCCACTGCCCATATGGCCTGTGCTTCGGCTGCAAATAATTTCGCTCCAGCGACAATGTGGTTCATGAAGAGAATAGAGTCATCGTGTACAGGGGCCATCGTGTGATACAGTGGGTAGGGCGTTCGATCGTCGTGCTTATGGTAGTGCTTTGGAGGGTTTCTGAGCATGACGAACCGACGAAGGACCAGTTCGTCTGCGTCGCCAACGAGCTTCTCCCACTTGGCCGTTTCCTCCTGCGGTTCGACAGTTTTTGGGAAGGGTAATCCCAGTGCTCTGAGTGTATCGTGATCAAACATGTCGAGTCCAACCCTCCAGCCAGTTCCACATAGGATCGCGTCGCACGGGAAATGTGTACCGTCCTCATCATTGAGGTATAGTTCATTCCCACTCAAAAGCTTCACGTCACCACGGTGAACATTGACTTTATCCGCGACAAGAGGAAAGAAGTCGTTAAAATGGCAGCCTCCCGCGGTGCCGTTCTGCCAGATGATCCTTAGAGGTGTTAGTAATTGCTGCACTAAAGATAGACAGCAACAAGCAGAATGAACTTACTCGTTGTCATACTCAAGTTTTTCGAAACCTTTGTCGCTCTTTCTCTCTCTATAGCCGGCGTATTTTCTGACTGTGTTGTCTAGAGCGGAGAATATCTTGCTTACGAGCTTTGCGCCGAGTCTGGTACTATGGAGAAGCCATGTCCACCATGATTGATTGGGGATAAGGTAGCACGGCTGCAGCGATGCCATGATTCTTGCCTGCGACGCTTCAACTCCGTTTTTATATGGCGTAGGCAGATTGATGGGCGCAAAGGCTGCAGGGCCAAGTGAACCATGACCGGTTTTACGAATGATCCATGATACAGTTTTGCCTGCCTTGACTGCCTCATACACCATATCTGCAGCCGACTTTCCTGCGCCCAGGACGGAAACGTGTTGGATAGATTTGTTTTGGACGACGTCAGAATGGCCGAAGTCAATTGAGTGGACGAGCTTTCCTCCGAAGTTCTCCTGGCCCGGGAATTCAGGCATATTGGGAACCGAAGATTGGCCATTCGCCATTATGACTCTTGAGCAGACCATTGTGCGCCGTGATTTGGTTTTCGTATCAATACACTCGAAACTCCATCGGCCATCGATCTTCTTGATGGACTCTACTTGGGTGTTGAATTGTATTCTATCCCGGAGTCTCAATCCGGCGTGGCTCATGTTGTCGACATAATCTTCAAGATACTTTGTTGTATACTTTGCGCGGAATAAATCGTACATAGAGTCCTCGGCCGGAGGCTTCTCCATGGGCATATCAGAAAACTCTGCAACGCCATATGTCCACTGCGACCAGAAGCTGGGATAAATACGTCCTTATAAAATTTAGCAAAGCATCAAACATGGAGCTCTCTAATCTCTTACGCTCGCTCCATACCCCTCCGACGCAATAATCGCGCTCCAGAATTGCTAGCTGTGTCTCTGGATGAGCTTGAAGCAGTCGTTGAGCTGCAACGATACCAGTCAGACCTTAAGAAATTCGTTAATCATGCCCGCGTTACAACACGACAAAATAGATGACAAACCTGCGCCTAGGACGATGACGTCGAAACTGGACACATCCTCCATGTGTGGCATACTAACAAGGTGTCTACGCCGCGTGTGAGAAGGATGAGTTTGGGCGGCCGTGGTGGCGGGCACTTTTCGTAAAACCGAGTCAGATTGTCAGGAGAACGAAATTTGTGAGTCAAGCAAGTGTCGGGCAGTTGGAGCGGTTTGGATCAAGCCAACATTGAATAGGCAGTGCACCTTCTACGTAACACAAGACAGTGTGAACAATTTAAATACAAATGTGATGCACAGTACTCAGTGCGACAAAATAATGTCTCAACTAGAACATGAGGATACTACATAGCTAGGTAATCATCTAGGTTAGTGGAAGACGATGCGCACACCCTTCGAGTCCAGTCGCGCCAAGGGCACAATGTAGTCATGCACAGCGACCACGTCCGTCTCGTCCGTTTCGAACAATGCAAACTGGGGGGCACCAGGCCGGAACAGCGCAGCCAGCATGAAATTGATCTCGGCCATTGCTAGATTCATGCCGATGCAGTTACGCGAGCCTCGCGCAAACGGGGCCAAGTTGCGGGTCATCTGCATCGAAACATTGCCCAGCCAGCGCTCGGGTACGAAGCTATAAGAATCAGGAAAGACCGCTGGGTCGGTGTGCTGGAAGTGAGCCGTCATGCCGACTGGCACCTATTGGTTCACATCAGCGCTGATGGCATAGCAGGATTGCATGGTTACCATCGACACTTACCCCTGCTGGAATCCTCCACACCTTCCCGTCCCTAGCGCTGGTATACTGTATAATCCAACGCCTCGTCGGGCGATACGCGCGGAAGCCGGTGCATGGTGCCGTAGCTATGTCTGCGTCTCTCGTCAGCTCCACTATGCTCCAGTTCGGCACAGTTGGACCCCAAACGTACCGGAGACCCTCTTTGATCAGGGCCTGCAGATAAGGCAGTTTCTCCCATTGTGACCATGTCGGCTGGGTACCAATATCCTTGAGCTCCTGCTCCAATTGCTCACGCATATGCGGATTCGACAACAAATAAAAGATGATGAAATGCAACGTGCGGGCCGTGGAGACTGACCCGGCCCCCAACAAAATCTGTGCCTCCTTGGTCAGACGGTCGAGAGACAAGTCCTCTTCAGGGAGTCCGCTCTCGTGCACCATGTAGCGGAACAAGGTCGGTCGTCCAGCCACAGCCGGCTCGACTTTTGAGGCTGATCGTTCTTCCTTCTCCTTGATCAGCTTGGCGATGTACTTTTCGGCCCGCTGTGATGGTGAATTAGCGGAGTAACCCAGTTCGGGCAACAATACGAACAGTCTTCCACACGTTGAAACACTCCGCTTTCGGGTCTAGCCAAAGAAGAACCCAGCTGGGGATATGTCGAACGAGGCTAGTTCATAATAAGCATGGAATATATTTGCATGGGGCTCAATTTTTAACTTACTGAATAATCCAGGGAAACTCGGTAAAGAGCGGTATACACTTGATCATTGAGTGCTGAAGATCATACCTATTCCCGTGAGCGCATGATTGACTGTATGAAGGCTCGACTGAGCTTACCAAGCTGGTGAGAAATCCTCGTCCTCGATAAGCTCCGCAGGGTTCTCGACGCAGACATGCCCGATAACATCCCCTGAAAAAGCTAGCATTGCATGGTCAAGTCGGATGACCCGTTCTGACCCCTTGAGAGATTCGAAGCGAGCAATAAGCTTGTTCACACCCTTGTGAATTACAGGCTCCAACTTGGTGACTCCATGACGGGAAAAGTATGGCTCCACAGGCTTACGGCGCTTGCGGTGTAACTCATGGCTATGAGATAGGAAGAATGTACCTGCACTTGTGTTCAGTATCATGGTCAAATTGCATTGAAAGGTAGCCATACCCTCAAATCCAATTCCCGACGCGAATTGGGAATATCCTTGAGTGCGTCGCATGTGGCCGGACACGTAGACTTTGTCATAAAAGTTCGGGTCGGCGATGGACAACTCCATAGGGTTAATTCGTACGATCGGCCCTGAATGATCAGTCATGTATTTCACACAGAAATACGTTTCGACTCTTACCATAGACTTGATGCATTCGCTCAATTTCAAAGCAATATTTGGCTTGCTTGAAATAATCGAAGTAAAACTCGTACAAACTCGTCATGGCTGCTAACTTTGAGCCTGGGAAGCCAGCAAGTGGAGAAAAGCATAGTCGATAAATGATTCTGCAAACACATTGGAGGACTAATACGCCAATGGCGCCCAAATAGATGTTTGGAAGCATGACAGAAAAGAAATGTTTGGAGAAACTTGAAGTAGAATTTGGGAGAGAACTATAGTTGAGTTTACTTCACCGTCAAAAAATGGGCGTAACGATATGGTTTTAAAACATGGAGCGGAATCGGGGATGACTGATCAAGAATGCCACACAAGTCTATCTGAATGCAAAGCGTTCTCATAGTTGCCGTGCATCTGAACAATACTCAATCTATACTGCTATAGAGCCACCATCCAATCAGTCTTCGTGGCTGGCATGCATCAGTGCAGGTGCGGTGTGGGTCCCGTCAGCAATTACTTGTCCAGCATCTTGCCGAGAAGAACGTTATGAGTATAAATGTACCATAAATTCTGGGCACTTTTATCAGATTTGCATATTGAACGTCGAAAGCATGTCAATTTGTGAAAGGCTACATTCAAAGACAAATACACGGATCAATATAGCAGCCAAGACCAGTGTCCTCACATCCACTGAAGCATTACCAGACGAAAGTTATGGATTACAAATATTCCAATCTTCTTGAGCCGTCTCAGTACGAGATTGACGGCCTATGCGACGGTCTCATGGTACGTAAGCATATTGCTGAAGATCTCGAAGAAATTGGAACATTCAGGGCACAAAAAGACTAGAGAGACTTGGTTGCTCCTTTGTCGCATTACAAAGGAGGACTTGGTCCCAAACATAGCTTCATAGCAGTTTCGTTGCCGGAATATCTTCCTGGGCGATTTGAAATTGTTTCGTATGCGAACGAATTCGCTTTCCTCCATAATGGTATGTTGTATCCAGCCAGCGAACTCATTAGTGCAGATTATACTAATATATGGCTTCAAACGTTACGGATATTATGAATCAGCAAGAGGCGAGACCACTCCTTTCCATATATAATCATCTTACTAACATTATCGAAGGGTAATATCGAAAATAATCAAGTGCTGGATACGTTTCGTAAGGGGGCTCGGAACGGACAGATCTAGTCTCTGAACTCGGGAAAACGCCAAATACAAGCCAGGATTCTCAATACAATAATATCGCTAGACCGACCACGCGCCTTAGCTGCGATGCGGGCCTGGGCTACATTCGTTAAGCAAGGGGCCGGCCGGCAACATCACCAACGATTTCAAACATTCAAGGAATATTTGCCATACCGTACCAGAGATATGGGTCATATATAGGTTTCCTGCACTCCAGCGCGTTGGACATATTTCTCATTTTACTATGCAGGTTTTGGCATGCACTTATCACCTTTGGATGTGCCATCACGATTCCAGAAAAGGAAATAGATTTGTGCGCAAAGCTGGTAATGCCTGCTATCATCGCTGCGAGCTTAACCAATAACTTGTTTTCGTACGAAAAGGAGTATCAGGCAGCTCAAGCCGCCGGGCTCCCTAACGTCATTAATGCGCTCTGGGTGCTCATGGGTGAGCATAAGATCTCACTAAAAGAGGCCAAGGCTATATGCCGAGTACGAATCAAAAAAAAAGGTCGCTCAATACGCGCGCATAGTCAGGGAGACACCGTCCAAGAACAACCTCTCCGGCGATACGAAGCGATACATCAAACTCATACAATACAGCGTCAGCGGAAATGTCGTTTAGAGTCTGCAGTGTCCCAGATATCACAATGACATGCAGTACAATGAGCGGCAACTTATACGCGAGAAGCATAGGGTCGTCAAATACCCAACAACGTATCAGCTAAGGGGCCAGAAGAAACGTGCGAGGTTGGATTCGCAACATACGTCCAATCTCGGGGAAAAACTAAGGACGGGCGTATGTCTTGATCCGACTAAAGGACCCGAAAAAAATAGCACTTTGAAAAATACTGTGGATAGCCTGTACCGAAATTGTAAGGCTTATCACGATTGGGATGTTCTCGACCTGGCGGCTGGCACAACATTACCCAGTCTTGGACTGGAAGTAAGCACTCTTGAGCCTTCATTTTTCCTTTTACCCCAGCTAACCAGTAAGATTGCCCTCGAGCCTTATCGCTATATCAGCTCACTGCCATCGAAGGGCGTTCGAGACATGGTCATCGATGGCATCAAGATTTGGTTAGGCGTCCCGCCGCAATCCACGGCTATAATCCGGAGTGTGGTCAAGACGATCCACAATAGCTCAATCATGTGAGTACCGAGTAACAGCTGCAATATATATATTGCCCTGCCTAGGCTAATATTGTCGTTCAAATCCTTGCCATAGGCTAGACGACTTGCAGGATAGATCGCAATTGCGACGCGGTAGCCCTGCTACTCACGTCGTCTTTGGCGAGGCACAGACAATCAACTCGGCAACGTTCCAGTATATGGAGGCGATCGCGGAACTTCGGAAATTAACCAATCCAGTCTGCCTTGACATTTTCATCGACGAAATACGTAACTTATTCGCCGGACAGGCATTCGACCTCCACTAGATAGATGAGATGCTGTGCCCCTCGGTAGTTGATTATCTGCGAATAGTTAACGGCAGTAAGTCCCTCGGCCCCACTCCCAACCCCAGCCCTACCACTGTTAGTGCTGCCGAATACTAACCTTGCAGAAACGGGCGGGCTCTTCCGTTTATTGGCCCGATTGATGGTTGCCGAATCGCCTCATGGCGATCAAAAGGCTATGGATTGTCTTTGCCGGCTTCTGGGCCGCTATTTCCAGATCCGCGACGACTATCAGAACCTTGTATCGGCAGAGGTAGCCCTACCAACAGCCCGCAAGCCACCCCAATAGCGAGTCTTGCTAACGATACACAGTACACTGCCCAGAAAAGGTTCTGCGAACATCTTGATGAGGGCAAGTTCTCTCTGCCCCTTATCCATGCTTTGGCGCATACAGATGAGACTTTGCAGCTAAGAGGCTTGCTCCGGGAGCGCCACCGAAAGGGAAAATGCACCGTAGAGCAGAAGCGCTTCATTCTGGGTCTGATGCGCGAAGCAGGGAGCCTCACGTACGTGCTGCATATCCTCAAATCACTACACACAGAGTTGGAGCACGAGGTAAAACGGCTGGAGGGCATCTTTGGCAAGGCGAATCAGGAAATTCGCTCAATGTTGACGCTGTTAAAAATATGACACGAATTAATTTCCTTTCTGCTTCTCGCACCAACCATTACCACTCTACATATGCGTAATCAAAGCATGCAGGTTGGTCGTTGGCTGCAGACTGGCAGGCAGCATGTTGATTGCTGAGTACAGGCTGTGTGTTGGCTGCAGGTGGTTCACTAGAATACAACGTTGAGGGGGGATCTTGACTGCAACAAAAAGTGAGACAGGCAACAATCTCACCGAAAAGATCGCCCACTAATTTCCCATTTTTTTCTTCGTATCAATTAAATTATAGGCGAGATTATCGCACATAGTTACATGATTGTCAGCCCTTGTAGCTATCTCCTGGGTAATAAATCGGTCGATCTTTGATCATTTGAGACATTACAGCCCGCCCGCCTCCATCCACTATATACATATATTTCGGGATTTCAAAAGCCGTGTAGTGCTTGCATGTAATGGCACTATGCACGCGTTGTTTGTTTTCATAACTCCCGAAAGGTAAAATGACGGCATTTCAAATTGCGGTCGAGAGCAAAACAGACAGGGTATTTCATCAAGTCTCAACCAACGCGACTTGCAGGGCGCGAGGACTTTACATGCGCCTTTACCTTCATGTGCCGTACGCTGAGAACAACACGACATACCACCCCCTCATAGGATTATGTCCAAGGACGTCGCTGCAAAAGATGGCCATGCTGACCCGCTCGACAGCATCGAGGAGAGCGAGTATCCAGGTGGCCTGAAACTAAGAGCAATTGTCGTTGCACTTGTGCTCAGCATTTTCCTCGCGTCTTTAGATACCGTATATTCATCTCGATCTGGTTTTTGTTCTCATATACGCTAACATTGGTCAGACCATCATCACCACTGCGATTCCATCTATTACTAGTGACTTTAACAGTCTCGAGGACGTGGGCTGGTATGGCTCTGCCATGTTCTTTCCACTGGCGGCCACGCAATCTGTCTGGGGTAAAGCATACAAGTACTTTCCAGTGAAGCATGTCTTCCTCTTGGGAATTTTCATTTTCGAAGTTGGCAGTCTAATGTGTGGTGAGTGTTCCATCGACAAGTTCTACATCAGTTGCATAGCATGCTAATGGAACCAAGCACTTGCACCAAACAGCAATGCCTTCATCGCCGGGCGGGCAGTCACGGGCACGGGGTGTGCCAGTGTGTTTGCAGGCTGCTTCATCATCATTTCTCTGTCCTCCAGACCTCGAATTAGACCTGCAATGACCAGTTCCCTCTCGGCCACTTTCGCAGTTGCGTCCGTGGTTGGGCCTTTGATAGGAGGCGCATTCACGCAAAAAGTGACTTGGCGCTGGTGGTAAGAGATTCTTGTCCTATCATATCTACATACATACCGATTGATTCTCGTACAGTTTCTACATTAACTTGCCATGTGGATTTGTCGCAGCTGTAGCTATGCTTTTTGCCTTCAAAGCTCCGAAGGCTGCGGCGCCAACACCGGCGCCCTTGAAGGAAAAACTACTGCAGATGGACATCCCTGGTGCAATCCTCATATGCGCAACTATTCTCTGCTTCACGCTCGCATTGCGATGGGCAGGCGTAGAAAAGGCCTGGGGCGACTCCGATGTCGTGGGCACTTTGGTCGCGACACCGACTTTTCTGATTCTTTTCGGCCTTGACCAGTGGCTACAAAGAGACCGTGCGCTCATTATGCCGAGTTTCATGAAGAACCGGGTTCTGGTCGTTGGTGCTGTTTTTGAATTTTTGTGAGTGTTGCTCAGTTTATAACGAAGCTGATGACTAATTCGTTTTCTCTCAGCATTGCGGGTTGCTTCAACCTGAGTCTCTTCTACCTCCCCATTTATTTCCAGGCAGTTCGAGGCGTATCAGTAATTTCATCCGGTGTCCGACTTATTCCGGTCATTCTGGGCTTGACTATCACGCAGATTGTCATCGGTGGCCTCATAGCTGCCACAGGTATTCATAACCCGTTTCTGATCCTGGGGCCTGCGATAGCGGCTGTTGGGTCGGGTCTCTTCATGCTACTTGATGATCAATCCACCACAGGTCAATGGATCGGATTCCAGATCGTGCTTGGTGTGGGGGTTGGATTATGTCTTACCATACCGTTGATGTTATCGCAAGTCGTTGTCGATGCGAAAGATGTGTCAACGGCCACGCCTATTATTATCTGTGAGTTTGCCTCCTGTCACACAATCGTCAGGTTTGCTAAAATTATTTCCAGTTGCGCAATCAATGGGCAGCGCTTTCTTACTTCCCACAGCGCAAGCAGTTTTCCAGAACGAGCTCATGAAGTCTCTGCGTCAATTTGCCCCGGGCATTGATCCTTTGGTGGTTTTGGCCGCGGGTGCAAATAGCGAGGCGATCTCGAATCTACCTAGCGCGAGCATTGGAGGTGTTGTTCAGAGCTACATCAGTGCACTTCGTTATACTTTCGCGATTGGAATTCCGTTCGCTGGAGTGGCGTTGTTAGTCAGTTTGTTCATGCCATGGTTCAAATATCATAACGCAGCCAACAAGTCAACCGACAACACAGCCCTGAGCCAGGAAGAACATGGTAATGTTCCCAACGGAGAAGACAAGGAAACTTCCGGATGGAACAAATCTACCATTTAAGTGTCATTCATATCTAGAAATAATTAAGACAATAGAACTGTAATACTCTAATAAATAACTATGTATAAGTAAAGCCACGGGTGGACTGAGAATCGCTTCTCCTAGCCTTCTTGTGTATCATAAGCATGTCATAAGCATTTTTCCGATCATCGTATGTGATGTGATGTAATGTGACACCTCCTACATGATGCTATCGAGTCTCGGAGGAACCTCTGCCCCGTACCACTGAGCGTAAATCGAGGGGGGGAAGAAGGGCAGAAGTATTTAAGTGGACTTTCTTCTCCTTCAACTCGACGTTGAGTGGTAACACCTCCCCACTTCTCTGGTACATTTGCTGTTCTTTTCAAAATACTCTTTAGCTTCCCATCGACTATGGCATCCATGTCCCACAATCAGCGCCTTGCCGCCTGGCAAGACCTAACACAAAGTCCAAGAGATCCGGAACTTGTGAAGGTTCGATCACATAACTCGTTCTCTGCTATACATTGCAGTAGAAATCTGACAGTCGTTATAGCTTCTTGCCAGCAGTGGCCCTTGGCCTGATCCTCCCTTCACAGACATGCCGCAGTGCCGCGGAATTTCGAACTACGCTGATGGCTTGCTTACAAAAGCACTCGGATCGCCTCCAATTGGCCTACAGGAGGAGGTCCGTTCCATTTCGACGAGTGATGGATACACCTCGACCGCTCTATTGACACGGCCTGTACCAGGCTCCGAACCTGGGCCACTCATTGTGCTGTTTCATCCGGGAGGTTTCTTTCTCGGGAGCCCTACTAAATTGAGAATGTATGCTCGTCCACTCGCGAAATTGTTTGACGCTTCAGTTCTCTGTCCTGCATACCGTTTCGGACCAGAGCACGCATTTCCGACTGGCATCGAGGATGCGTGGCAGACATTGCAATGGGCCGCAGCTCACGCCTCAGAGCTCGGCGCAGACCCTGCCAGAGGATTTCTTGTAGGCGGTATCTCTAGTGGTGCCAACTTTGCAGTCGTGCTCACGCGGCGGGCTGTGGAGGTTGGACTCCAGCCTCCAGTCACGGGTACATGGGCCCCAATCTTCATGGGCTTGAAGGAAGAGGGTGCGGTGCCTAATGATTATAAGAAGTTTTGGAAGAGTCATGAGCAACATCGCGACGCGCTCGTCATTGATGAGAACAAAGAGGCAACCATGTGGGACTATTATAAACCCCAGGCCGCGTCTCCCTTGTTCAATCCTCTGGCATCACCTTTCGAGAATATCAACACGATGCCCAAGATCTTCCTCCAGGTTGCAGGTCATGATATTTTCCGCGACGACGGACTCATCCTTGCATATGCACTTCAGGATCATGATGTCGAGGTGAAGTTGGAGGTGTACCCAGGGGTATGTCATTCGTTCTGGGTATTCGCACCAGGCCTCACTCTTTCAAGGAAATTCGTGAAAGACATCGTGGAGGGTTTTGCTTGGCTGTTGGGCGCGAGCACAGAGAGCCTTGGTCAAGGCTGGGAAACGGCGATGGCAATGCCTACCATTCAACTTGAAGATACTACTTAGGCCGAAAGCAGTTTGAGTCTGGGTATGGCGGCACTGCATTATTTGGGGTTTCATATCTTCTTGGGTCCCTTGCCCGTTTTCATTTAACACCATATTTGCCAATCGCTATCGGAGGACACTAGCAATAAGTTAGTTGAGATTTGAGATCTCCAGAAGTAATATGATGATCAGAAGGGGCAGCTTCACCGTCAGATTGATCAAAATCAAGGATATCTTTCGCACAGTGCAACATTTTGAACTATGCGTAATTCGACAAAGACTGGCCATATGCATTAGCTAGTTACCGTTGTTGGCATCATGATATATAGAAGGCAGTACACATACAGATTTTATGATGGCAGGGTTTAGTACCTACACGTCACTCAGACGTATTTGGGCGAGATCGAGTTTCAATTGGCATCGCTCAAAGTCGCGACCAAGATGGCGGCCCAGTTGGATGTACTCAAAGGCATTGACACAACTGTCGAACAGACCTGCCACACCCAGTGCGCCGGCGACAACGCCAAACGGTTCTGCCATCATGAAATACACGGGATCGCAGTATGTGAATAGGGACCATATACGATGAATAGGTAGGTAGATATCTAGGTATGTAATCGAGACGACAAATATTGAAGCGATTGAATGCGTTGCTACCCCGCCCGAGGCCTCCATACCCCCTGCTGCGCCTTTCTACGCCTATGCAAAAAAAAACAATTTAATGTCTTACCTCATATTGCTTCCTCATGTCTCTCTTTACTATCTCAAACAGAACGCCGCATTGTGATAGACGTACGGAACAAAGCTGACCACATCTACGAATGGACGATACTCCTATGAGTCCTATCCCTTTGAGCCCGGAATCGAGTCGGAAAAAAATACGTCTCGAATTCCACTTTTTGGACCAGTTATATTGCCAGATCTGACTTCCTAGTCGTGCCAGCCTGGATGAAGTTTAGAATGTGTTTGTATCGATCACATATAAAAGTACTTTGTCAGGTACGGCCAAGTATAAAAAGCAAAGTTGACTACAGCGAGTTACAGGGCATTTGCAGTACGTATCTTTTTCCGACCCATTCAGGCTCAGAGGGATACCTCAAGTAAGGCGGTCTGCCTGTTCCGGTGACCAAAACCAATTCCCCGAGTTGATGCCCACACCTGGCCGGGAGAAACTTCAGCTTAAACTTCAGCTTAAACATGGTGAAGTTTATGCCTTTTGCCTGGTGGTGCAGAAAATGCAGTGCTCCTTTCACGGGACTTGGCTGGAACCGTGGTGGATATGCTCCGGCTGTGACTGTCGTCCGTCGAAAATGTTATGCGCTGCACATGTCCTGATTCGCAACCTGTGATCAGAGTTGATCCAATCATTGCCGATACCCATGGTCGATATTTCACAGGAATCCACAACATTCTTTTCTCATCTTTGAGAATCCACATCTTGTCGCAACTAATACCGTACCCATTGCGACGCATTTCCATTGCACACGACCTTCCTTGTTCTCTTCCCGGTGCACAGGTTTGTAGGTCGCAAGCTCCGACATTTGTGTTGAGGCGGTTATCAATTTCTGTGTCGAATACAAGACCGTCAACGAGGACATGAAATTCATCGGAAAAAAGCGAGTGGCCTGTCTTGAGATTTCGGATCACCAAAGTAACATCAGGAAATATTCTCGCGTGACCAACAGCAGCCAATTGGCCGTTTGCTGAAATAGCCACCGAGGTCGTGTAAGAACTATTTAAGGGGTTTCTTCCCACGTTGATTGTTCGCAGGCACCTCCATGAGTCGAAGGCCCATATTTTGATGTTTCCCTTGCTGTCGACAGATACGAGCTGCTGACCGCCAGCCGAAAGAGCCAAAGATCTCACTGTGTCATTGGCTTCTAGCGAACGCGTACAGCGATTTGTTTCAAGGGCCCATACTTTGATCGTTGAGTCGAACAAGCCTGAGATGAGGTTTTGTCCATCTGGCAAAAGAATGACGCAAGTGACAGCGTCCCTGTGGCCGGAGAGGGTCTGAAGATGAATGCCTGTTTTGAATTCCCATACCATGAGTTCGGATTCCCTTCCTGTTGACACGAGCCGCCGGTCATCCGGAAGGAATAACAGTGACCAAGGTGAATGCTTATAGCCTGAGAGCTTTTGTGTGCAAGAGATCGTTTCCACGTGCCAAATTCTGATTGTGTTATCCGAGGATGCGGACGCTGCCCACTTGAGGTCTGCCGACAACGCCACATTTGAAACAACCTCCGTATGGTGCGGAAGTACCTGCGGGTGCGAACTATTCATCGTGTCCCAAATCTCAATGGTCGTAGACCCAGACACAAACCGATGCCCGTCTGCTGAGAATACGGATGCCTTAGGGAATCGTTGATTGAAGTTTAGCGTATGCAAATTTTTCCCCGTCGTGGTGTCCCAGATCCAATACTGCCCTCTTGCACCACCATCAGTTGCTAGCAACCTACCATCCCCCGACAGTGCTAATACGTAGTGTCGCTGGCGATGGGTTCGAAAAGTCTGTTTCTGGATGCCCGTTGTGATTCCCAGACGAAGTGTCCTTTCGTATTCCCATTTCGTTGCACTCCAAACCGTGACAGTTCCACAGCGTGCTGATATCAACCACTTATTGTCTCTTGAGAAGGCTACGGGCCCAATGTCATATCCAGTATCCAGACGTCGCTCACAGATACCAGACGCAGTATCCCAGATTCTGATGGTCTGATTGCGTGTCCGGCATGCAAGCCATCTTCCATCTAGTGAGAGAGTGGACGACGCGGCTTGGCAGTCATTGGTGCCGGACATCGTTTTGAATGTGTCTTTCTCTGGGTCCCACGGTCGGATGTATACGGCTTGGGGATCATAATGAAGACCCCACCGTGAACAAAGCAATCCTCGATCTGCGGAGAATATTATCCCATCGATTATATGCCCTTCGCTGTGAAACGTTTTTACACAAGCGCCTGTTGCTGCGTCCCAGACTCTAAGGGAGCCATCATGGGAACCTGAGGCGATGGACGAGTTATCTGCCGAAAATACTATTGCTTGAATTGTACTCTCGTGGCCCTCAAGGACTTGGATGCATGCATCCCATTCTTCTGCCACCCTAGAATTCTTGGTGATCCATGTGGGTGCTTCTGTTCGGAAATGCTGTCGAACAACGCTTTGGACGGGGCTAAACACGAGAGCCGACACGTATATTTGTAGTGGAGCAGTTTCTATACAGGCTCCGTGGGACAAGATAAAACGATGGGCATCTTGGACCAGGCTGGGAAGGTTTAGAACGTGTGTATTGGCCTGCAAAATGTTTCGTTAATACAAATTCAACATATTCTTTTCGATACAAGGCACGCGATTCGCGAACTGACCAACAGAGACATGAGATTCCGCAGAGAAGACACTGCCTTTGGCATGCTGTTCAAGAGACTTAGAGCCTCCAACCAGTGCAGCAAATGGGTACGCAGGAACCTATCGATGAGGAAATCTCCCCTTTCATCGTCGTGCTCCAATGCTGTTTCGCGGATCGAACCATCAAAGTGATCACCCCAATAGATACAGGCATACCTGACGAGTTTGAGGGAGCTGTGATTTCGGCTCGAGGCGCTGGCTGGGCTTCCGGGATCTTCTAAGTCGCAAATTTTGCGCTTTAGTGTCGTAGACAAGACTTCCAAAGACCTCGCGAAGATGTGCTGATGCTGCTTTGCAATTTCAAAGGGCATAATTTCGGCCTGGGCCTGCTTATCGAGAAACTCCTTTGCAGATTGATGGACGATGTAGACTGTCTCATTGCGAAGCGTCAAGAAAGAACCGCATCTCTGCACCACGTCCTTCAAGGAATCGATGTCTTCTCGGGAGCGGTAAAGAGGCTCGACCAATAAGGCAAGTTCCTGCAAGCGGAGGGGGCGATAAACAGTCGAAACGACTGCCAGAATATCTTTGGAAAGCTTCGCCTGGAGCGGGTTCCCACCTGAAACGAGTCGCATTATTCGCTTGTATAGAGGCACAAGCCCTCGTGGAAAGTCCTCGACAACCTGATGCGCCAGCGCCTCGGACGTCTTTTTAAGTTCTTCACATACCAATGCTGCCCACAGAAAAGTGTTGTTCGCTTTTTTTGTGATTTCGTTGCGAATCTTATGTTGAATCTCGTTATCAGGGCTCTTCCACCACGGCAAACGGCCCAATCTCTCGTCGATGAACACGTGGACAGTTTTAGAGACGGACGCCTCCTCCTCCTCGAGATCAACAGTCATAGCTGTCTTGCCACTGACGGTCTTGTATAACTCGACCTCGATCTCACGCAATTTCCGGCTTGTCACGGCCCATTTCATCCAAGGTATGTCGCGAGAGGTCTGTAGAATAAGCTCCAGTAGCCTCAAGCGATCATCACAATCATCGCACTCGTCAAGAGCATCCACGACCAATACTGTCTCTCTCATCTTCTGGTCTTTTAAGATTGCTTTGAGTATTTTGGAAGTGGCTTGCCAGGAATCAAACAGGCTTGGCCCACACAGGGAGAACTCTTTCGTGACGTGTTGCACCACTGCTTTCTCTATTTCGCCACTGAAACCAGGGCGAATAAGACCATAGATTAGCCCTCGGATGACTGCCGTAGCATTGTTCATCGATGAGAAATCAGCTTGACAAAAGAAGTAGGAAAAGCAGCCTGGCGACTTGCCCTGCAGTTTGTCAATGATTCTACACAACATCATTGTTTTGCCCTTTCCAGCATCGCCTCTGATCAACAAGACGTTTCCATCACCATCACCACCATTGAGCCATTGGAGATAATGTTCATGGTGCAAGATCCGCTCGAAGGCGGGGTCGTCGAGAAGCCCCCTTTGCGTGCAAGGATTGCGTCTTTCTCGTGGGATGAGTTTGTCAGGAAGAGAGCCCTGACACATCCCTCGTCCTTGTTGTCTTGTTGCATGGTATAAACGTTGCCGTTGTGGACTCGCGCAGAATCGTAGGCATTGATGCTCCCAACGTGGTTACATGCCATGTCGGCGGAGGGAGATGGATCAAACAAATCTGTGGTTCAAATCATAAGCCGAAAAGAAGATGCGCTAAACACTCTTACGAATCATGACGAGCGCAGAATGGAAATGGTAACTGAACTTGGTCTATGGTTTGTCATTTTACTCGATACAATGTTTGGGGCGGAGCTTTTCTGACTGTCCAGAGTACTGCAGCCAGAACAGAGAGCCAAGTTGGTGCCTGACGCCTCAAGCAGTCAGCTGTAGAGAAGAAGGGGCATAAGCATTTGCCTGCACTCGGAAATTCTCACATGTAATTGGTTAGCGAAAGCAGTGAAATATCCTGGCCAATTTCTGGTTGGTTATGAACCTACAAGCAGGTGGTTGCCTTAGTTAGGCACGAATTACGCTGCTACTGCGGCGACAAGACATGGTAGGTACAATGACCCGAACTTTACGTCCGTGCATACCCCATTTCACACCAAAAGTCACCATATTTACTCCGGTATCTACGGCCCAGCAAAAATAGGAAAATGACGAAAAATAACTTTTAGTTAATACAAATTACTCGAATATCTAGGCTTTAACTTTTTTAATATTGTAACCCGTTTTTTGTAGCGGTATTTAATTATATATCGAGCGGGAGGGTATAATTTATGGTTTCCTTACCAAAATTAGCGTTTTCCCAGCTATACCGAAGTTCGAATATTTTTTTTATTTTTTTGAATTTTTACGAATTAAAAATTAAAAATCTAAATAATACAAGTTCTTTGATTTATAAATATTTATATTTTCTGTTTATTGTTTTATTTTTAAAAAATTTCTGCTGACCCTTGGTGGAAGTAGCAATACGGTGACTTTTGGTGTAAAACAGGGCTGGCACGGATAAAAAAGTCCGATCACTGTACCTAGGCAGTTGACAGTTATGGGAACGATTACTCCGAAGGTCCGGGACGCGGTACCAATTGCAACCTGGTGCTGCCGTTGATCTCGAGGCACGCGGGCAGCTCAAGAATTAATCGCACCAATAAATATATGCGATGTTACAAGAAGAAAAGGCCGCGCGGCGGTTTGTGCATCAAGATACAGCCGAGATGGCCGCTATTATGGGGTAATGGCATCTTATTTGCGGGCCGTGGGTGGTTATGGGGGGTGCATGCTACCATTGTCATTATGTCACTTGGGGAAGTGGGTGTGCGATTGTTTTTAAGCCAATCATTTTGACTGAGTGAGAATCATGCATAGTGATTTGGGGCTGTTACGGCGAAGTAATCAGGCCAAAGAAATAACATTAGTGTTCGAGGGAAGCGGGGGGAAATAAATAAGAAATGAAAAAAAAGTTTAACAAGGAATTTTTAGTTGTTATCCAAGACAACGGCCTTCCTACTTTATATTTATATTGGAAGAACCAATAAATATGAATCTCCCAGCTTCTTCCCCGGATACAATGCGAACGGTTACGCAACCTGCTCAGCGGTATTTTCGAATCAAAACTCGTAAGGAACATTTGCGACCACTCTTTCGCAAAAGCTGATTAGGCATAGAGCATGGTCCTTTCAATATTCGCTATTAGTATAACGACACTGTTCTACAAGTGAGACAGCGAGTCGAAGCTGCCCAGTGCTGTCCAGTTCGTAGCCAAAAATTTGTAGTCTCGAATGGGCTCTCAGACGGGCCCTCAGGCGAGACTGAGACCGAAGTTCAAGATGAAACGCTCATCCGAGAACTCTCAACGGATGCTTTTTTCCGGGTCGTTCTAGCCACAGCGCCTGACGGGCATCAGCCAGCATCTCAGCCAGCATCCCAGCCAGCATCTCAGCCAGCATCTCAGCGAACCACCACCAATTGTACCGAAAAAGTGAAAGCAACTGAGAATTCAACGATTCACACCGGAGACAGAATATCCTTGGAGGCGTTGAAGCTCATGGCAAGCCGGGGCTCACCACCTGCTGCTAATAATATGGCTCGCGAGGTGAATGCCGCTAAGTCAGCTGATATACACACCGGGCAATATTATGGCTTCGAGCAGAAGCTGAACAAAGGGGATGTGAACCAAGAAAATGAGAAAGACGATGAGAAAGAAGATAAGAAAGAAGATGGGAAGGGAATGGATTGAAAAATACTCAATGAGATAACGTATTGATGGATGGTGCACCGTGTCGCCAACGCACGTTCCAATGACTGACGGTGAAATTACACCAGTGTTAACCTTACCGACTGCACTCTTCGGACGTGTAGCAAATATTATACAGAAGACACTCATCGGGGAGCCCGCTTTGCGATCTTTTGTCGAGCATGATATGACCGAGATCTCGGGTTAGGTTCAACCCAGTCTTGCGGGAATAAAACTAACTGCATATCGCCGTCGGCATAGTCCCACTCTGTTTATACACTACGGCCTCGACCCCGGCGACGAATATTTGACGTTGGCTGGTACTTTGCCCCATACTGTGAAAGCATTTGCGGCCGACCTGGCTGATGTGTTATGCGGCATCTGCAATTTTACTGGCCTGGTTGAACCGTCGGGCTGCATGCGAATGGCGAAAAAAAGTACTAACAACGCGTGGCAGATCGTGTTCGCCTGATTTGTTCTCTGCTCTGCGTCGTGGCAGCAAGGGGATTAAATCAACGTATCAGGCATTAAGGGAAGGCAGTGCTACAACGGCGCGTAGCCGCTAGGAAATAGTTGGAAAATTTAATTGAGGTAGCCCACAAGTTGGTGGGAAATAGCTTTAGGATTGATTATTTGGCGATTTTTTAGCTATCATCGGCGAAACTGAATAATAGTAGCTTAGTATTAGCAGAAAGCATTGTTTCGCTATATTACAACCTTTACCTTTTTAATATTTTCTTAGCATCCGTTACTCTACTGCTTCTAAGCAATCTAACATACTAAAGATGCGACTACAGTATTATAATGCAACCTTATTGGCAGTTCCAGGTCATCAAGGTCTTGCTCTCGATAGTATCGCTTGCCCTGTGATTGTTTTTTACGTTTGGGGACCTGACGAAGGATTATTTGTCGGTTTATCAAGAACATTAAAATATTCTTTGCGGAAAGCCGACTATAAAAAGTCAAGTTGTGTGCAGAGTATAATCATAATAATCTGCTGCAGTTATTGAATTTAAACTCTTCGACATAATACTATAGGCCATTCCAAGTCTGTAGTGGCTTCTTATACAAAAAAGAGAAAAATCAAAACTAAAACTACCAAAGAAAACTTGGTCCATCCATACAGAGCACCACTGCGAATTATTCGTCCGTCCGTGTAGTTCTGCTACTATGCCTGTAAACGCACATCTCGTCTGAATAATTATTGTCGGCTCTCTGGTTTTGAAAGCACCACCCTTGCTTTCGCGGTAAGGACCAGAGTGCATCATACTCCTCATCGGAGAGGTTTAGTCGAAAAGAATAATTACGTCGGCAATTTCTTGAAACGCAATCTCCGCGAAGGTAAAGATAATAGCACAGAGACCCTTTCCTGAGCCCTTCCACAGTCGCCTTATCTACCCGCAACGAGCGGTTAATCCGACGGCCGTTTTCGCCTATTATTACAGGCAATAGCCTGCTTGACTTTGCATCCGGATTCCGATATCCTTCGAGCAACGTTATGGGCCCCGACGCCATGCCAGGCTCAGCACTTGTAGACTTGTTGGCAGTCACCGCGTTGGACAAAGACTGTCCTGGTAGCCTTGGTCGCGCTGTCACCTTCACAGCGTCGTTGAAAACCGAGACAAATCGGGTCTTCTTCAAGCCTAGGTCCTCAAGTACTTTCGGAAACGGGCCACTCTCCAACAGGGTTATACGTTGCGCAATCTGCTTATCGCCAACATGGAGGCATTCGGGTAAAATTTAGCGTAAGTCTATACGCGACTCCCAGTTCAGGTGCTCAAGGGCGTAATTTGTGTATATTTACTATAATCCAGTTTCCAAATATACACCATTGGAAAACGATACTTCTAACTCATATTATCCAAAATGAAGAGTTCGCTTTATTCGATGGTGTAGTCACAACTGACAGGGTCTGTAATTTCAACTGCCCGGGCTGAAAACCCGAGACAGTCCGTGTGGCCGCCAGGGTTGGCTACACCAGCATCGACCCATACACTGTAAGCTCCTTCGATGCTATTGGGGCAGGCCAAGAATCCAGCACCGTTCATTGTCAAGTCACCGTATTCATCGAGGGCGAAAGTCACGGTTTGGGCGTTAGTAGGGAGAGTTTCGTTGCCAGTGGCATATTGAAACACGCCCTGGCCTGTTGTGGTTTGTTTAGCCACGCTTGACCTTTTTGTTGTTAGGGGATTGAGAGTGATTGACTTACCCATGCCTGATGCGTCAACGTACAACTGCTGGGTTATATTGGTGGTGTACAAGTACAGGCCCCCGTCCTTAAGATAAAAGGTCGCCGAGTCGGCCGTACCGCTTGCACAGGTTGCGTTCTGGTTTGGCAGATCCAGAAGGATTCCGCGCACAGCGGCATCGAACTGGGCAAAATGGATGGGGCTGGCAGAGCGCAGAGCCATCAATCCGAACTTGGCATCGGCTGGAATGGCGGTCGAGCTGGCACTCGGGCTTGAGGTCACGGTAGCACTCGGGCTCGCAGGCGAAGCGACGGAAATGCCAGCGAAGAGCGCGAAAGAAGAAAGAGCGTAAGTGTACATATTGGGGATAAGTATAAGTCTGGAGGTTGGTAGGACCTTTTTTTTTTTGCCGAGTGAACGCTTTTAAGTGGTTGTGTATAAGGGAATTGATATAAATTGTCGATACTTACAACATAGGTGCTAAATACTTATAAGAAATTCTTCGAGTATATATACTAAGTAATTGCTAGATTTAGCACACTCGGCTGACGTCATAGGTTGTTAGAAAAATCGGGACGTTGGCAGTTATCCCGGTCGGTTTAATGTTCTTAAAAGGGCAAGTATTTCGAATACGAGGCAAGATAATACGAGATGCCAGAGCCCCGGCGGGCCCGCCCGGTACTTGAAATCACACTAATCTTTGTGAATCAAGGCGGTCACGGCGCTAGGCACGCTGCCAGCTAGTGAATAGACCCCTGGCGCTAGCTGCGGGCGGCCCGAATCCATGTGACAATAAAACAGCAGAATGCACAATGCAGATTACACTCAAACAAGGTTAAAAGGAAGTTAAAGGCTTTTTATTTGCTTGCTTTATATAAGACGACAGAAGCGAGATTTATTATACCGAGAAGAAAGGAATCAGTAACCGACTGTTTGACAGATCGTGGCGACCTATACATCACCTAATCACCAATAAACGCTTGTAAATATCTTTCCGTTGCAGACCAGAAATAGGCTACAAACCGGACCTTTATTACTACCAACTCTCAAACAAGAACAATTTCTTCTAGCTGATCCAAGCTTTGTGGCCATGCCTCGCCATACATGACTCCGTGGACATAAGCACCTGCGACAAAAGCATAGCCGTCATTATGCTTCCGCAAAATCATGGGCCACGGTGACCCTGCAAGCAGAAAGACGATATCCTCCTCCTGAGCATTGTAGAGCGCAGTCCCCATATACCCACTATCCAAGATGAAAAAGGCATGATTCGCAATATGCCAAAACTCTAGGGATAGTCTTAGCACCTTGTTCATTACTTCTGCCTTTTCAGTATCGTTTGATAGGTAACCTCGAGTGTACCCTAGAAAAGAACTGGTGAACTTTGTGAATGACTCCTTTGACAAGTCATGATCGATCTGGGCTCCTTCTTCCCTAGTTTGACCTATGATGCACTCGTAGAAAGCCTCGTGAGGAACTTCACCGTTCGGATACGAGTTTAACTGAAGCACCACGCCTAACTAACCCAGGAAGGCGTCCACAAAGCCCAATATCAGATCACCGGAGCCTTGTCCCTTAGCCAACTCAGTGGGCACATCGTTTGAGACATCTCTGGCTGTTGCTTTATATGCTATCTTGCCCAACATCTTACCTAAGACGGCTAGCCGGCCAGGTATTGCCATGGAGTCGTCTTCCTGGAGGTGTGCTTTGCTTCGCTTTGACGCATGATAACGACGCGTCTATGATGAGTTCTCCAGCAGATGTCTCGTGCCCATGGGATCGAACCACGGAGGCTTACTCGATGGCTGATCTTGATTCCAATGAGGAACCCATGAAGGCCGCTCTCCATTGCCGCTTGGTCTTGCTGCAATCAGAAGTATGGCTAAGCTTTCTCGACTGCGTATCCAACACCGGATGGTCTCCTCGTAGGCTTCCAAGGCAGATTTGTTGTAGTCGGGCTCCGGAATGCTGATGTGCATAAGATCTAGTATATGATAGACAGAGTACACTTTGTCGATTGCCTTTGTTGCTTTGTGTGTTGTCAAAGATGACAGAACCTTCAATCCGAGGCTCAACTCTTGGTTCATGGAAGGAGATTTCCCAACATTGCAACCCCGTACACATTGATATACAGCTTTGCATGACCATGAAGCTATTCCACGACCACTCGGAATCTCCTCGTTTGATCACACGTCTGCGGGCCGGAGCCATTTCTTGGATCGTCCAAACCCTGACGAACCAGGGATTATGCATTATGTCGTTGAGCTCGGTATAGTACTTGTTGGGCAGGATTCCTTTCTCCTCATCGGCCGCTGAAACTATTAGACTTGTGCATCCAAAAAGAACTGGGACGGCTACTCGCCGCGGAAGGTCATACCCTTCCACGGGATCTTCGCCAGCCGCTGTGACCAGAGATGTGTTGAACGAAGTATCACTATAGTGGAGACGTGACATAGTGGTAAGGATATATTTAATTGATTCCCATACTCATTTTGAGAGTAGGTGGCCTGCTTTCCTGCCAACCAGATGTCAAGACCTCCAGTCTAATTCACCACAATCGCCTGGACCAATACCGCTTGAAGACTTGTCACGGAGGCGTATTGGACGCTCATATTATTTCAAAAAGTCAATCGTCTCCAGCTGCTTCGGATCACCGACGCCCATGCTGATATCCTTCAGTTCATCGAGTTCCTTCTTGATCTGCTCAATGTCCTGGGCGACCAGACCCCAGGCGTCGGCTCCCAGGGGGACCCGGATGGGGATGCGGGATCCACGGCCCACGACGTGGTAGATGGCGGCGGCCAGGGCACTCGGCTCCGCCCAGAGCTCGCGGCCCTGCTCGCTCTGGATGTAGCTGAGCATCTGGTTGGTGGGAGCGCTGGGGTCGCGGTAGGCTGGGTGCTTCTTGGCTATCGGCTTCAGAGAAGAGGTCGCATAGTTGGTCTTGACACCACCCGGCTCAACATTGGTGAGATGGACTAAAGGGGGCACGAATCAGTATTCATATGGCTCACGAGGATCTGTGGCTCGATCGCATGTTCACAGCGGGCTACATGCTACCAGACGACTCATATGGAGGGACCTCAAAGGGATAGTCGAAGAGGAAAAGAAAGCGGGATGCAATCAAGAGACGACGTACTGTTCCATGATGCAGGTACCTCCTTGGCCACGGCCTCGGCCCAGCCCTCCATGGCGAACTTGCTGGCGTGATAAAAGGCCTGGCCGGGGAAGCCCGACCAGCCTCCGACGGAGCTCACGTTGACGATGACGCCGCCCTGCTGGCCGGTCGTGGGGTTCACGTCCCGGAAGATGCCCAGGGCCTTCTTGCTGACGTCGACCATGCCCCAGAAGTTGGTGTCAAAGACGGCCCGCGACTCGCCGTCCTCGGCGCTCTCGGTGTCGCCGGCCAGCGTGTAGCCGGCATTGTTGACGACCACGTCGATGCGGCCAAACTTTTCCAGGGTCGCATGCAGCGCGGCCTCGATGGAGTCGGCCGAAGTCACGTCCAGCGCAAGTTTGAGGACGCGGTCGTGATCTGGGATGGACGACAGCGCGGATGGCTTGCGCGCGGTTGCCACGACTCTGTTCGACGTCTGAGCGACGAGCTGAGCCAATGCCTGGCCTATTCCCGAAGAGCACCCGGTGACTGAGAGAATGTTAGAGTCAACGTCTGGATAATAAGTACAGGAGTGAGGGTCTGCTGACTAAACCAGACGGCGTCTGAAGGCAGCTTGTACGGCTTGGTGTTTGGGCCCTCCATGGTAAATGTATCCTCTTGTCCAAACGTCAAGTTGGGATTCCAACAAGCTAGCAGGTTGTTTTGTGAACAGCCCGTTGATATGTTGTGGCTTTCCCTCTCAGGTTCGTCGATATGCTACGCGGCAAATGCATGTGAAAGAGCGAGAAGTTGAACGCTGGAAGCAGTCTCATAAGAATGGAAAGTCAAGCTTCCATCGGCTTAATTACCACCATAAGGTCCGAGCTGCATAAAATATGTACGTTTCCTGCGACCGACCCCGTCTTAGGTAAAGTAACATTGACTGTGTTACTTAGTTCCTTCCATAAGACACAAAGGTTGATGTGATCGGGTTGGCACGGAATACGGCAAGACCCAGTGTCGGCCTGTTTGGACAGGTCCACGTGAGCAGTGAGGAGCATTGAGCAGTGTTGGCTACTGACGGGCTGACAGGCCGTTGCTGCCGAGACACTACACGGGCCTGAAAGGACGGGACTGAGATCCCTTTGGCCTTAAATATGCAGGACACCGGATATGTCATGTCTTAAGTCCTATGGCTGCATTATCTCCATGGCATCAGCGGCCAACAAGTGAGCACCCCCACTACCACGGTACTACCTTGATGCATAGATAGAGTATGTACCGTCTCAATGTGCCTCCCAAGCGAGCAGCACAGTACTAGTAGCAATCAGTCAAATAAAGTTACTGGGGACATATAGTACCGAATTGGAAATCCCGTCGGTGTTGAACTCGGGTGCTACCTACCTAGGTAAGGCCCGACTTGCCAAGTAGGTCGGATCGGGAGGCAGACTTGATAGCTTGATGTTTGTACGAAGTAGGCGTTGTTACCCCCTGTATGCAGGCCAGGATAGCTGTAGTACGTCTGTACAGCAAATAGTTTGTACCATGCCTTTCCCACCAACACTACTGATTTTCCCCTGGATTACAAACATTGAAATGGCTATAGCATGCACATAATCAAGTATAGATAAACTGGTGTTGCAGACTGACCCTACCTATGTTAGGTGGGTAGGTACATTATAAGTGTCCCCCACACTTGACTTATTCAATCGATTGTCAGGACTCAACTCTGCTGCTCGCAGGCGGGGGCTAAATATGAACCCGCTAGAAAGGGAAAGCCCAACCTGCCGCAACGAGATGTGTATAATAGTTCTATAAGTTTACAGAGTGGCTATATACAAGCAATAATTCAATCAATGGTAAATGGCAGATTCTAAGATGACTACTTGATGCATACCTACACTATGGTCCTACCTACCTAGGTTAGGTACGTGGTTTGTTTCTTGGCGGGTAGTTTAGTTGGCCTGGCAGCTAGCTTTACTGGCTGGCGAGCTTCTTTTTCTCCAACACACTATATTCCGTGGGCTGGCTCCCTTGACACAGGTCATCTCACCGCATCAATTCATCAGGACAATATATATGTATAAGTATATATCTTATCGCATTGTTGATCTGCCACAGCCTCTGGAGCCCGATGACTAAAATGATAATCTATCCAATCTATAAAATGCCAGACCAATACTGTTATCGTACAGCGCACTACTAACAAGCCCCCCTAGGATCGGGCTCCCCACCGAAGTAACAGTAACAAGAAGAAGAACATGACGACGATTGACTATCGAACTCATGGCGCCCAGGCTCAAGACGAGTCTGCGAGGTTCGCGAGGACAGCATGGTAGCCATTGAAAAGGTCATGCGGATCGTAACTCCTCTTGAGCGCGCTGAGGCGCTCGTGCCGCCACTCGTCGCGCCCGTACAGGGCCGACAGGGGCTCGTCGTCGTGGGCGTAGTTCTGGTGGATGACCATGCCGTCGTAGCCCGAGACGGCCGACCGGGCAAAGTGGTCGCGCCACTGCAGCGCCCAGGCGTCGGCGGCGCCCGCCGCGCCCGCGTCGCCGTACGTCATGGAGAAGACGACGGCGTTGTTGAGCTGCCGCCGGTGCGGGAAGGCCGAGGAGTCGTCCGGGAGAGCCCGCACGGACGTCTCGATGAAGATGACGCTGTTGTTGGCCGTCGGGTGCGCCTGCACGAACGCCCAGTACGACTCGAGCGCCGGGCGGAAGTCCAGACTTACATTATCTTTTATTATACGCATTATTCCTTGGCACTCTACGGATTTGTGCACCGCATGACCGCTTGTTCGATACCGGAATAAGTGGTATATGATATCAGCGGTCAGGGTTAAGAGGTTAGACAAACAGAGCAATTGGTATCCGCCAAAAGATGGGTTTGTTTGCTGGACCCGCAAATTCTTGAAGAGCGGCATGCGAGAAAGAGCCTCCCTGCAGGATGTGTGATTATGATCGGTGCCTGAGCGCTGGACATCAACGGTCGGATGCGGCGGCGTAACGGGTCCGGGATTGTCCGGAATCCTCCTTGGGAATTCGAGCAAGATAGCGAATTCTGGACTGACGAGAGCGAAACTTAAGCGATGTGAGCCTGATTACCACGTGGAGCTCATGAGCCCTATACCATGGCCTGGACACATTCTGTTATCTGTCGTCGGCTGTATGGCGCTATTATGTGACTGGTATTAAGTTTTTGCGTGTTATTCAATACTCCCTTTCGTGCTCGGAGACATCAATGTTTCAAGATGGGAAGTCGCACCAGAATATAACCGACTGACTGTCATGCTCTGGAGATAAACCGACATATCGGGGGTTTCTTCTGTAGGAGTGACGATGCTTGATGCAACGGATGAGTGGGCTCACCTCCGTGTCTTATGTGTAATACCTGCTCATTCTACGAACATGTTCAGTCGAAAGCAGAGAAAAGTATCAAGACGTGCTCTCAATTCAATGAGCCAAGAAAATGTATGGTTCAGTCTGTAGGTGCAACTCTATCTCAAGCACGATCAATGCTTGGCAGTATGTATTCTATCTATCTCAATTTGTACGTAAGGAAACGCCCACAAGAATGAGAAAATCATCTATTCAACCGCCCATATATATGTCGAGCGTAGAACTCTAAGCACTCAACTTCTCATGCTGAAGTATCCTCAGGGCAAGAGCGGCCGTCAAGCCTCGGTTGCCGATCCGGGCGCCCGTCCGGCCTATGCAGCAGAAGTGACCGGCCGGCCACCCGCCGTCCTCGTCCTGCAAGGATACGAGCTTCTCCAGGTCCTTCTTGTAGAGCTGCGCGTCGATGCCGACGCACTGGCAGGCGTAGAGGCGCAGAGCCAGGGCCAGGGGGTTGACGGGCACGTTGAGCCGGTCCTGCAGCTGCGCCCTGATGGCGCCCAGCCGCTTCTGCAGCGACGGGTCCCTGCTCTCGACGTACAGCCGGGCGACGAAGTAGAGGAAGCTCTCGGGCGTCGAGTAGTGCCGGTTGCCGTGGAGGCAGGCGTTGTTGTCGAGGCACTCGACGACGTAGTCCACCGTCGCCTGGGTGCGCGGGTCGCCGCCGCGCCCGAAGCGGTAGAAGACCCTCAGGATGTTGCAGCACACCTCGGGGGTCACGCGCGGCCGCTCGGCGTCAAAGTACGTCTGCATGATCCCGTGCGAGTCCACGTTGGCGGCCATCTTCTCCATGACGAGCTCGGCGTTGGGCACGGTGGAGAGCCACTGCTGAGGCAGACTCAGGTAAGCTGTTGATGTTGTGTCGGCATCCGGGGGGAACTGCTTAGTTGTGAGAACCGGGGCCTCGAAGAAGTAATTCCACAGGCCGTTGTTGACATCCGATGCATCGAAAGCTTTGTCGCACGATGTGGTATCGGCTTTGCCACTTGCATGGCCATTTGCATGACCATTGGTGTGACCATTACCGTTGGTGTGGCCATTTGTATGACCATTGGTCTGACCGTTACCGTTGGAGTGGCCATTGGCTTGACCGTTGGTATGGCCATTTGTATAGCCGCTGGTGTGACCAATGGCATGTCCGTTGGTACCACCATTTTCAGGGGGGTGCACTCCGTGCAGCCTACCATAGGGCCACTTCAAGTAGATAATCTCATCATCATCAGTGAGCTCCCAGATCATGAACTGGGCAAAGTTGTCCTTCAGCACGACGTCCTCGTGCCTCTCGACGAGGCAGTGATGCTTGCCGGCATTAGCCTTCAGGAAGGATTGCGCCCGCTGTAGTGGGTCTAAGAGGAGGTTCCGCAGCACAACGCAGACGTTGGGCAGTGCCTTATCCACGAGTATACCGTGCATGCCTCGGGACCGCGCCGCGCAGATGTTCTCGACGGTATCGTCGATCATGATGGTCTGGCTTGCATCGAATCCAGTCTCTTTGACGACATGTTCGAAAAAGCACAAATCTGGCTTTCGCATGCCTTCATACCCGGATGCAAATGATTTTTCAAATATCGACCAAGGGATATCGAGTCTTTTCACTAGTTCGAAATGCTCCTGTACAATTGTGAGCCCCCATTTCATTTATTTGGCATGTTGGACCCGCTTGACTTACCCGTGAGATGTTGGACATGACATAGAATTTGAGGCCGGGATTGGATGCCTTGAGGTCAAGGATCGTCTCGACCAGCTGCACGTTGGGCTTGAGCGACAGCTGAGCCTGCTCTAGGGCCGTCTCAACGATGGGTGCATCCACGCCGAGTATATTGCCAAATTCCTGTGCCGTTATGGTTAACCCTGTCAAGGCTCGGGTCGAACGAATAGGAAGACGTACCTTGCAAGCCTCCTCCAGTGTAACGTGCCCTCTATCGAGATTGTGCCATGTGTTGGAGTTCATTATAAGTAAAAACTGGCTAGGGGTCAGTGCACTGACGCTGTGCCTGTCCCAATCCAGCAGAACACCGCCAAGATCGAAAACGAGAGCCTTGTATTTTTCTGCCATTGTCAAATGTCTTTTCTTATTGGCAGCCAACAAACGCCACGATTCCAGGATATACGATATAATTCAAAGCATCAGAGACCGAAATCTGCGAGCTATATACTTGGCTGTTGCCCCATGATTGCGTGGTTGTTGCCGCGGTACACCGCCTGGCAGTACACTGACGAGAGCCGAAAGTTGTTTGCTACAATTAGCCTGCACGTCGACCGTTGGAACAATACCCCTGACCTCTATCCTATTGCACATGCAAATACGCGCTCGAACCCCACAAGAGTGGATTTCAGCTTATCCTCCTGCACATTGCATTTAATATTGGCTGCTTCAGGGTGTTTTGGTGCACGCCATCATATGTTGAGAGACATACGATTACGGTATAATTCTCAGGAGTCAGTCCTAGCGAATCGCGCGCTCCCCACGGACCCATAATAAATACATGTACGTCGGTGCCGGATCAGGCCCTCAGTCTTTCTTATCATCAAACTTGAAAAGCTCCCATACTCGCCAATACCGTATAAATCCTATCGGTTTCCCATTTTCAGCTTGATATGCCGAATCGATAGAGTCGGCATATTGCAAGACAGTGACTTCGGAGGTTTACCCAATGGAACGATCTGGAGCTGACGTCGAGTTGCATCCGACAGCGTTACACTATAACTCCTTGCATTTTTCGACCCCAACGCGCATGGCATGGCGGCAGCGACGGTAAGCGAAGTATGTAGTCAGGACTCGGCTCGCTTGTCTTATTCATATCTGTCAGATATCTAATCGATTCCTTCATGGGCAATTTTTCTTTTCGAAACTTGCATTATCACCATTCCCTCATAAATTTAGTGTATTCCCTCCATTTGAGCTTGTGAATATACTCTTTCAAGGAGGTATATTAGATCGCTGAAGATACATATTCGCATTCTACTACCCTGTCGCGTCTTGGAGGAAATTCGTAATGGCTCAGAATCTGCGTGGCCAGCTTGAGGCATTAGTAGCCATGCCCGTGGTCGGCGGGAGCATCGGCAGCCTCGCGGGCGCTCTCATTGCCTTGCTGGTCGTATACCGGGCTCTCGTGGTGGTCTACCGACTCCTCTTCTCCCCCCTCGCGAAGTTCCCGGGTCCCAAGCTAGCCGCGGCAACGTCGTGGTATGAGGCCTTCTTCGACCTGCGCAGTCAGAACTTCCCCGACGTCCTGTCGGATCTGCACGATAGCTATGGTAAAGTCGCAATGCATGCACCGGTAAGCAGCTTCTAGGCTAACTTGTTCCAAAGGCCCTATTGTCCGAGTGAGCCCTACAGAGCTGTCCATCAGGGACGCCGAGTATTACACGGATTTGTACGTCCCAGGAGGAAAACGGCGAACGAATCTGATCGCAGGAAACCGTGCCGGGCTCGGAATGTCCGGTAGGTTTCTAAAACTTCTTTGCGCTGGCGGCAGTGAATGACGACTGACCGATCGTTGATAGACGCGGTTGCTACTACAGGGCCCCATGAACTACACCACATGAGGAGAAAAGCTGTCGAGGGCTTCTTCTCGAGACAGAGCGTCACTCGTCTAGAATCTAGAGTTCATATTGAAGCCAAAAGCCTGGACGAAAAGCTGCTTCGCTACGCAGGTACCGGCTCCATCGTGCGCCTTGATCATGCCTTTGCGTGTGTGACGGGAGACCTCGCCGGGCAGTTCGCCTGTGGCGAGAACCCGGAACTGCTCGAGGAACCCGACTTCAACCCGGAATGGTCAGTTGCATCCCGATTTGTCTCCAAACCTTTGAAACTTACGACCGATGTTTAGGTTCAATTCTCTGACGGGTATATTGACCATGGTGCCATTCGTGCGGAACCTCCCTTGGATCAATAGGTGATTGGACTTGGATATCCATCTTGAAATCTACAAGACTAACTCCTGTCCAAGTATTGCTGCACTGGTTCCAGTAGCCGTATTGAAGGCGATCAACCCCCATGTTGCTGGCTTCAGGATGTTTCATCTGGTTTGTTTCTTCTCCATCTCTGTCTGGTCGACAAGGTCACTAATGGGGCGGCATAGATCAGCGAGGGCCGCGTTGAGAAGATCAGGGATGAAATATCCAAGGAAACGGAATACGACGAGTTCCACGAGAAGACCTCGATATTTCACCACATTCTAAGAAGCGATCTACCCGCGTCGGAGAAAGATGCTCCCCGTCTGAAGAGAGAGGCATTCGCTCTCCTCGCCGCTGGAACAATCACCACCGCCAGCACACTGACCCTTGTAGTGTACTTTATTCTGGCTGACCCGAGCGTTGAGAAGCGGCTCCGTGAAGACTTGAAGGGAGTCACTGCAAAATACCCCGCCGAGGTTCCCCGATGGGCGGACCTAGAAAAGATTCCCTACTTGGCGGGATGTATCAAAGAAGGCCTCCGGTACGTGTCAAGTGGTTTGATTATACTCGACCTCCGAGCTGACGTGGTGCTCACTCTAGCCTTGCACGCTTCATGAGGCGCAGCCCTCGGATCTCGCCCGATCAAGATTTGATCTACAAGCAATGGGTCATCCCGAAGAACGTAAGTCTTGGGTTCGTTGCCATATTTAGCTTTGCTGTGGCTTACAACCCCGCGAACAGACGCCAGTTGCCATGTCCGTATGCCATCTACATATGGATCCGGATGTCTACCCAGCGCCGTACAAGTTCATTCCCGAGCGGTGGATTGGCGACGTCGACCCTCGCGTGAATAGGAACTTTGTTCCCTTCGTCAAGGGATCGCGGAATTGTTTAGGTTTCAAGTATGATCCCCCACCTCGATAATTGCCGCTGCCGAGAAAGTCGTCTGATAACAAGTCTATAGTCTTGCGTGGTCCCAGTTGTACATCGTCTTGGCTATCCTTTTCCGGCCCGGCGGCCACAAGATGAGCTTGGATTGCGATGAGTCGGACATTGTTCCAATCCACGACAGCGACGTGGGTGTCCCGAAGCCTGACAGTCGTGGACTTCGAGTCCGCTTTCATTGAAGTAAGAGATGGAGTCTTATTACGCGCGCGGCGTGATTTACGGCACTAGATTTATATTACACCGAAGCCCCCATTTATTAGAGTAGCACCGTAGATGTGAGGATTTGTTTTTCTTACTGTAAGTATCTTTAGAGGTTGTATCTGGCTATGATTGCGTATTATTACGTACTTAGTTGACTCATCATACGTTACTAGTCAACTATTAGGTATTCTCGAACTCTTTTTTGCGTTTTTATACTCTCTCGAATCGATTACTTGTAGTGTACGCTTGTGCTGTTAGACTGAACGACATGTCATCCTGCCCCTGAAATATCGACCAGCCGGTGCCTGGCCTGTGCTGCCCATTCGATATCTTTGAGCCGTAGAATATCGTCTTGGTAATTACTGGAGTCGGTTGTGACTGCTTCTTGGGCCCGAAGATGATTTCAAACAGGCGAGGGACGTAAGGAGAACCGGCGACGATGAAACCCATTGTGAACTCGACCGTTCTGTCAAAAGTCGATACGCCGATTTGTTAGGGTCACATGCTCAAAGTTCGAGGCATGAAGACAAGGAAGACTCACAACCAATGTCCCATGTCCATCATAAGCCAAGTCACGTCTTTGGTCGTTAGTAGTTGGTAATTATAGTATACCCGAACGGACACTGCAGCAATGGCACTGGTTACACAAGTCAGTACGAACTCCTTGGATGAGGATCTTAAGTGACTGACAGGACACCAGTCGCGAATACCGAACTAGCCAACAGCTTCTTCCTCAAGGGCAACTGGAGCTTGAAGATGCCAAACATGGGAATGATGAGAATCGAGAGATGCGAAAGGATGTTCAGCGGGGTGGTCGCAGACATGGAGGCAACCTCGTTGATACAATGGCCGTCGATCATCGGGTGCCAGGACTTCTCTCGCGGAGTGCACCTGAAGATGGAAGCCAGCATCAGGGAGAACAGAAGCAGATTGGCCCAAATCAGAACATTCATGATGCGGTGAAAGGGATTCTTGCGGTCATGTGCAAAAAAGGTCGACTTGATCTGATGTAACAAGACGTATTTGAGCGGGAATACGGTTGCGGAGTACATTATCTTGCAATATTTCAGAGCTGCAGTCACCGTTATAATCAGCTTCTCTGTCCAGAGTACCGCAAGGGAAAAATAAATCCAGAGGCTTACATAGAGTGTTTTGAAGAGTTGGGACAGGGGCACATTCCACTACAGAACGAATAATCAGCATGTCGCGTTGTTTGCATGAGCCTCGAGCGGTCAAGTCTATGCTTCGCAATCCGACCATCCACTTAAAGCCGCCAAAGCCGCCGAGGTCGTTGTAAAGGCCAACCAACGAGGAATTATCGTCTACTCGGTTTCGCGCGCTGAGAAGGTAGTGTGTATGATTACCATATGCGTGCAACTGCCGCCATGCAAGGCAAAAAAAGATCGTCAATGATTGCAGGACTATAATTTCCACCTGTGTCCTGTTAGACCATATGCGCGCACTTGGCAAGTCGAGTTGGGATAGCATCAATCATACCGTCGCGAGCAGAAGAACCCCTTTGAGAAGAAGTCAGCAATCATACCAACGTGAACCACCAGATAATCCAAGACAAACTTACAGTCTTCCGAATTGAATTGATTTATCCTGCATCGAACCAAAACCACGTCTGGGGACGAATAAAGCGACAATCGCTAATGCGAAGGATGACACCACGACGCCAGAGGTGCCGCGTGAGTACGGGCTCACCAAGTTGAACACCAGCCCCGGCGGCGCCGCCATGGCCGGTGTATGATCGAGATCCATGCTTGATTCTCTGCAAAATATTGTGAGAGGTGCCGTACCCCTAAGATTGAGCTTCCCAAGGCTTCATACAAAAAGAGGTGCCTCGCTGAAGGGGCAAGTAGGATATATATTTAAGGGACATGTTGCAAGCAATTATACGGGAGGGAATTCGCCACCAAATCCTCAAATATCGGCTGAAACTCTGAAATAGATATCTCTGTAGAGGCGCAAGTTCAAGCAACCATTGGAAACCGAGCCTTACGCAGATGATGGCATTTACTACAGAGTAAAATGTTTCAGCAAGGCATACTACCTGACCTAGATACTTTTCCCTTCGCTGAATCAGAGGTGTCTGAAAATACCAACAAAGTAAGACATACGGTCGACACAAGAACGTGAGAGATCCCGTTGCACTGAAGAATAGGCAGACACCGCGGTATGTGTAGCCTGGGGGCGCAGAGCTTCACACCCGAGGGCCTCTGGGGACGATATACAGAATGAGATAATTTTGGGGCTTCCCATGTACGATTGTTTTCAATGAAAAGGGAGACTAAATACCCTTTATAGGCACTTTCTTGCTTCCAAAGGATGGAGATAGCTAGCCGGTGTTTGGAAAGGTGAATGCTGTAAATCACTGGGTGGTAGTATGAACTCAGCCTTGGTCTTTTATGGATGAGATCGAGCTGCTACGGATCCTTCGAGTACTGAACCCTACAGCCCAACCGGGAGGGACAAGTTCGGTCAACAATGCAACCTTGTAGAACATGAAATGAGCACTAACCATTCGTCCAAGGCCATACAGTAGCATAAGAAGAGCATTTTAGCTACCGGCACGACCGAAAACGAAAGAAAGACATGACCAGATCGGGCAAGCGACGAGCAGACTCGGGTCCACTATAGCCGTAGCTTATTGTGCAGTAGTTTGCAAGATACCTGCGGGTCTAGTACGGCTCGGGCCGCGGACTATGTCCATCTGTTATTGGTGCCGTAATGATGTCTTTATCACTGTCTCGCATCCGGTGTCACAGTCTCTGAAGAACAAAATCATTCTTGGGATGACCCCCAAAACCGCTCCCGCGCGGGCTAAGTCATACTTCAGCGAAATAAATGTATGTATTCGAGACTGAGAAAGCTATTCGACGTTATCACGTCCATTATATAGACTTTTGATGGACTCTGTGCGCTATTCGTATCCCGAAAACCGATCACATCCAGCTCTTCGGCGTCTCGCCCTCATTTTGCAGGTTCGCCCCGACAGCCGTTCATGAGTCCCTCCCGATCGGCACCGAATGATTATCCGCGACCGCAGCCAAAACCTCTCCCGACGTAGCGCATAATATCTGCCTGCGTCTGGCTTTTCCTTGGGGCAATAAATGTCTTATCGGCCATGTTTCAGTGTCCCGCATCTCCCAGTCTTGTTGTGCCTGTCAGGCTCGATTCCAGCTGACGAGATCACCGATGACTTCGGCTTACAGGTCTCAATTTGGGGTACGGATAACCATTCGGCCTTGCTATGCTACCACTCAGCGTATTTAGCGAGCCTCTGACGCCGCCGCAGCCAATCGCGTTCACGGTAGGGTGACAATAAAAGATGGCGCTGCAGACCGGTCAGAGGCAAGGCAGCCCTTCGCATGGGTTGAACCTTCAACCCGGACCAATGCCTGCCCCAGGATCTGAAACATTGCATATACAGCGGCCGATACGACCTCCTTCCACAGAAGAAGCCGGCGCAACTGGCAGTGGATCTCCTCATGCCCCCAGCAGTCAGAGAGAGCAGAGCCGCAATCATGGGATAGAGAGAAGCAGAGAGAGATCTTGGCCCATAAATAAGCGGTGTGGCACTGCAAACACCCGCCACCAGAAGGGGGCCACCTACGCAATACAGATTACTTGCCGTCGCCCTGTTTCTATTGCGAAAAGAAAGGAACCGCCCAACGCCCGACTACTATAGACCCGTCACCATGGTGTATGAGTATATCTCGACCTACAACCTCACCCTAATCAGTTTGGAGGCATATTTGAGAAGGGTGTTTCCTGGGTCGTCCATTACTGTGACCGTACGCATCGACCTGTGAGCAGAATCCGGGGACTGATGCTAACCCACGTTGCAATAGTTGGAGACTAAGGATAGATACGTGGCTAAGCTGCCCAGCGCTCTCACAGGTGTGAGTCCTAACTGCCCGGAATGGCATATCGTACTCGACTAACAAGTATCGTTACTTGATTTCATGATCCAGACTCAGCATCAGGAGATAGCCCGACTTCGAAGGTCGCGTTAACTTGATGCGGCATGTTGTTGGTATTAAGCATTCCGAAGGCGCGTCGTTTGGATGGTCAAGTACCTAGTGCATTGCCTTGCTGGCAGTTGGAGTGTGGCACCTTAGCGGTTGGGCTCAAGGCAGAATGACGGGATCTTGATTGTTTTGGATTTCCCTGCATCCGGAAGGAACCAGGAGCCTCCACCTGAGTTCGTGTGCGAGGCCAGCTCCTGGGTATCTTATAAGTCGGGTGACCACGGTCTGCAAATGCTGGGCAACCGTGGCAAACACAACTTCATCAAATTCTAGCTTTTGACCGGTTCTTTTTGTCTTTAGCGCCCTGTGTTCTTGTAGTGCTAGGTATACCAACTGCGACGGCCCCCAAAGCAGAGGGGTGGCAGGTTTCGCCCCGCGGCGGTGTGGGAGCTCAGCCACTGGCGGCAGATTTGCGTCGATACCAACTTGGCCATCATCTCACGCCTGAATGTTTTCGTTTCAGGGGGAAGAATCCGATTCTAGCAGCTCAAGGTTTTCAAGGAGGACTTCGCCATCTTTTGACCGGTCAAATTTACTGTGCCTTGAAGGCTTATTGAGTTCGGTCACGTCGAAAGGGCTGTGAGACTCAACGTTGCTTCACAACTGTACCCGCATCAGCACAGAAGATAAAGGTTGTAAGTGATCCTCCAAGTCCATGTTCATCAGACACAATAAGTCAACCGTTCTCTTTGAAGATTTCATAAGAAATTATTTCGAGATATCCCGCATATTCCATCAGCAACATGTCGGACCGATTCGATCTCTTGATCCAAGCTTGTGAGCAGTCACAAAATTGGCCGTTAAACCTCCTGCGGCCCCAAGGCCTCAAATCGATACTGGGTTCATGCCGTGATAGATTGGACCATGAAAGCCAACGCCTCTTTATTGAATCCAGTGAAAAGTCCTTCGTGGATGTCTGGGAAGCTGCAACAGGCGACCGGTGTATGTTCGGGTTCTGTTTATTTCATTGTACACATTGATCTGAAAACTTACTCATGAATCAGGTTTTCGAAAAAGTCAATGGAATTATATCCAGGATATTAAGGCACGAATAGACAACCACCTCGTGCATAAAGAAAAAGATCCTTGGATACGCCATGTGTAAGTCATCTACCCCGAGGCTATTTAGCCAACAAAAGCTGATAGAAAGAGCCAGGTTTCTTTCCGCCGACAACTCTTCCGCCCCGCTAGATTGTACTTACAACCTGTTTCTGTACCTGTGTACATATCATCAAGTTCCCTCCGAACATATAGACTTATTGTATTCATTCGGACTTGACAATGGTGTGCCACGAGACTTTCATCACACACATCTGTTCCAGCAAATTGATACGAAAAAGTCGAGCAGTTTGGACATACAGACACTGGGAAGATCCGGATACGAAGCAAGAGTTGGATATGCACTTTCCGCCATGGAAATGTCTCGTTCTTCCAAACAATGGACACTCCGACAAACGGTCATCTACCATTCTCTTGACCTCGGTACGGGAAGATCATTTTGGTTGACTACCAAGGCAAACAATGAAGTGTCCAAAAGAGTCATGGAAGCAGGTTCTGGTGTACATGGCACGAATCATAACATTCCAAGTACTCCACAAGCAGCTCTTTCGAATGCACTCCAGACGCATCTGATCGTAGCTGATTGGTGTTGCGAGGGTTGGAGATGGCACATTAGCAGCCTCGAATTGGAAGTGCGCAACATTTTCGACAAGATCACGGCGGCACCCATCCCGCCTGAGGTTACACCAGTGGATCCCCGCCCAAATTCGGTCAGAGGCTTGTCGATGAAAGCGAGGGATACCTTCACGTCCCAGCAAATATCGCAGCCAGCATCTCCTGTACAATCAGCTGGGACACGACATGGAAGCGAAGCAGGAAGCTTTGGAAAGGGATTTCAAGCTTTTCGTCGAAAGACAGATCTTGCATCGATAGGGTTCGGTATTCCCATGCAGCGTTTCGCAAGCCGCAATGGACCAGATCGCACTAGCGAGGAACACGTCGAGCACGCAATCAAAAGGCTCGATATACTAAGACAGTTCTCGCTCAAAGAAATGCAACAGCTGAGTTTCGTGAGCTCAAAACTAAGGGAGGCCAGGATGGTGATGGGTCTCAACATCGCAATTTTGAAAGAATTGAAGGAGTACTACATCAGCTTATTCGAGACACCAGACCTTCCGAAACAAATCAAAGAAGGTTGCGCCGTGGATATACACGAGTTCAAGAGGCGCGTAAGTGCTCTCGAGCGATTCATAGAATCAGAGTGCCTGAGATGCGATACGTTGACGGGTCAGATGGATGACGGCAAGATCATGGTAAGTTTATAGGTTCCCTAATGGGTTACCAAAATGGAAGACTAACTCAAGTCTCAGTACGGTCTCATTCTCGAGGCACAAAATAAAGAGACCGAAAAGCTATTTGCCATGAACTCCCACTACGCGACGGAGCGCGTGGAAATATCATCGAAACGGATGGAGCATGTCACAAACAGTATGCACGACATCGCTTTAGCCACAGAGCAGGACACCGCATCAATGCACATCATCACATTTTTCACCCTCATTTTCCTACCAGGAACATTCCTCGCTGTAAGACTATATTTCTATTTGAATAAGTTAGGACAGTCGGGCCTGACGCACAATCAGACCTTTTTCAGCACCCCTATATTTGGCGATGGTAACGGCACGACGATTGACACGAAGCTGTTGTGGATTTTCTTTGTCATTTGCATTCCACTGATGCTGGTCACACTTTGCGCGTGGAAGCTGTACATACACCGCAAGACAAAGAGAAGACAGCAATTAGAAGAACAGAGCACTCGGCTGTGGGCTGAGCCCTAGGGATACAAGGGTGTGATATGATAGAATGACGGCTATGCATTGGTTATACTGGGTTCATATGAGGGGGATTTTGAGGAACTTTTGGAGAGACCAGTTGCTGGCAATGGTCCTTCCCGGATTATGTAAACGTATAAGTGGCAAATTTATGATCGGCGTTCGGCAAGAAATTCTGACAGCAGTCCAAAAATCCCAGCACGTCTGGGCATAGCCTTATGCAAGACATTCAAATCGGTAATCGTGGCGTTAGGCAGAGCGTGGTTCGCACGAGGCGACGGCCACTCATCTTATGCCGCAACCCTCCCATAATTAAATAAAGCTCATTGTTCAAATCCGCCTGAGCAGGAAGAGCAGAAGAACCCAGTACACTCAGCCTCAAAGCGCAAGCCCCGACACGACCGCAAGACTGTGACCATATTACCAATTTCCACTTTATCCATGCATATGAAGGGCACAGGACGGTTCATCATGTCCATGAGTCTGACGTCGCAAGGCTTTCACATCATCCACATATATGTGCAGGCATAGTGATGCTACGACGTCAAGTTTCTTAAAACGCACACCCGTCTCATTACGATGCGACAATCATATAGCTGAGACCAGGCCCACCCACTGGCCTAGGATTTGTCGCCACCGCCGCCGCAAACAGCCCTCTACCGGTACCCCTCCGTCGACGTGCTGGGTCGCAGGTTGCGCGACATACAAGGTCAAACCAGACCATCAGGACGTACAGGATCTCGTTTAGTTGCGACGGTCACAGCGCGAATTGTCAACATGTCCGATTCAAGGAGACGGAACTGGGATGTTTCCAAATTATCAGTTCAATTTTCAACATTTGTCGCAGAGAGAAAAGTGCAAGGGAGAAACTGCGAAGGGGAAGACGCGAAATATGTTCCCTTTTCCTCATTACTGGAATTCTGGACCAAAGGAAACATTGATCAAATATTTCAGCCGTGCGACGAATTCCCAATTGCTCAAGATGTACGCGGGAACTATATCCGCGTCCTCTCAACGCTGGTGTATATTTCAGTAGTGGAAGACAGGAATTTACTGCATTATTTTCATAATGTCCAAAGTCAACAGAGGGACGACACAAGCCTGCCCTGGCTCGATATTCCTCGGCACATATTCGAAGGCTCGCACGCAACCCGCATTTTTGACCTGTTCTTCGAAAATCAATGGATGTTTTGCCCTGCTGTCCTAGACCAAGGAAACCGCATGTCGGACAGACAGCTACACCCTCATCATGTACTTCCATTTGTCGCCGACGCAGGAATACAAATAATACACGACGGAAGGGATGCAACCTTGTCCGTCGTGAAGATCAATGGGGAGGCGCATTCGCATCTGGAACACAATGTAAGCATTTCATAGTACCGGTCTGCCATGATTTTGGCTTCCTCGTCGCTAGGCTAATCACTTATTGGGTGGTCACCACATAGGTGCCACCTCAACTCGCCGTCATAAAAACTTACCGACAACAAAAGCGGGAGATATACGAAGACGAGCGCCGCGCGTACGAAGCTCTATGGGATGATGAACGCCCAAACATACTCCGATACCTCGGCAGTTTCAAGAGCAACCATACGATGTCCATCCTGCTCGAATATGCCGAAGAAGGCACATTAGAAGACTTGTTCGCCGAAAACCACACACCCTATACTTATGACGAAGTCAGGGCATTTTGGAAATCATTCGTGGACCTAGTTGAAGGACTCGAAACCGTCCACAATACTTCAGCGGAGCAGGGATGCAGTGTGTCGGTTTCCCTACAAGCACGTGAAGACGTTTCCTTGCCGCTGACATACTTGTTCAGCGTCCATCAAGACTTGAAGCCATCGAATATCTTCGTTTTCAGGGACACGTCACCCGGAGCTTCGCCATTCTCATACACACTGAAGATTGGAGACTTCGGGAACAGCCATGTCAAATTTGCCAATCGATCCAGCAGGAGCCGAGATGGTCCACACCGAGGAGGCAGCAAAACTTACGGTAAGAAATAGACACATGCTCCTCCTCCTCCTCCTGCGACAAATTACTTCAGCTTTTTAAACTAACCTTATTGTCGTCCAGCTCCGCCAGAGCTGCTCCGCGCTAACTCGATACATTACCAAATCAATAGCGACGCCGACGTCTGGGCCATGGGATGCATGATTGTCGAGGCTGCCGTGTGGGTGGCCTTTGGCGAGCGCGGACGCACCAATTTCCGAGAAAACAGGCTACTGGAGACACAGAAGCTACCAGATCACAGAGGTCTAGGCCACGGCGACTGTTTCCACGACGGACAGACGGTGCTGCAGTGCATCGCGCAGGACATGATCAAAAACGTGGTGAAGGACGGCCGCAGATCCGATACAATCACACCGGAAATGGTGAAACTCATGGTAGAGCACGCCTTGACTGAGAAGCAGGATAGAGATCGGGCAGGACAACTGTTAAACAAGATGAAGCGAAAGGTCTTTTCCAAGACTCCAGAGGTTACCGACCCAGACCCTGTACCATCGCCTCCTAGCGAACCACTCCCACAAACACGTCCTTCTCCGGCACCTTCGCCTCAGCAGCCACCTACGAGAGAAAGGACGGGACCCACCGTCGTTAATGGTCCAACACATCCAAATAGTGACACCAGGTCTTCGAACCCCTCGTTGAACGCAAACCCAGGCATATTACCTGCAAGATCCAGGCCGGTCACCCCGAATTTGAAGGAACAATCTAGCACAGATATGAAGGTCCCCTTTCCTAAGGTGACAATCAACGAGCTACTCAAGTGGATCGAAGACACGAAAGTTGGCATCATCAAACAGTTGCCCGGTTGGGACTCGGCAAAAAAACTATTGGAAGGCCGGGATTTCGTGAGTTTATCTATTTTCCGTTCTGCGTTGCCGCTATGTCAAGAAAACAAACTGACTCTTTCCCCAGCTGATCCTTGTCGACAACTCAAAGTTCATGCAGAGAGAGCAAGCAGAAGTCATCAAAGTCGTCAAGGCCCTGTCGTACCTGCTGAAGCGACTCGACCCGGACGGCATCGAAGTCGTCTGCACGTCGAGTCCGCGCACCATCGAGCGGCTAAAGACGGCTACCGACATCGAGAGCTCCATCAACAAGGAGTTCCGCAGCGGCTACGATGCAAACTGCGCCATCGAGATCGCGCTCGACAGTGTCCTGGAGACGGTGCGGGCAAAATACCTAAAGCAGTACAGGGCGTCTCGACTGTCGCGCGTCCCGACGTTTTCCAACTCCAGGGCGCCTACCATCAGCATCTTCGTGTTCACGAACGGCAAGTGGGACCATTCGGAGACCGGCACCTGCGGCGCCGAGAACCCGATCCGCGGCCTCATGAACGAGATGATTCTACAGCGCGTGCCGCGGACTCGGGTCTGTTTCCAGTTTGTCCGTTTCGGTGATTCCGCGGTCGGGAAGCGCCGCCTCCAGTTCCTCGACGACGAGCTGGGCAAGATATCACCGGAGCAAAAGTAGTAAGCATCCCCGTCCACGTTGACGAGCATGCCAGGGGCTGACGCACAACTTTTAGCGACATCGTTGATTGCAAATCAATCCAGTCTAGCATTTGGGATATCTTGGTCGGGCCACTTTCGGACGAGACGGATAAGAGAGACGATCCATGATAGGATGTCCAGGATACCACTAGAATTTTCCTGCGTCAAGCGATGATACCCATTTGCATATTTTACCTGTTCAGTTTACTAGAATTTTGTCTTGCTTTCTCTAGTGTCTTTTGGACTTCACCAGTATCTACTACTGTTGATGAAAAAGAAACAAGTCCTGCATGAATGTCCAAATAAGCAGGTTTGACGCTACCATTATAATGACACACTATTGTATATTGTTTATACACTCAATTTGCAGTCAGCGTAGCCGCTATACTTCTTGGATGAACACTGAGTAGGTCTTGTCACTGCGTGGACGCGCTCCATCATGTTACCAAGTCACTGGGACTCGATACCTCACGCTCTTTGCCTCATCTTGGTCAGCTTCTCGCCATTTGTGAATCCCTCCGGCAACTCCGTGCTCATTGACCTGCCAGACTCCACTCTCGAAGAGTTTCGCCCAGTTTTCCAACACACGGAAGAGCTCCACGCCGTGATTGTGGGCAAGGAAAGGGTTGATCACCGTCTGATATAGCCCCGCACTGAAACCCAATCCATCTATGCTTTCCAACAGGAAACTATCCGTGCTCTGCGCGTAATGAACAGTGTCCCGCTCGCCAGCAACCGGCCCAGGCAGCACGAGACGGCTTTGGTCGTCGAATTCAGGACCATCAAGATAGGATCCGCTGATCCAGAGGCCACAAGCGTAGAGCGATCGGCTCCGGTTGTAAGGCTGAGGGAACGGGTTGCGGTTTCCCTCAAGCTGAACGCTGACATCCGCACCATCGTCTTCCTCGGCTGGAAAAATGAGGATGGGGTTGTTGTAAGAGCTCGAGTGGAAATCTATCCCTTCAAACGGCTGCTTCGCGGGATCGTCCGTAGCTGGAATGCGTATCCCGGGCGCGATGAACCGCAAGCGTGGTCGGGCAGAGGCTATGTTCCCTTGACTCTTTTTGAGAAACTTGATCGCAAAAGTACTTCGGCCCGTCTGCGAGGTGGAAAGCAACCGTGATATAGCTTGATTGACGGCTTTCAAATAAATGTCAGTATGTAACACCTCGTGCCAATTGAGCCTTGTGCTTACAATCGGGCGTTGCAGGTGGGCCGTCTGGGCTCGTTACATCGTTGGGCATGCGGTCTTGAACAGCCTTGAGGAGGGTTGCGAAGGCTTCAACTGTCCGGTCAAGGATCTGTTCGCTGTGTGAGTGAAGAATCCATGGACGTCTTGGTTCGATCGAGAATTCGTTCTCTATTTCCATATCTACGTCCTCATCAGAGCCGGAGTCCTCTCCATCGTCGTCGGACTCTTCGCCAGCTGTGATCTTTCCAATCCGGATCATATCCAGAAATGCACCGAGGAGAGATTGTAAAGGGACCCAAGGGGTTCGCTCATCATCCATGGTCAACGAGCATTGTCCGTACACTGAGAGCATCCTGGTCGAAACTTGAAAGCCACAGCGTTATTAACACGGCAAGCTCTTCAGCTAGAGACGACAGGAACACTTACACGACGCCGAAAGGATGACTTTTCAGGTCAGACACATAATACAGGCGCAGAAATTGGTCCGGACGCCCTCCAAACTGTACGGCATCGTCGATTATGCTGGATGGTGGTGCCAAGCATATAACATAGTAGAAAAAGTATCCATATCTGGTTTCCATATTCTGGAGCTCCGACTCGATGTTTCGAGCCAGTTTGAGGAACTCGATAATCTCGGGGGCCAGTCGTGCAGCCAATCCAGAGGCCAAACACTCCTCTCCGTATCGATCCCACCAAAGTGGAACAGCCTGGTCGAACGTGAGCGCATGCTGCATGGAATCTCACCCAATCTCCAGGATCTCATTGTGCAGATTCGTGCTGAGAAGTGGATCAAAGACACCGAGATGTTCCATGATGACTAGGCTTTTGATTTATGTGAAGAGAGGGGTGATTGAGCGATGGTGTTGAAAGATTTCTTGAGAGCTTGGTAAGGTTAGTGCCATCTGGCCAAACTCTATCTGGCACCTTGGTGTCAGCCCTTGGGCAACTTTATAAAAGCATCAGTATATCATTGTAAGTAATTTTGAGCCATGTGACAATAATGTCTTGAACTCGAACAACAATCGAGAGGTCCATTGCAACGCGAGGCAAGTAGGAGTGAAATCAGGATACAATGGCTAGGCCTCGATGGAGAGAAATATAATAGGCCCGTACTTACTGCTACATAATTGGTCTTTGCACACCATAAAGCCCTTCGCTTCAAGAACATGGATTGAAAGTACTGGGGGGAAATATGGAGTCAAAATAAAAACATGACGTTGTATTAGACAGGCGCGATGGGTATACCAAATGCCATGAGAAGAATTAAATGTGTCTTTTTTTTCTTAGGTGCACAGTGTACAATCAACTTTCCGAGTCAACGTCTGTATGGTCTTGTACACTCAATCGTATGCAGGCGCCAAGTCGAAGTTGGGTAGGTACGAGGGAAACTCGGTTTGAATGCTTGTCGATCGCAAGGGTAGTGACGATCACATCCAACAATAACAAATCTGAGGATCGTTCCTGCGTATTGCATCATCTTGGTCTCCTCTAAAGTACCAAAAGCCTAGCGCTCGTGCGTGAGCATCTTCTGACCTCTCTGCCTTTCATCCAAGAGTCAAGCACTAGTATGAGCTACAACACCATTCACTCTTATCAGATCGCCATATTCCATTGATGCACCTTTTCTCTGTTATTATTGGGTTTTCCAATATCAATTTCAAGTTCCTGGCGTCAAGTCTTCAACCCCCGCCTCTGAACGCCCATTTGTTTCCCCGGCCGCTTGTCTGGTCGTCAAAGCCGGATCGCCCGGACAGAAAACGCGGAATACAGGCTGATTAAAGATTCAAGGAAGAGCAATGTCAGGATCCGACACCGAGAGCCCACCTCCACCAGTCCCGGCGGCGCCGGTCGGCAGTGATCTCTGGATCAGAGTGGAAGACTTGGAGGCCGACGACCGCCTTGAATTCGAGTGGATTGATTGGGGAAAACTATTGGTCTTCGCTTCGCAAATTAGGCCCGACATTCCATGTTCTTAGCATGATCGAATTACCAGGGGCAAGTCCAGTCTGGTCAGAAGAGTCGACTTCCAAGATGGGTATTGCATGGCCGTCAAGGTCCGTTGTCCTGCTGTCCAAACCGAAGTCTTATTTCGTGGTGGAAATTTTGGCCTACTTGAGCATGTCAATCCAGAAGGAACCGGGGAAGGCTCGTCGCCGACGGCAGTCGAGTATGCTGTCATGAAGACTTTTGAGTAAGCACCTCAACAATGGTCCTAGCCGGAGAAGCCATGATATGTTTCCGTTCTTGCTAACTAAGCCTAGACAATGCCCTGAGAGTCTGTTCCCACATGCGTTTTGTGCCGACTGGACTTTGACCAACCCAATCGGATCACCCTGGATAATCATGCACTTTATCCACGGCACAACGGCGGAGAAAATGGCAGAAATCAAGCAATGCGAAGCCGGCATGTATGGCGACGTCATTCAAGATCATCATTTCCGCCACAAATTGGCAGAAATCCAGGCGCGGATCAGCAGCTGCAAATGTTCGGTGGTTAGCAGCCCATCATGCTTGGGGGAAAAGGAAAATCCAAGTCTAACCATTGGGCCCGACGTTTACACTGGTTCTGGGCCATGGAATTCTTCTGAGAACTATTATCGCCACCTCACCGAGGCACTTATTGAGGAGGCCGTAAATAAAGGTTACTCAGACAATGGGGGGAGCCCTTCTTATGAGCTTCCCGCGTTGCTATTCAACCTCGTGAAGACACACAGCATGCGAGAATTCGCAGAAACTGGCTTTCCTTCGGCGCATCGCGACCTTGGCGCACACAACATAATGGTCAATGATCAGTTCAAAATCGTAGGCATTGTTGGCCTAAAGGATGTGGCAGCAGTACCGCCAGAGATGGCGGCACAATACCCGCCTCTAAGCTGCATGGAAATTGACCTGCCCGGCGTCGCCCGGAGTCTCCTCGGTGTTGTTGAGGAGGATCCGCATGCTCTTGACCAAGTGAGGAAGCAGTGTTTAAACGAAAAGCACCGACAACACCAGCAGTGGTTTATGGATGTCGAGGCCTTCTTTGATGAACCAAACCATCCCATTGGTGGTCGGTTCGGATCTGTGGCCGCGCTGGTGGCTCAAGCCATGCTCCAGTGCTCCGAACTTGACGAGGGTGAAAAGGCAGTCTGGGTGCTCGCAGGGCAAAAGCTGCTGACGTGCCCCGGGCCGTCTTTTTGACTTCTATACACACAGCGATAACAACAGCTGCATGGTCTAGATGAATAGAAATAAACACAAGATCAATGCATCTATTGGTATCCAGTGAGACAGTTCCCGGGTTTTCGTTGACCTATTGACACCAGAGACCTCATTATGCCTGGGCCTGAACACATGTGACTACAGCTTCTTTACTGTGCGATGGGCTGTCCCAATCTATCTCCCAGGGACGCCACACTAGGTGCAGCACTGATCTCAGCACCAGCTGTCCATAACGAAAACGGCTCCCAAGTTGTATTCCGTCTGTGACTAGTCCATCTGGTTTGCATGTTGTATTGTGACGCCGCGAAAGAAAACCAATATACACATCCATGTCGCTATACTATAAGAAAGAGCCCCACACCAACCAATGCTAGTTCGCGACGTTGGACTGGGGGTTTAAATGTGATCTGCCAAAGGTCGCGTCTGGTGCGACGCGTCATGGGATATTTATTTTACTTACCAAGTTTACTGATCGATCGCGAAATCGCCGTTCTAGTGTAGTATAACGAAGAACCGACAAAATGGTCACGAAAGGCGACATCAAGCTTCTCATTGAGTCGATCGACAAGGCCGATGTGGTGATCCTGCGTCAGGTTCTCAAGTGGATGTGCGAGAGCTCCGAGGAGTGCTACAACCAGGCCGTCAAACACCTCGTCGTGCCCGCGGCGGCAGCAGGAGCCAAGCGCAAGTCCGATCAGGATGCGCAGGCGGACGCCAGCAAGAAATCCAAGACGGCGCCCACCTCGAAGTTCGAGAAATGCGTCACGTGTGAAAAGACCTTTGATGTCACGAGTAACTGCAACGATGCGTGCCAGACACACGAGGGTCAGTGGGCATTGGGGTATTTCCGCCGGCGCAAGGGGGAGATACCTAGATCTTTACTGACACAAATCTTCAGACATCCTGGACGTCGATTTGGACTACTTCCCCGACGACGACGAGGTCCAGGACGGCGCCATTGAACCCTATACGGACTGGCGACGCAAGGAATCCCCCAAGGGATTCATCTGGCAGTGTTGCGAGAGAAACATCGATGAGAAGCCGTGCAGGATCCAGAGGCATTTCAGCGCTGCAAAGGCCAAGAAGGCCAAAGACGAGGGTATAGATCTCTACGAGCTTGCTAAAAGGTACAAGGCAGAACCCGATCCTCCGATTGAGATCTCGTCGGATGAGGATTGATGTATCAGGGTGCATGGGGGGAATGAAGAGCAACCCTCGATTGCTGGAATACGATTTAATGAATTTTTGTTGGCGAGAGGTCGCCTTTTACAACTGCATCTTTTGTATCAGACCATTAGGAGTTCTGACACGATGTGAAGAAATAAAATCAACAGGGGCACAGGAACCTCAAGATAGGCTGGTGGCCTCTGTTGAATGAACGTTGTAAAGCGACATGGCCAGGGGGAAAAAGAAAGGAGGAAAAAGCCCGTTGATATATCTACAAGCTGACGTTCCGTCATCTCGTTTTTCTCTTCAAGAAAAAGGATAGCGCTTAAACACTGTGTCACCTGGCACGTAAACCCTGTAAGGCACGTAAGCACTGTCAGGCACTTAAAGACTGCTACCTGGCACGTAAACACTGTATAGCGCCAAAAAAAAAGAGAATTACTATCCGGGCTATGTGCCTTGGCTATCCGGGCTATGTCGATAAGGATTTGCTTAAGCGATAACTTAACCAATTTCGCTGCTATCACTATATACTCTATATCGTTCGAATTCTGAGTGTCAAAATAATATTCTAATATTTTTTTATTATTATTATATAGCCTGTATAGAGTGCGGGAGGTGATAAACGTTTAAGTGGTGCGGGTACGTACCTACGCAGTGCTCGCGGCCGGCCGACGCGATATATAGCGATACCTCGCTTATACGGGCATAAATTTTACAGCCGCTCCAAACGATCTTCGAGGCTTCAGACCGAAGAAAAAAAAATCTTTATTTAAAGAAGACTTAAGAAAGAATATATATCAACTTTGTGTTCAATCTGATCAGATCCAGTTGAGTTGCAGCCGAAATCACCAATAAGTACCTATGTACATAGCCCGGATAGCCAAGGCACATAGCCCGGATAGTAACTCTCAAAAAAAAAACACTATCGAATTGCAGACATTTACTAATATGGATATCTAGTTATTAACCTACCTACCTATCTACCTACCCATCTACCTACCCATCTACCTACCCATCTACCTACCCATCTACCTACCCATCTACCTACCCATCTACCTACCCATCTACCTACCCATCTACCTACCCATCTATACAGCCCCTATAGCCTATCGCTCGTGCCACTCGCTATCGCTATCGCTATCACTATCGCCGTCCCTACCTTAATGGGATAAGTCCGGAATGCCCTTTTTTATTAACGTACGAAAACTAAATATAGCTAAAACCCTAGACAAAAAACCCCAACTTTGCATAGCTACGAAAGCACTAAATTTTGTTATATTATATTAAATTTTGTTTTGTATTAAAAATACCACCGGTCTTATTATAAAGCCAAGTGCATCTAGATTCGAAGCCAGATTAATAGCACGGGCAGCCGCCAAACACCGAAAAGAGCAAAACGGCCAGCCCCGATATTCCTCGAATAGGGCCATCTGATTGGCTACTAACGCCACACCAAGCTTTGTGGCTGTAAACCTGTGTTAGCTATGTGTTAAGATGTGTTAAGATATGTGTTAAGATCCCTGCCACATCTGGAAAGAGCCCCATAGAATGCTAGGCGCGACTTCTAACTGGGGTTTAAATGTGATCTACTCCGTACCTACGCGACCTTCTCACAAAAGACGCGTGCGAGGTGCTGCGAATATTATTCTACAAACCATTACTGAACACTCGGCATCAAGCAGTATAGGACATTAAACATATACGGATAACAACTCATGGCCGCGAAATATATGATGAGCCTTTGACGGAGGCTATCAACAAGGCCGACGTCTACATCCTGCGGGCGGTGCTGCAGTCCATGTGCAAGAGCTCCGCGGAGTGCCGCAAGGAAGCCTCCGCACGCCTCCTCCTGCCCGTGACCGGGGAGAAGCGCAAGGCCGATAAGGGCACGGAAGAAGAGGCGAACAAGAAACCCAAGACGGTGGTCTCGAGGTTCGAACCATGCGTCACGTGCAAGGAGGTCTTTGATATTGAGTACAATGACAACGAAGCTTGCCAGACGCACTACGGTCAGCCGCCTCAAGCAATCCTGCAAGCATATAGACAGGGAACCAAACCTCGCTAACATAAAAAAAATTTACAGAACACGTGCATATGGATGTGAGCTTCTTTCCTAATGATGAGGAGGTCCGATACAGCCACATTGATCCGGAGACAGATTGGCGCCGGGAGGCGTGCCCGGAGGGTTTTGTGTACGAGTGCTGCGATACTTCCCTTGCAGACAACAAGCCGTGCAGGGTGCAAGGGCATTTCAGCGCTGCAGATGCCGAGAAGACCAGAAAGGAGGGCGTAGATCTTGATGATCTTGCTGAGAGGTACAAGGAGGAAAGCGAGACATCGACTGAGGACGAGTCAGAGATTGAGAGCGAGCCACCGTCTGAGAGCGAGCCGTCGAGTGACACCGAACTGCGGATTGAGATCTCGTCAGATGAGGATTGATGTATGAAGATGAACAGGGAAGTCCTGAGCGATCATTAACTGTTGAAATGCGATGTCATGGATTTTGGTTGGCGGTAGGTCGTTATTTACAGCTGCAGCTCCTGTGCAGGACTATTGGAGTTGTGGGGGGGAAAAAAGGAAAAAGAAAGAAAAACAACAACACAGGCACATGAACCTCAAAGTAGGCAAGTAGCCTCTCTTAGGTGGAGGTTGTAGAGCGACACAGCGAAGAAGGGAAAAGAGGGAAGGGGAAGGAGAAGAATCCGTCGATATCGGGTATCCATGTCACTCTCTGGAAAGAGCCCCACAAAAGTTGGTATTTAGTCGCGACTTCCATCTGGAGTTTCAATGTGATCTTCGCGAGCTTCTCACACAAGACGCGTAGAAAGCATTGACAATCTTATTCTACAAATTACTACTGTACAATCGGCAAAAACTAGTACGGACACCAGAGATACTGAAACCATGGAAGCCAGAGAGACCGATGGGCCTTTGTTGGAAGCTATCAACAAGGCCGACCTCACAATACTGCGGTCGGTGCTTCAGTCCATGTGCAAGAGCTCCGCGGAGTGCCACAAGGAAGCCGCAGAACGCCTCCTCCTGCGCGTCGGGGACAAGCGCAAAGCCGATGGAAGTCCCGAAGGAGAGGTGAACAAGAAGGCCAGGACGGTCGTCTCCAGATTCGAAAAGTGTATCACGTGCAAAAAGGTCTTCGATATCGCAGACAACCGCGACGACTCCTGCAAGACGCATCGAGGTCGGTCGTGGCTAGCCCCGGACAGATGAGAGACCTTGCTCACACATATCCTAGGCTACTTGGATATCGTCGATGACTTCTTCGTCGATGACGACGAGATAGCATATGGCAATATTGATCCCTATACAGACTGGCGACGCGAAGAATGGCCCGAAGGCTTCATGTGGCACTGCTGCGAGACTACTCTGGAGGATGACAAGCCGTGTCGAGTGCAGAAGCATATTGCTGCCAGGTCCGATGGCACCAAAAGCCAAGAAACGGACGACGAGTCTCCAATCGAGACCTCATCAGATGAGGATTAGCTTGTCAAAGTGTTTGAGCCTGTTTCTCAGCGCCTCCCGACTGCTGAGTAGCGATTCCCGTAGGCTTGAAGCATCATTGAGGAAAGGCAATTTGCTCTCACATAAGACGGGGGCAACGTGTCGGAGCAGGAATATGTACTGATAGGTTGAAAAACGAAATAAAAATACCGCCGCGCGGGGGATTTCATCATCACGGGCTGCCAGTATCCACGCGAACATGGCGCTGAGTCAGCCTCGAAGACGACCTAGACTATCATGATGATATTTGCCAGCAGCGGGCCGAAAGCAGCATACCGGCATTCAGGCACTCATCCAGGACCGCGTCAGGTACCACTGGCAAGACACCTCCAGAGCAAATAGGTTTTGCGAGTTGGAGGTGGCTTGAATGGACGCCTTCATTCGAATCTCCAAGTTGTTCAGCCTCTCCAAGTACCCTCTCCAGACATCGGACGACAACACGTAGGCTGCTTTGGGAATTTCCTGCCCAAGGTTTTGCCGAACATCAAGCCTCTCGGTTTCTTTGTCGCCCACCGAACCCTTTATCATTCGGAATTGTGCCGGGTTATTCCAACAAACACTCCAATGCCGAGTTGGTGTAATGGAACGCGTCTCTTCACCAGGAAGGCCTAAAGCGCCGAAGTGATTAGAAGATCTGGGTTCAAGTCCCGGCCTCGGCCTTTATTTTTTCTTAAATTCTTTTGGGTCACTCTTCATCCCATGGCCGTGGCACGCTGCAGTAACTTGTTCATAGATAGCACATGAACGTCGGCACTCATCATAACGGTGACTGCCTGCCAGCTCTCATCATTGGATAGGATGGACACTTCATCATCTTCCCCTTCACCAGTCGGGATATAAGGGTCGGGACGCACAAGGACATGTGCCATAGGGCTGGCTTACCTCTCCCGCCGGCTTTGCTCGGTATGCCATGTCCTCATCTTTTCGATGCCCTTCGCCTGCACACCTCGGCAACGTCGAGCCTCGGCGCCCACCATTCCCTGAACAACCATCGGGGAATGACCATGGTCGTCGACACGATCATAATCACCACGCCACTATCCTGACCCTGCAGCATCGCAGAATCAATTGACCGTAATTCTCGAGACAGGACTGTCTCGGCATGTGTTCCCCGGCGAAAATCTTAGGTCGGGTAGAAAGAATACCATTGGCGACGTATCCCTAGACACATGCCAAGAAGCGGGCAATATTCGAGGCTCTCGGGAACCGGGGATCGTAGTAAATATAGTCCTTGTGTAACCACACCAGGAGACGTGCTCGTTTCCGGCCGGGTCTGTCGGAGATCAATGTCATTCGTCGCGGTCTTGCCTCGGGAACATATTTCGGGCGGCAGCAAAATTACACTATTATCGTCAAGATTGAACACTGAAGTTTGACAAATCGAGTAATGACGGGCGCTGGTCGATTGGAAGACACTGGTTGTTTGTGCTGTTTGGTTGCGTGGTTAACTGTTGGCACGAGACACGAAGCAAAGTCCCGACCGAAGTCACATACAATATATCAAGATTATGTCATACTCACCGGCAGGCGTTAGAAATGCTGCCTACGTATGTAAACATGGGCTGGATCTACACATTATCAGCCGGATGTGGTCCAAGAAGTGCAGTCACTGAGCATTTGGTATGATCTTAGGTGAATCGACGTGTTGAATTAACAAGCGCTGGCTCGCCAGTGACTATATATGCATACCAATGCCTCCCTCCGTGGCGGGCTGGGGAAAGGGAGTATAGAAATCTGTCCAAGGTTTCTCAGCAGGCTCTGTTCCGTCGTGTAGTAAAACATCAATGAACGCCGTGCGAGCGTGCCTGTTCAATAGGCAACGTGCTCTTTTCATCAATGGCAATGCTGTGAATTCCTGTTTTTCCCAATCCTTTCGGCACGATGCGGCCCTTTTCTCCCAAGACATTGCTTATGGTCCGCTATTCAGTTCCGTTTCCGGTGCTGGGACTCTTAATGATATGACTGTGGCACTCCTCTTGGGGACCGTGATCATAAAGCATCTCAGGGGCATCGCAACGTGGATACCGCGGCCATTACTCATGGCGGCGGCGTAGTTCTTTCGTCATCTGTATGACACTTCTCTCCCCATATCTCAACCCCTCATCAGACGAAGGGGTTGTCCCTCCCCTCTTCAACCGAACAGAGCAGCACCGCCGCTCTCGACAGCCTCGATCTCGGCCAGGTCGATGGGTGCCCTTCTGAAACGGGCAGGCAGCTCGCTGCGGTCGAAGAACTGGCCCTTGGGGGCGGCGACGGAGCCCAGCGCAGAACCAGGAGCGCCTCCAATGCGGCCGACGCTCTTGCGCAGGGGGCCGTGCTGCTGTGCCGAGTCGCGGTAGCTGCTGAAGGAGGTGTGCGAGTTACCGCCAGCGCCGAAACCAGCGGGCAGGGAACCGGTGGGCGAGGCAGGGTGAGGCTGGGGGCTGTGGTCAATCTTGGCTGGAGAGCAAGTCAGTCTGGAGTCCTACGATATTCCATGCGGGCATGAGGGATGGAAGAGAACGTGACGAGATCGAGTGAGACAGGTTGGGGGCAGCGGCTTACCTGGGATTTCGTGTCTGCCAACGAATCTGATCAAAGGCGTACGCTGGGCGGCGTGAGCAGCTTGGCGGAGGGCTCGGGTGAACTGCATTTTGAATGATGTGTTTGTTTTGGTGGACTGGATTGTCTAGAGAAGCGACGACCGAAGTGTGCGGTTGTGTGAATGTGATCAATCGTACGGGCCTTTCACGAACGAAAGCTGCGCGCTTTGGTGGCCGGATTGAAAGTTTCAGTGGAGAGACGTCGGTTCGGCGGGTAAGGTAGGCTAGGCGGGCCAAGCTCGGACTTTGTTGTATTGGTAGACTGATGGCGTAAGAGAAAATCCCGGGAGGAAATTGGGTGCTTGGTGCGGAAAGCTGGTGCCGGAGTTTGCTTGTCAGTAAAGCGGTAGGTGACTTGAAAAAAGTGAATGTGTCGGTTGTTTGGATCTGGTCTGATCTGTCACAGGAGAAGAAATGGAAGAGATGAAATTTCAAAAAGAAGAGAGTAGAGCAGAGACAAGGTGAGAGAGGGAGGGGGGGTCAAGAGCAGTTATGAAGGAGCCGGCCGAGGTCTGTATGTAGGTATGTGGTAACCTAGTATGTCTTGTCTTGTCTGCGGTAAGGTTATCAAGCGGGCACACTGGCTGGCAAGTTGAGCTACTAGCACCGAAAAAGCTGCAGAAAAATCGTACGGTATCTACCAGGTTGGACCTGTCGTGGCTGCGTCCCTCTGTTCCTGTGCGCGGGATGAGCCCAGTCTGGAGGTGGAGGAGAGGGAAACTCAACGCGCCGAATTCCACCTGGCGCTAGCGACGCACCTCCTTCACTGCTAACCTCTAGGGTCTCTTAGGCAGGCGCGCATCCCACTGGCTGATCATCCAATTCTCCCTTGCTCCTAGCTCCAACCTCCGCTGGCCGGGGGGCACTTCTTGGGGCTTGGGGCTTGCAGGAACCCCCGGTCAGCATTCAAAAGCCAGTGCGCTTGCCAAGCTTGCATCCGACGGATGGATTTTGGAGCTGCGGTTATCGGACTTTGGACGTCCATATTCGACTCTTCTCATTTGTGGCCTGGTTTATTGGAGCAGACAATATTACGAGAATTTGCTGATCTCTATGATTCTCTTCCTACCATTTTACCTCATGTGTTCATATGAACTACTAGTATTGCACTGCTGTTGAAGCGACACGTACTCCGAATACCCTCTGCTTCACGAGACACCCCGCCGGAATATGTCGGGACTTGAGACTGATCGGCTCAAGTGATATACATACACACATGTAAACTCAACAACTGTCTGTGCCTCGGTGGTTCATATGGTTGAATGATCGACTTTTATGGTTGACGGGCGCCTGGATTACACTAGGTTACCAAGATTTTGGTCAGAAGGCTTGGAAGTCAAGCTTAAAGTGTGAAGTACATGAATAAGGTTGACTTCGTATAGGAATGTACATTTTGACACTGTAGCAGGTCAAACCTAGTCTCTGCGCTTGTTCGCATACATGGTGATACTCTTTTAAGCCGGCCCCAACAACAAGAATCCAAATGGTATATCTCCGTGTCGATAAAATACTAGGTTAGTTTTAGTAGTGATGAGCAAGCAGCTGACAAGAAGAGAGACAGGAAGAGCCGGACTGCTTTCGCTGCCCGACCCCCGACCTCGGGATTCCGGGGTTAGGAATTTGGGGGATTTCAAAGACTGAGTGAGAGTGGTAGGAGCTCCAGGTTCATCACAAATCACGTCAGTTCCTGGATTCCTAACGTGCCTCCGGTAGTACTAGCACTCTATTGGCAACCCCGTCCTCGCCAGTCCTGCATTCATCGCTCCACTCCCACATGCATCAGTGAAATGCCGCCCCGACGATTATTTCCTCGGGGCGCTTTTTGAGTATATATTCGCCTACGGTTTCCGGAGCTGGCTGCAGCAGGCTTTTTGCCCCACGCGCCCAGAACGTAAGATCATGGCCCGACACGGCCTTCAAAACTCTGGCATGTCTGGACCCTGAGTGCACTCGCGCATTGGAGTATGGTTTCACTCAGCCATTGGCCTGGCAAGGTTCGGTACATTGCAGCACGCATGCTGCAAATCTCAGCCCAGATAGCCCAGATCAGGCCATGCCCCCGGCTTGCCTTGGTGCCAAGTCCAGGGCGAGCGCGGGGGAACGGGGGGAACGGAGACGATATGGGCGAAATGCATTGCTGACTCTGGCAAGACACTGCTTGGAAGTAGTCGCCATCCAACCGGGACTTGTTTCGAGCTTATTCCCAGGCTTGCCAGATGATCTTTGTAGGTCGACACTATGTATATTCGTGCTTACGATCGTCTTGTTACACTTGTCCACGTCCTGTAGCGAATACCTATGGCAGCCGCATGCCATGGCCTGCAAGTAACGATGATGTAATGTCCACCAGAAAGGATTATGGGATTCGACGACGTACACGCACTCATTATGCGATATTCTATCCGCGGGCAATGTCTCAGCCCTCAGCCTCCGGACCGTCAGGCATGATGAGCCTGAGCCTCCATGGCCTCCCTCCTGCTTTACGAGAAGTGGTGTGCTACAAGGCTGCTTTTGCATACATACCGTTTCTGTTGTCCTACCCCAACTATAGCCGCGGACGCTCGGCTTCCTACCAGGCCATGCAGTGTGCTTTTCTCAAAGTCGCATTGCCATTGACTATTCTCCAAATTGGCTTGTGAAGATTCCGCGTCCCTGGTCCATCCTTGTGCAAGCGTTTCGCCCTACCGAGTTACACTAGAGAAGCACCATAAGACAGTCTCTTTCCCCCGAGCGAGATCGGCAACTGATCAACGAAACCATTTAATCCTCGACGGCTCGGGTTGTAGGTTCGCTTGGCCTTGGAGTATGCAAGCTCGGAGCCGGCCTATTCCAATTAACCTAGTGTAGTGCAAAACACGTGTTGGACCCTTCGCTAGCACGGTTCGCCTAGCATGACGCGCCACCCATCAGCGCCCTACGACCAGGGAAAAAAAAGAGAGGGAAAAAAAGCGCGAGTCCGCTCGTCCAATAGCCTGCCGCCTGCTTCTCGAGCTGGAATCCGAGAGTTGCGTGATTGGCTGCATCTTTACAATCAGTGACGATAAGAAACAAAATTACTAAGGCGAATAGTCAATCCTTATTCACTGGACATAATGCTACTGGTTTCCTTGCGAATTGAGTTAGCATGTGCTCTACTGTAGGTTATATTTTCCCTGCACGCCTAGGCTCTACGGAGTATATTTCGCATGTCCATGCGAAGAAAATAGTTTGGCTAAATTCTGTTTATACTCTGTGTATTACAGGCCCTAACCCAAGTGCTTGTGGTAGATGCGCTCCAGGTCCCTGGAAAATGCGGTTCAAAGCTCATGCCATCTTGGGATCGATGCAGGCCGCGTAGAGACCCCGTATTGCATCAAAAATGCAAATCTCTCAGTCAAAGTCTACATCACAAGCACAATCTATGCCGCAGTATATTCAATCTGGTTCCCACAACCATGCCTGATAGAGGGAGTATACAATAGTCTAGTCCCTTCAAGTACGTACTTCAACAACAATAGTCCTCTCCACACAGACGTACGAGATGCGATCGCACAAATTCTTGTGGGTCCTAGGTACAAGACGGATCATATGCTCGGGTTGGCTTTGGATGCAATGATTACACATAAACCCGAGGAAATCATGAGTTTTCGAACATGCACCACGGGTTTCCACATCATTTGTTTATCACTAATATCAGGACCTCTGGAGATGCCTCCTATTGCTATGCACGCTCGCGTCGAGAGGTGGATTCTCTCCGAATCACGATGTTGGTGACTTCAAGGTACCCCAGCCAATCTCCTCATTCACGCCATCCCAGACCGTGTAGTACTGCTTCAGCAGCGGCGAGCCGATTAACCAGATACCCCCGATGGACACGGTCCCGAGCGGGTTGTTGAACAGCGTCTGGCAGATGCCCGGCTGGCCGGGGTACTCGCCGAGGTTGAAGGCCTCCTTGGGGATGGTGAGGTTGAGCGCGCCGCCAACGGGGCCAAAGGTAAAGGTGAACTCGGGCGCGACAGCGTCGATCTCGTCGCACGGCAGGCCCCAGGCCCCGGCCGCGTCGATCTGCGTGATGTTGGGCGAGATGGCGGCGTACAGCTTCTTGGCCGTCGCGTAGTTGGGCGTCTGCATGAACGCCGTGCCCGTGTCCAGGATGGCCGTGCCCGTCTTGGAGAAGACGGCGCCGTCAATGTACAGCCCGCTCTGCCGCAGCGTGTACCCGCCGCGCGCGCTCTCGAGCTTGGTGTAGGGGATCTCGCCCGTGTACTTGGTCTCGTCGATGCCGCCCAGCGTCAGCTCCGCCCCGTCAATGTCGCCCGCCGGCGTGTAGAAGGCGAAGACTGGGGACGCGAGCTGGCCGCTGTAGTACAGGTTCCAGTACCACTACAAGTTCTTGATTAGGCAAGATGTTTGAGTCATGGAACATTAGAAGTCCTTACCGGAGTCTGATTAATACCAGTCACGTTGGGTGCGCCCAGACCCAGGATACCGTCGACGGGCATCTTGTTCAAGGCAGCTGCCGACTCATCGACAAGGATAAAGCCCTGGCTGTCCACAACCAGATCCCCGAGTCCGATCTTGTCGTGCACGATGACACCGCCCTCGCCTTCAGGGACAGTGAAGGGGATGGAGTCGACACCAGTTGAGTAGTAGGTCTTGGTCTTCCGACCAGGAAGCGGTGAGTAGGTGCTCGACTTGGTCGGATCGAAAAGTGTGTGATTGCTACATGTCGTGCAGTTGGTCCCTGGCAGGAGAAGGTCCACAGAGCCGGTGTCCCACGCGACGGTGAGATTCTGTGGCGGAGTACCAACTTGAATAGTGCTATACCACTGTCCTCCTTGTCAGCAGGCGTCGATACACTGGGTGGAACAGCCCGCGATCCAAGCATTATATACCTCATTATCACCGCGATTGAACCAGTCGGTGGCAGCGACGTTCACTCCAGTTGCTGCGCGGTTCCGAATTGGGATCTTGTAGACGTTTGTCGCCTGGACCGAAGCGGCCATGGCCAGGCCAAAAAGCCCGACAACGTGGTTCGGACGGCTCATGGTTGGGATGGAACTTGGACCGTCTGTCAATATTTCGAGAAATAGTGTCAATCTTTCGAGAAATAGTGCCAAAAAGCCAAGAGGCCAAGCTTTGCATCTGACCATGAGTCTGGGGGAACAAGCTTTTTAATTCCTCTAGAAGGCGACATTCATCTCGTCATGGCTATACAAAGGGAGACGCGAAGGAGCAGTGTGCAGGGGACCTGCCCAGAACTAGAGCACACACCGTTCCATGAGGTCAGAGACTCAGCGGGAAATAAATTCCAAGACTGAAGAGAGTAATATTCGCGCGCTTGGCTAACTCCAAGTGCTACATAGGTAATAATTTAATATGCGTGGGTTCAGAGCAGTTGCCTATAATGGTCTTGGCGCGATGAAACTCAACCCTGATACAGAAGGTCTTGGCGGAAACTCCAAGTTGTACATAAAGCAGGTCACAGGCGGGTGAAATGTAAGCTTATTTGGTTCCATCTTGTTCGATGTTTCGAAAAGGTTCGCTTCGATATATCTTGGAATTACAATGCCAGTGTGTCGCTGGCTTGAAATTGTTAGCTGCGATGTTTTAGCACTTTATACTCGAGCAACAACACGCCCACTTACAATCAGACTGACCTCCTGTAAGGAGACCACCGCGGATAGCGCCGCGATGGCCCATCCCATTCTGTCTCTGGTAAACGGTGTCTCTGACTTGACTTCGCGGTCGTCGTTAAAGCGCGGCTGTCTCGATGGGCCGCGGTCGCTGCTGCTGCTGCATTGGCGAAATATCCGTGGTCCGCAGTGAGCGATAATGCACAATATGACCAGGATGAAAAAGGTCGCTCCTCCGGCCGATAAAAGTCCTACGGCGAGGTCTCTGGAGCTGTTGTGGCTGACTTCGTGGACGTCTCGTACCTCTGCCAAGCTGCAGCCTATCCAGAGAACGATGAGTGTTGTGACATTGGACCTGAGCATGATTCGCACTCTTCTGCAATACAGTAGTTTCGTGCCGCGGCGGTGCGGACCGCTATGCGACGGATGTTCTTTGAAGACAACGTCGCTTGTAGATTGGCGAAAAGATGAGCAATCAAGAACGTTGATTACGGACACGGCTTCTGAACACAGCTGTTTATAGCTATATACATGTCCCACTCTGTAACCGAAAGCCAAGCATCAATTTTGAAGGTCTTCAACAGCCCAAAGACATTTACGTTCCATCATCTTCTTAAGGATTTACCTTGGGCATGCCATCAGACGAATCATCGTCAGACCGAGAATCTACCAAACCTTCATGGTGGCTTCGAGAGCCTTCAGCGCCTGAGTAGGACGACTTTGGGCAGGGCAAAATAGTGACTGTGTCTGAGATTGGCCGCAATGATTCCGCCGACTAGTTTTGCTGCCTTAGAAGATGAAGTTATTCTCCAAACGTGTCTGTGTCTGTTGTCTTTCCACTGAAATATAACATGATAATGAACAAGTGTTGCAGCCAAAAAGTGCTGCGCCAGTGTATGATACAGCCCCAAGGCTGCAGTAGCAGGAATGATGGAAACTATCGTGCATATTACAAACCGGTAGCTAGATTTAGATAGCAGAGACGCAAAACCCCTGTAAACCGTCTTCTTAAATGGTTCGAATAAGGTTGCATCCCAACGGCGAAGATTAAGTTCAAGATGATATAGTCAGATCCTTGCCTGTGTGCTGGTACGGAGGTGTGTGGATTCCCAGCGTCATGGCGCCAAGGGATTCCCTAAATATCGAAGCGTCCTCCATGGCCGGAACGAAGAATGCAGAAATATTATAGTCGAGGCGTATTCTCTCAAACCCGGATGCTAAACAATACGCAAAGCATAACAAGTATGCAACGACTTTGATGAGGACAATGGACAATAATGTCGATTTTACATAGATTCCCAATGGCCTGGAACCTGAACCCAGGTCTCGACCTCAATCCACGTCAGTCCAGTCGCGTGGCCAAGCAGGGGCCCTGACGTCATCCCTTTGATTGCTGGAGCAATTGGTCCGCGACTTCTTAGACAACGACGAAACCGCGACGACGCTCTCTACTTTTCTTGACCACACCGACGAGAGAGATTAGACAGTAATTCGAATTGTTTCCTCGCCTTCATTCTTGTTTCGATTTATTCTTTTGCGCGCAGCGCAAGCAGACGACATGAGCTATGTGTTTCGGCGCGGCTGCACTCAGCTGAGCAGCGCGGCCTTGCGCTTGCCGTCGCCAGCGGTCACTTCCAGCAGTAGACAGATTGCATTTGCGAGCCACAAGAACGTGATTTCGCGATCATTTCGAACCACGAGCCGAATCCAAAAGGAACTACGGGAAGAGACTGCAAGGGAGACTAACCTGCGAGATCAAAATGCGCACGAGGAGGAGGTCACGGCCGGCATAGAAGCTGCAACCAAGGCGCAGATCAAGAGGCCATGGCAGCGCGAAGGGGCTGATAAGCCACCGACCGACTTGGATGCGAAGAAGCTGAACAAGGCCATGACAAAAGGTAGAGTGCCACCGCAGTCACGGAATTTATGGCCAAGCAACTGACATGTTTGAAACTAATCAGGAAAGCTGTTGACAACACCTACGCGACTGCTAAAGCTCATTATACCCATCCCGGCCGACGCGACACACGACGAACAAGGCAACAAGGGGGAGTTCAGATCTCTTGCGCAGAATGAGGACATCCAACCCTTGGCTCTCTTGGTGCACCCTCACCAACCGCTCTCCTACCTCGAGCGCCTGATCCAGGCCGAGCTCCCCCCTGTATATGACGACAAGGGTCGCGAGAAGATGCCAAACGTGTATTTCCGTGCCGAGGCCTCAGACAAGGACGAATCGGGCGAGAAGAGACAGAGCAGTGAGAACATTGCGTCGGCGTCGGGGCTGGGCAGGGAAGGCCCGGACACACCCAACAAGGACAAGGACTGGGTGCGCTGGAGCAGCAGCACCGAGATCGGTGACTTCATTCGGGATGCGGCCCGCGGACGGGAGTTCGCGATCGACATCGATGGACACAACACGGAACTGCGCGTCGGTGTGCCGAGCTTCAACGACCGGACATACTACCTGCGGGTGCGGCTGCGGCGTATGTCGCGCAAGATCGACGAGTTGTCCAAGATCAAGCGCGAGTGTGACCTCCTGGCACACCGGGGGGCGCAGCGCATCGCCAAGGCTGGCTTTGCTGCCCTGTCCGGTTGGTGGGGTGTCGTCTACTTTGTCACATTCCATACGGACGCTGGCTGGGACCTGGTCGAGCCCGTGACGTACCTCGCTGGTCTGACAACCATCATGGGCGGTTATCTTTGGTTCCTCTTTATCAGCAAAGATCTTAGCTACCGTGCGGCCCTCAACATCACGGTCACGCGCCGCCAGAACGTGCTATACCAGGCGCGCGGGTTTGACCCGCAACGGTGGGACGGTCTCATCAGCGACGCCAATGGGTTGCGGAAGGAAATCCACATGATTGCTGAGGAATATGATGTGGACTACGACGAAATGAAGGATCTCGGTGGAGAAGAAGTCCAAGAGGTAAGTCCAAATGAGTCTTTAATGTGCCTTCTCGAGGTGCGCCGCCAATGCTGCGGCACTGGTACTAGGAGTCGTGTAGTCGTGGAAACTTGGAACCTCACTTCTACGTTCGCATGACAGAAGGCTAACCAGAATTTTGTAGACTCTCGACAAGGAAATGGAAAAGAAGGAGAGAGGCAAGGCCGATGAAGAGATGGAAGAAGAGGAGCAGGCCCACAAGGACAAGAAGAAGAACAACAACAACGGCAATGGCAACGGCAATGGCAACGGCAACGGCAAGAAGGGCAACGGCCAGGATAAGAAGAAGGAATAGAACAAGGACCAGTAGACGCTTAAATCTGGTGGATATACCCGTACACGTAGGCCATTTCTTTTGTCAGAAGCGAAGCATTTGCATTTGCGCCAAGCTGTAATATATTTCAAATTTCAAATTTTCTCTTGTTGGCTGTATGAGGTTTCTTGAGCTCGCTCCATATTCGAACTTAAAGCACACGTGGGACGCAAAAATGGTTTACTCAGAGCCGACGGTTGTCCAGCCTTACCAGAAATCCAAGATTGAACCAAGCTCAGATCTCGAATCAAGTATTAGTTATATATTGTAGTTTAGGTTGGATATCATTGGCTCACAACCGGAGAACGAAATCAGCAGCAGGGAGCTGCGAAACAGCTCCGATGTTGTCCATCTGATGAAACTTTAGCTGGGGCTAAGCTGCATGGCAGGGCTGGTAGATCCACGACAAAGCACTCATAGCGGCATGAGAACCGCCGAGAAAGGGAAGAAAAAGGTACAAGCAGCAAATCAGGACAAGCCTGTTGCTCAAGGAACATGTATCATATTTTCACAGAGAGTTGTGCTTTAAGTGTGATTTATGCTGCCAGTGATATTCTTCTGTTATGGTGCTTCTATCACTGTATTTCGCTTGGATGATTCGAAGTGAACGTCGAGTCAACCATGTTTTTTCTCGTCTTCTCAAAAAAAAGGTAGACCATGTCAATGACATGAATCAAAGCAATGCTACCATAATTTTTTCTCGTTATAAATGATTGCGCCCCGCTGGAGTTGTACAGGACCCCTCCAGCGACCCTCTTCTCATGAGAGGGGTACCTAGACCCTGTAAACTGCCCCTCCCAAAGAGCTGCCACTTGCTCAAATAGTAGCTCGACGCTGCCAAAGCTGCTTTCCAGTTGGCCAATACCACTATATGATTTCTTTCCTTCGATGACAATGTCTCGCTTCCCATTGGCTGCACGAGGAGTCTCTTGGACGAGTACACGAAGTCGCGTCCTGGTATATTTGATGATCACCGTAAAGCTTTGATTTGCTGCCGCGATGCAAAACATGTTTCCAGTCGACCCAACTGACCCCACGTTGGGCGGATTGGCAGGCTTTGCTGCTTTGCTTTGCTGAGCTGATGCATGGGTGACGTCTATAAAGATACCTGACCACCTACTGGCCAGAGATCAGAAACGGGAAACCTTGTTTGTCGTCAGGCCACCGTGAGCTGTTTGTGGCTATTACGAATTTTCACGGTCTTGCCTTCTCTCTCAAGGTTGCCTACGCAGAGCTGTTTATATCACCTTTATATCACCGTCTCTGCTCTGACAGTAGCTGCTGTAGACGTTGCTCACTCATCTCACACCTGCCATAGACCAATCTTGTCCGTCTTGGGAGTTAACCCCGCAGTATATCCACTGTTACAACTTACTACCTCACCTCGTTACCAGCGCTTCCTTGCGCACATCTCCCGGAGCAGCTACCTTGTTACATACGGAAAGCCTCATTCATCATGGCGCCGTCGATCATCTATCTGCCCGATGGCCAGACCTTTACTGTACAGCCCGTCTTCTCGGGCGTCCAGTTCAAGTCAAATGACCTGAACCTTGGCCGTGCACCTTCGCCCTTCCCGCCAGGTTGGACGGTCGTGCTGCATACAGAGGATGACGAGCTACCAGAGCTCTCTAATGGAAGCAAGTCGTCTGATACTCATGTAAACGACGATGGAGACTCTCCCTCTCCCACGAGATCTCGGGTCCACGCCTTCAGGGCACCGACTCTCCAGAACGACACCGTCTTCATATCGAGCATTGTGACGCCGTCGTCCGAGGACTTTGAGCCCGCCAAGAGTCCCTCGCGCCAGGTGGCGCTCATGCTCTATATTACCCTCTATTGGTATTTCAGCCAGCAGGAGCCATCAGCGCACATCGAGACGGAACAATCCCGGCAAACACCCCCTGAGGCCAAACCGAAAGGCGAATGGAGAATTCGAATCAAGCGTGAGGGCGTTTTGCACTCCCGGAATATGATCCCCAAGCTGGAGAGAATGGGACTAATCTCGACCCTGGATTCCGCTGTCGGCACAAGCTTGGATGAGAATGCCGAGGGTTGGGACCACATGTATGTCACTCAGCAAGCATTCTGGCAGATTCCCTTTGGGCTGTTTCTGTTCACGCTGGAGCCGAAACGACACGGCTCTCCCCGTCCCGGATCGCCTGTCGAGAACAGCAGGCCCACGTCTCCAATGAGGAACGAACATGGCTGGAAGGGCCACTCTCCGCATATTTCCATGAACGGCCTTCTCTCGGCTGATGTACCCGGCGGTCCCATTCCCATGTCTCTCGCAAACTTACCGGCACACCCCATCACGCCATACTACTCGGCATCGCACATGCCCACGTATTACCCGCCGCCGCCATTGCAGTATGTGTCGACCGACGGCGTGAGGCACCCTCTGCGCCCGAAGCCGGCTCGGATGGGCGAGGTCTTCTATACAAGATATGTCCCCAGCGTAGGAAAGTATCTGTCATTCCGTGTTGCATCAACGTCCGAAAGCCCAGTACCATATTTAGGCCCCAAGAGCCACGAGGCGACTCAGGAGCATAGCCGTCTATCGAACCTCTCCGATGCATCTTTGCTGGAGATGTGGATGTCGAACCCACGTGTCTCCAAGTTCTGGGGCACATACCAGCCTGACTTTTTATCCAACGGGCTCAAGTCGAGGCACTCGTTCCCGGTGATTGGCTTATGGGATGGTGTGCCCTTTGGCTACTTTGAGATATACTGGGTCAAGGAGGACATTCTGGGAAAGCGTGTCAATGCAGATGACTTTGACCGGGGCATTCACGTCTTCGTTGGCGAAGAGTGGGCGAGAGGTCGTGTCCCACAATGGCTCTCAAGTCTGGCGCATTGGATTTGGCAATCGGATAACCGGACCATGAGCATCTGCCTCGAACCGAGGATTGACAATGAGAGGTACGTTTTCTTACCGACCACAAGCCCCACGAACCCATACTAACAATAGTGAATAGGTTTATCAATTTGCTGCAAAAGGAGGGATTCAACAGGGAACGCCAGGTTTCGTTCCCTCACAAACAGTCCTGGCTGGTGCGCCTCACGCGAGACACATGGACGGCGCCATGTCTATAGTCGGCGAGAGCATTACGAATGACAGTAACAGAAGTCTTGGACCGTGACAATTGATCGTTGTAGAAAGAGTGATGGGATAAGGATGATCAAAGAGTGTCTTCCCAGTTATGTAGGTAAGTATCTGCTTACATGGGAAAGGATGCTTGGTTTGTGAATTGCTCACACTCATTGAGCAGGATGAATAGAATACCCTTCGATGATTAAAGCACTGTTGTCAAATGCTGGTCTCATGGATGCCTACTCGTCATCTCTCTGGATCTTTTGTTGTTCTGCAATGCAATCGAGAATGCAAGCCACCGTGCTTGGCCAGTAATACAGTATCCCTATGCCAATTGGCGAATGGCGAATTCCATAGCTGCTGCATCACCGGTCTGCATGCTGGCCAGCGTGGGAACCAGGAATGGATGCAATGAAATCGCGATCCGAGTATTAGAATTGATGCAAGGCGCGCTATGGTCAGTGGTCAGTGGTCAGTGGTCACTGGCAGATTAGGAGGCCTTCTAGCTGGCTTCAATCGTACCATTACAAGCGATTTCCCCAGCAATATTGGCTGAGCCTTGGACAGGTACCATCCATGGACTTGTTTCCAAGCTGGATGACTTGCGCAGCGCCAATTTATTACCGAAAACTTGGTAGCATATGACCATTGGCTTTTACAACGTGATCAATACTGGCGTCCTGTTCGCAATCTCATTATGGCTGCCTCCTGCTGCGTGGCGATGGAGATTTTCGACACAATTATGTTCTTCCTTCGAAGAGAGAGGTAACAATCACCAACATGATCCTCCCAGCTTGCCAATCATCTTCAAACATTTTCCAAGCACAAGCATTGGTCCTTCCGCAGCCTTGCGATAAGTATCATTTTTGCGAGCAAAGTATTTGAATCCGTGGGTTTTAGATCTTTTCATCTAAGAAAGATAATTTATAGAAAAAGCAATCATACATGGGAGACCCCTGCTGCTCGTTCTAACCGCCGCCTCAAGAACGTCGTCCAACCGCCCCTCCCCCAGCATCCCAACGCTCCCGCTCAAACACATACAGAATCAAAAGGCCGGGCTGGTGGCCACAGATTCCGTCTTCAAGTCTTCGTAACAATAGCGGCAGAAGGGCAGCGCCTCCCACTGGATGGGCGCCCGAGCTCCTTGCCACACTCACTTGTATCTTGCAAGTGTCTCAAGTGTTCTTCTTTCGACTCGTGGGTATGACCCTTCGCACACCGATAACAGAATCCCCGCCGTTCATTGCATTTCCGGACGTGTCGCAAGTAGTTGTCGCGTCGGGCTGCCGCGTGGCCGCAAGCACATTGGAAAGTACCATGAGCTGCCGGGACAGATGGCCCGCATAGTCCGGGGCGATGCTTTCGGCTATCGTGGTGCCTATCACGGTCCTTCCTTGAAGTAGCGAAGTAGCCACATCCTTTTTGACAATGGGAATTGAGACCCGACAGCGGGGCCTGCCTCCATACCAGGTCCGCTTGGTCGGTCGACATCTTGTTGAGACACACTCAACTCCGTGTTCTCAGCTGGCGGGACCAGCGGTTCGTTGATTGGCAAGCCCACGGAATGTGGCGTAGGAAAAGGTGAGTGTTCAGTGTTTGGTGTTGACCCTGGAACCTGAGAAGCACTTGACCTGGTCGCAGGAGACGGAACAGATTGAAGAAGAGTGCTTGTTGAGTCCGGAGAAAATTGGTTATGATCAAGTTGATCTCTCGCAGAAGCAAGTCCAGGGTCGAAAGGGACATCCTGAGGCTCGGTTGGCAAGAGAACTCTAGGGTCGATTGAAACCTGGTCTTGTTCAAGACGCCGTGGTAAGGAACCCAGTTCGACAAAGGCATCGTCGAGGTAGCCACATATGTGTTCCGAAATCGTTGAGATATTATACTGACAATTAGGACAAAGAATCTCGGTGCCGAATGCCCACCAGGTATGTTGTTCATTTGATTCGGTTCTTTTGAAAAACCAACCCGAATGATGATCTTGTTGCCGGTGCCGTCGAATAGCGCAAGCGCCTGCGCCGGCTCACAGCGCCACAGAATATCGTCTTGCCGTGGAAGTGGCCTCAAAACGACTATTGATTGGTGACGTGATTGCTGTCAAGCGAGGGTGCTCTGCGTCACTTGCGCTTGAGAAAGATTGTCGGAATAAAGAGGGAGCAGGGACCTGCTTTATCAAACCCGCAGCTGGTCAAATTCGCTATACGTACCTAGGTAGCAGCGCTTGCGGGGCACACAACATATGTGAGGCCATTTAACGCCCAGTCGGCTCTCAGATCACATGGGAGGCCATTATGCCAGCATTCACTGTACACCTCGAGCGGGCATGGTGGTATGCACCATGTCATACATGTATGCTATTAAATTCTAGCATGCTGTACCGAGCCATGAGGCTGGCTGTGTTAGTTGATACCAGTTTTCTTGGTTTCACGTTATTAATATCCTAATTGCCCCTCACAAGGCTATCGTCACAACTTAGCAAGTGCCAGATATGCAGAGCGGACTGTAAATATGATTGTTTTAAGAAGCCCAATAAAATTATTGATTACAACTAATTAGAGTGGTTTAAAACGAAACGTTTTGGGCTGGAAAATACAAGGGCGTATATGCAAAGACAGAAACAGTATAGACGCCACTATACCATACAAAATAATACAGATCGGTTCATCTAATTTACACATCCGACCTTTAATCCGACATGACGTCCTTCTCCGCGGCGACGACCGGGATCGGAAAGTCCCACCCAAGCTCGCCGCCAAACACGCGAGCGTCGGTCTGAGCAAACGCGCCCTCGGGCAGAAAGTCCAGCACGCGACCCCGGCGCATGATCTTGCCGAGGACCTTTTTGCTCGCAAACATCTCAAAGTTGGGGATGAGGTTGGGCAGCACGTGCTCGAGCAGCCAGAATACGGCCGCCGCCAGCCACTGGCGCGGGCGCGCGCTCTGCCGCGTCACCTTGGCGCTGTTGGCCGCGACGTTGGCAATGTCGTCGTCGACCTGGCGCGCCGTCTGATACCGCGCAAAGACATCGTCAAGGGCCTCGGCAGACATGGCGGCCTGTTTTTCTATCACCTCGGCGTGCAGCAGCGATGTCAGCACTGCAACGTCGTTGACGCCCGAGTTGTACCCCCAGCCAAAGTTGGGCGTGAACCGGTGGACCGCGTCGCCGGCGAGGACGACGCGGCCGCCCGCCGCCGGGGCCAGGCGCCAGTGCGGGAGCACGCCCTCGAGCTGGTCCGCCATGCCGCAGGCCGTGCGCGTCGGCCAGACGTCGCCAAAGACGAGGTCGGGCGTGACGTGCATGCCGGCGAAGCGCGCCGCGAACTGCTCCCGGTCGGACACGGCGTAGTCGCGTCGCGCTTCGTCGGTCGGCTTCTCGAGCTGCTCGTACAGGAAGAACCAGGCCTGGTCGTGCGCCGTCATGAACATGAGACTGCGCACCGAGCCGTGGGCCTCGAAGTTGGACTTGAGCGGGATTGCTGCCGGGCGAGGACAAGTGCCCCAGAGACACCGGTACTCGGCCCGGTATGGCCGCTCCGGGTTGATACCATCTGTATTCGGACCGGCTTTCAGGGCCAGGGTCCGCATCATACCCCGTGTCTTGCTGTGCACGCCATCGACACCGAGGACCATAGTACCCCGTTCCACAGTGCCGTCCTCACAGCGGACCGAGATACCCGAGACGTCGGGCACGAGCTCGCTGACCCTCTTGCCCGTCAGGATGCAATTGGCACGCACGTCGGCAGGGAGCGAGTCGTACAGCACCCTGACGAGATTCCGCCGGTGGAAATTCCACGGTGGCGTGCCAAACAGCCTGCGATGGAACAGGGCCGGCGAGCCGTTGCGGTACACCCGGCCGGCGTGCGTCAGGATGGTCCTGGTCTCGATGGGGGCGCTCTCGGCCGCCATGGCGTCGAACAGACCCAGCTGGTGCCACACGCGATGCGTCGAGGCGTAGGCCAGCAGGCTGGCGCCCTCCTCGGGGATGCACGTGTCGCGGGCCTCGAGCATGACAAAGTCGATGCCCGCCCGGAGCAGGGCGTGCGCGGCCGTCAGGCCGACGGGGCCGCCGCCCACAATAACGACGCGGAACCGCCCCGACTCGGCTGGTGCCTCCATCGTTATTTTTCTTGCTTTGCGATGGGTTCGCCTTCGAGAAGGAAAGAAATCGAAATGGAAGGATTTTTCTTGGCAATATGCTTGCTGCCTTGGAAGAAGACGACAAATCTGTATCCACAGTTGGGTGCAAGTCAGGAGTCGGGAGTCAGGACATCGATGATCTCAGCAGCATCGAGGACACCGACGTTTCAAGATCCCGGGTGCGCGGGTTGCAATGGCCAGTAAGGAAGACGCGAAGAGGGGGGGGAAAGGAACAAGTCCAGAAAAAATCCATGCAGGTACGCACAGTCATGAGAGCATGGTGTTCCTCATGTTCGTCGTGGCCCCCCTTTGATTTGATGGAGACGCCGGTCTGTCTGGGATCTTTTTTTATGACCCGCAGCGTGTTATTCCCATTTTTATTTTTCTTCAGCTGACAGGGACAAGGGTAGAAATGAAGACCCATATAGAAATGAGTCCGGTGAAAAATGCTTCATATTATTTCTCCGTGATAACGGAAAGTGGTTGACCAGCGGCCCGTGGCGATCGCGGTATGGTGGAAATTTTGTCGATCGTTCAGGCCAGTCCGCTGTCACGAATTGTAAGCACCGACTCCCTCATTCTGCCCTTGAGCTTATCACAAATGCTGCTAATTTTCAACAGGATGAAGAGACTTTTGATGAGGCCGCGAGAATTAAAAAAAAAGGGGCCAGATTTTCATTATTTTATAGTGCTGTAAGTAGGTTGAAATTATTGACTATATTTATATATTACGGAGAAGTATAAATAATACGTAAGATTTTGCAACGGAGCACCGCCAGCGGGAAAGGTTCTAGTCGTTTGAAGGCGGCGACTCTCTTACGAGTAGTCGGCAACGACGACCTCGCTGACCTTCTCGACGAGCTGGTGGATCCACATCATGGGGAAGTAGCCAGGCAGCTTGTTGCAGACACTCAGGTCGGAGACACGGAGACCGTCGATGCCGCGGACCTTGAGGTCACCGTCGAGGGCAGCCATGGGGTCGCCGTCGGCACCGATGGGGACGGAGCAGGAGGCGTGGTGGCCCCAGGACTCGTCCTTGATGAACTGGTCCAGGTCGTCGCCCTGCACGTCGGCACCGGGCCAGACCTCGGTGAAGGCACCGTTGAGAACCTCGTCCAGGCCGGTGAGGAGGGAGTCGTCGCTGCCGGAGAGGAGACCGCCGATGGGGATGACGTCGCTCATGATGCCACGGGCGTAGTCGTAGGCCTCGCGGATGGCAGTCAGGTCGAGGGCGGCCTCGGTGTCGTTGTAGAACTTGCGGAAGTTGATGATGGGCATGTCACGGGGGTCGGCGGAAGCCAGCTCGACGGTACCGTAGTTGTTGCGCTGGTGGGACTTGAGGATGATCCAGGCCCAGTGCTGCGAGTCGGCGGTGCAGCCCTGCGACCAGCCAGAGTAGTAACCGGTGAAGTTGGCGGGTCCTCCGAGCACCATGACGTCGGGCTCACCGCGGGCAGAGGTGGTAGAGTTGCGGATGACGGCGATGGCGATACCGTTGGAAGCGTAGGCACCGCGGCTGAACGGGTCGTTGCCCTCGACAAAGGTCTTCATGCAGGGGTCCAGCTCGGGGTCGGGGTGCCAGGTGCACTTCTCGGTCAGGGCAAAGGGAGTCTCGGTCTTGGAGACCATGGTCTGCTCGTAGCGGTCCTGGAGGTTGGTTCCGACACCGGGGAGGTCGAGGACGACGTCGATGCCGAACTTCTCGAGCTCCTCCTTGGGGCCGACACCGGACAGCTTGAGGATCTGGGGGGTGTTGTAGGCACCGCCGGCGACGATGACCTCCTTGGCGGCGCTGACGTGGCCGGAGCCGCTGGGCTGGGCGCCGCCGCTGCGGGGGTCGGCGCGGTACAGAGCCTGGCCCTGCATGTAGTCGACGCCGGTGGCGCGGGGCTTGTCGCCGGTGGTGTCAAAGGTGATCTTGGTGGCCAGGGTGTCGAGCATGATGTCGAGGTGGTACTTGCGGCTACCGTCGTCGTTGGTGGCCATGGCGGTGTCGACGATCAGGTCGTAGACACCACCGCGGTGCGAGTCCTCGCGCATCACCAGGGGCACCTGGTAGACCTGGGGCACCATGGTCTGGCCGGGGGCGTTGATGTCGCTGATGAGGACGCGGGCGAGGTAGGTGGCGGCGTCCACGACCTCGTCGAGGATGGTCTTACCAAAGGCGGTGGCGGCACCGGCCAGGACCGAGACGATCTTGAGATCGGTGGCGGCCGTCAGGAGCGAGGTGACCTGCAGAGGGTACCAGCCCGAGGTGCCGGAGTCGGCGGCGTGGGGCTCGTAGCTGACATCGGTGATGCGGGTGAAGTACTTGCGCATGTTGGTCGAGTTGTACGAGTTGTCGCCCGTCAGCTCGACCATGTCCTCCCAGTCCATCTCGTAGGGCTGCATGCTGAAGAGGGCGTTGTGGCGCGAGCAACCGCCGAGAGCACCGGTACGCGGGTAGTAGATACCCAGCGGCTCGGCTCCCTCGGGGACCTGGTCCGAGGTGGCGGGCGTGCCCAGGTTGCCCGTGGCGTTGTACGAGGACCACTTCTGGCCGTCGGTGGTGTTGTACACCATCTTGGTGTCGCGCTTGTCCAGCTCCGTGTCGTCGTACTTGTGGATGTAGTACGCCCACTCCATGCTCCAGTCCTCAGTCGAGGCAATGTTCATGGCCGGCACCTGCTGGATGAGGTCCAGGCCGGAGTCGCCACCGGCCTCGATGATGAGGGTCTTGAAGCCGGCGATGGCCAGGTTCGAGCACATGTGACCACCACCGGGTCCACCTCCGATACACACAAAGTCGTACTCGGTTGTGCTGTTGCTGACAAAGTCGTGGTCATACTGGGACGACCTCTGGGTGATGAAGGGGTTGTGAGCGGGCATGGCCAGAGCCGCCGTCATCTGCGCGAGCGCAGTGCTCATGGCGAGCTTGTGCGTCAGTTGCATTGTTGTGAATTAAGTCTTAGTATAATATTATATCCCCATAAAAATAAAAGAATGACAGTGGTTGGTTGTTGAGGGAGTGTGTGAGAGCAAGGCTTTGGAAAAGCAGGGAAGCGTGAGTATTGGCGTAGCGAGGCTACTGGTAAAAGAATGACTGGCTTCAGAGTTGCTGTTGAACAGACAAACGCAAAGAGAAGGCGAGAGAGAGCAATTCTCGTGTGCATCTCCTTGCCTTATTAGTGTTGCCTGCATCTGGACTTCGGGATGTTGCCCGTCTCCGGTGCCTCACCCCTATGTGGTCTTTCTGTGACATCTGAGCCTCTGTCATGGAACTTTCCTTCTCTCCTGGGGGCCTTCATTCGGGACCCTTGACTCGATTCGGCCGAGTCTCCATGATGCCTCTCCACTCGACCTCTGTAGTCGGGTTGGCCGACAGGATAACCTGGCGTGCCTGGCGTACAGCCATGTCCAGGTCGTGCCGATCGTGATATATGTCGCATCTCTTGGGAGTGCGGCGTCTCCTCCCCGCGAAATGTCAAAATCCCCACAAGGTAGCACTGCAGAACATTGACACCCTCCTCCGAAGGGCCTCGTACGAGCCACTGTAGATGACAATACCTGTCAGCCTGACAGGTATAGACCCCTGCTATCTCGAGGTATTATTGTGGAGCAGAGACAACGGTCGCTAGCAAATAGCAAACGGTCGCTAGAAGTGAGATCGACACGGTCCGTGCTCGATATCTGGTTTTTTTTCCCCTTCGAGGCCCCCTGTCGACGGTCACCCGGGCCATTCTGCGTGATGATTGTTGGTCAGCTCTGCCAACCTGTGGGCGGGCTGGTAAAGGGGAATGGCTCAAAGTGTACCGTGATCGACGACTTCTTCACACTAATACGGACATGAGAGGGCTCGACGATGATTTACTAGTGCGACATGTGCAACGTATGGCACATACGAATAGAATGGGCTTGTATGGAGTATCAAAATGCTCGTCGAGACAAGGGCCATCGTCTTCCGTAAGCAGGTTTTGTCTGTGCAAAACCGCAACCCCCGAGGGATAGAGACCCGAACAAAGGGATAGACCCAAACTTTGACAGTCTGATACTCGCGATGTTCAACGCCTTTGACGTCGTGATCGTCTGAAGGTCCTACCTGGACAGCAAGGGTTTTGCAGCAGAAAGAGGCATGCATCTGCAGAGGAGATCAAGAGTCGGTGACAATCCCTCCAGTATTTCCCTTGCCTAGACTCTGGCGAGTATGGAAATGCCAAGACGACGATGCCATAAGCCCATCATTTTAGAACGTAGCCGCACCATAATAATAATAATAACTGCTACTAGCACTAGCAGAAAACCAGCTTCCTTCGTCTTGTTTAGTGAACGAGCCATTCCGACACTTGTGGAAATCTTCCGCAATTCCCGCCGTCTCTACTAGTTCCCGGCCCGCGACCGCGAAGCCGCGCGAGGTTGACCCAAGCACTACCCAAGACCAGCCAAGGCAGATAAGCTTTGAAAGGTACCGAGATGTGGAAAGATTTGGCAGGCACCTTTTGCGGCTCCTGGCCTATATTACGTAATGTCGGCTCCGCATTGTCGCACGAAATCCATCCGCGCGAGAGGGGGGGGGCGCAGGAAAAGGGCACAGCCGGCAGCAAGGCCTGTCAGTCAGCAAGCAGGGCACAAGTGACAAGACCTCGGGCCCGGTGCAGTACTACGTACGAGTGACTGCACCTCGGTAGCGAACTACCGGACTTACACAGTAGCATGAGCGCAAGGGAGAAAGACTGGAGCCGCTGGCTGACTCTCTCGAGGTTCGTACGCATCCCCTCGACCCAGTGGTATTAGGTAAACCCCTGATTGTCTGGCAATGCCTGCCGTCTTATGTGTGCGGCTATGAGCTTCCATGGCGTGCAAGGGCTTCTTCAGTACCTATGTCGATCGGTACTCAGTATAACGCCGGTCCCATATCCCATACCCAGGCTCCGGGACCAGGATTTGGCCCAGGTAAGATGGAAGAGAGAAGCACGTCTCTGCAAGGGACTGAAAGGGACTGAAAGGGATTGTAGAATATTATTATGGGGGTTGTAAGCGGAGCGGCAGCAGTGGATCTCATGAGGGTTGTCAAACAGGGCAGTGAAATTAGGTATAATCTGCTAGCTGTATCGTTCTACTTTCGATCGGATATCTTATAATATGCGGACGCGATTCACCATTGTGGCCGAAAAAAGCGCGGGAGATGTGCTTATACAAGTAGTAGTGGCAGTATATTAAACTAAATTGCGCTGATGACGATCGGAAGCTCTCATAAAGTTCTGGAGCTCCCGCCGCATCTAGTATTGAATCATAAACTACCGGTACTTCGTACACTCGCGGGGACCTTCCCCGGCAGTGGGTCAACGGTTTTCTAGTGCAACAAGCAGTATTCTTTAGCGGCCCAGTCTCTCTGCTTTAGCTGCTTATCATGAACTACTATGTACTAGTAGATGGTCGTGTTAGTTAATAATGACTTTGTTGGAAAAAACTGCCAGCAATTGTTGGGTTTGCCGACTTCCATACCCAGCAGTCATATCCCAGTCCTGTCCTGCGTGCGTGTGCATCTTTGATACTCTCTCTCCCTCGTATCTTTCCATTACTTCTCCTCAATCTCGCAAGCAAGGGACATAACCTTATAACTTGGAGTATTATACCTTCAGACCCGGCATTAGGGGTCTCGCTTGGGAGGAAGAACAAGGGCATTTTATACCCAGTCCATTCGTTACTTTTTTTATATCAACATCTTCTGTTGTTCTTCTATCCACTCTTTCCTCCTTCTTTCTTTCCAAAGATCCTTCTTAATCCTTTTAATTCCAAGTGTCTCAACTTCTCGCCGTTGACACTCCTATGTTGTGACGCCGACTTCCTATATTTGGATGATAAAGAAAAAGGAAGAAGAAGAAGAAGAAAACACACACAAAGATCAAAATGAGGTCACCGTCAGTAGGATGGTGGGCACTGGCCTTGCTCATGATGCTCAAGGCAGTGGTGGCGACTGAGATGCCCGACTGTGCGGTAAGTGACCTATTTTTTTTTTTATCTCGTTGACTTTTCATCTTTGCTGACGAAGACTCGATATACAGAAAGAATGTCTCATCGAATACCTGCCAACATCCGCTTGCCACGTAGCAACCAACATCACCTGTATCTGCAGCAACGAGGAGCTCACGGAGCAGATGTCAACATGCGTTCTGGCAGGCTGCTCCAAGCGAGATGCCTTGTGTAAGTTCAGTTCGACCCCGTGCTTCTTCACCTTCAACGCTGACCGACCTTGCAAATAGTGACGGAGAGATTCGATTCCGAGACGTGTGACTGGCCTGTCACCAACGACTCCCTTGGCCTCAAGATCATTACGCCCCTGTTTGGTGTGCTCGCCGTCGTGATCTTCCTCCTGCGTGTGTGGGCACGATCGCTGCAAGGCCTCATGATCACATGGGGCGCCGACGACTGGGTTATGACGGCTACTGTGGTCTTCTCGATCCCGCTCACCGTCGTTTCGTACCTGTTCGCCGCCAAGGGCCTCGGCAGGGACTTGTGGATGGTGTCTTTCGACGACATCACCTTTGTGCTCGAGATGTACTACTACTCTGAGATCCTCTATCTCATCGTCGTCTTCCTCACCAAGATCTCCATATTGTGCTTCTACCTGCGCGTCTTCCCCAAGAAGTCGCTGCGGATGCGTGTCTACGTCATCATGGGCTTGACCGCCGCCGCCGCGTGCGCGTTTATCCCCATCACCATCTTCCAGTGCACGCCCATCCCGGGTGCGTGGTTGCGGTGGGACGGCACGTACGAGGCCACGTGCCGCGATGTCATGACCCAGGCGCTCTGGGGTGCCATCGCGTCCATCGCCCTCGACCTGGCCACCATCATGCTGCCCATGACGGAGCTCTGGTCGCTCAATCTGTCGATCCGGCGCAAGATCGGCGTCATGCTCATGTTCGCCGTGGGCCTGTTCGTCGTCATCGTCCAGATCCTGCGCATCGTCTACCTGCTCAAGTTCAGCGCCACGTCCAACTTCACGCGCGACTACACGGCCACGTCGGTCTGGTCCAACGTCGAGGTCTACGTCGGCATCATGTGCGCGTGCTTCCCCTACATCCGCACCCTGCTGACGCACTTTGCGCCCCGCATCTTCGCCACCACCAAGGGCGGCAAGTCGACCAACATGTCGGCCGGCTACGCCAACACGGGCTCCAAGGGCAAGAGCCAGTTCTCCTCCCGCCCCGTCCACGGCGACGAGACCGACTTTGTCGAGCTCCGCGCCTCGCCCGCCGGCCAGGACGCCTTCAACAGCACCACGGACCTCACCGCGTCGTCAAAAAACAACGTCCGGGATAGCCATGGCACCGAGAAGGATGAGTACTATACACATGACGTCCATGGAGTTGTTTGAGAGCGTGCGTTTTATGCGTGTGTGCGTCTTTACATACAAAGGCGTGCCCCCCCCGGCGAAATACGGCGTTGGGATAAAAAGGGATTCGATTCGGTTATGCTCGGCAGAGCTGTTTTTATTAGTAATGTGATACCAGCCTTCCAAGGCCTTATAGAAAAATACATAATCAAGCCGAAAAAACCTTACATGGTGACGGCCATCACAAACCCCTTGTTTCATATTGCCGTTCAGTGACTATGATGATGACAGTCGATTTGTTGCGTGATATTTTTATGACAGGCCTAGCTTTCCGAAGAGCCGATCAAGCTTAATTCACCCACCGCGTTGCCTCGATGGCCTCAGGCGAGATATGCACCCCAGAAACCCCGCCACCATCGGACACGAGACCAAGTACAGAAGAATAGACCCATCTGGCAGGCCCAAGATGGGACCGATCAATAATTCGGCGAACTTATAATTCTCATCGCCCTCCGCAAACGCACCGGCCGGGACAAACAGCGGAATGATTCCGGTCACGTGGGCGATCAGCAGGCCTACGAATGCGGCCTCGAACTGATGCTTCCAGTCCTCGAGGACCAGTCCAAAGGTGACTATCATGTGAAGAATGCCAGGGCATGACAGGATGAGTATGATGAAGCTGGCCCACATGTCTGATAGGGAATTGTGCCTGACCAGAGACGGTACCTGAACTGGTATGATGATCAGTTCGAAAACGGTCGTCCTTGAGCAAATATGTTCGTTGTAGTGGTCTCTCGTGAAAAGCCGGTTAATCTCGTCGGTATATGTTAGGTGATATGTGATGTAAAAGTGACCTTGTGGCGCTGGCTGATGATCAAGATCTGCGATTGGCGAATACTTTTCTTGCAACTCGATTTCTCGATCATGCACATTTTTATGATGATTTTTATTATGATGGTAAGGCTCATGTTCCCGCTGAAGAGGCCCATCCGACCCGTTGCAGCGAGGCTCGACCCAGTCGAAGTATACAGTCGGCACAAGCGCGACGACCATCATGGCCACGAGGACCGTGATCAGACAGAACCTCCACAAGCGCTCTCTTGGATGCTTTCGGATATATCCGCGCAGGAACAACAGGGCCGCCTGGTGCGTCGGGTTTGAGAATAGGGCTAAATGTATGACGATCTGCCAGTTGTAGGCCGACATGGTCAGGAGCAAGGCGTAGCCGCTCGTCATGATGCCCAGTCCCGTTATGATTACGGCGTCGCACATGGCGGAAATACACTACTGACCAGATCGTATATGTTAAAGGGGTAGTAAAGCCATTATGGAAACACGCTCACCTTTTCTAATGAATCTAGCACTGCGCCTAGGGCCAAAATGTCTCGAGAGCAGTGTTCTTCGCCCCTGTCATCGGACGGGCCTGGTGAAGCGATGTATTACAGCCAGCAGTATCTCATCTACAGGATTTGGGCACAACGATTGCGACTCCGATCCAGCAGAGGAGATCGTCGACTCGAGATTGGCCGTGGGTTCTTCCGGATCGCTTCCCTCTTTGAACTGGGTGTTCGGGTTGAACCCCACGAGGTAGTATCCAATCACCAACATTGTGACTAGCTAGCCTGTACCAAAGAAGCTTCTGATGACCTAATTCTGTAAATTCGTTGACAAGATTGAGGGCGCGGGAGGGAGAAACTTATACCAGGGTCCGACACATTCCCGTTGGGAGTTATCGCAAGACTGGGTACCTTAGTAGCACCGTGTCTAATTGAACACATTTGGCGTCTTACAGATGCTACATCCTTTTTGAAAAGGATAATTCCGCAAGGTGAGTGGCTGCAAGATTTTCAGAAAATGGCATCGCAGTAAATGATGACAAGGCAACAGAAATTCTGTTTCGGCTGGTTGATGTAGACGCAACTCACAGCAGCGAAGGATGCTGCTCCTTGCCATACTATCAGACACTCCGTAGGCGCATCGGAAATAACAGATATGATACTGTCAGACCAGGGGTGTGTCATATTCATGTCACATCGTGGACATTCCTAACTGATTCCAGCTGAGCAAATTGGAAGAAAGCGCGTATATTTCGATGACAGTCTGACAAATAGATCGATTCCTTAAAATTTTGATATAAACATGCTCTAACACTCGATTTTCCTCTTGAAAGTCATTCTGCACTGCTCGTACGTTCGGGAAACATCGAGTGTACTCGGAGAATCCGCCCACAACTGGGCTGTACTACCAACCGATCCTGCGTCTTTTGCTTCTATTTTCTTCCGGATTCATGGCTATATTCTCTTTCAACATGTTCACGATGGACACATGACATCCAGCCACTGCCCAATCAAGTACCGTGCGTCCTTCCGAGTCCATAGCGCGAATTTTGGCATTCTGCTCAAGCAAGAGCCTCGCAGTTTCTTCATGCCCAAAGCGACAGGCCATCATTAATGGCGTTATTCTGAGACTATGATGCCCCTCGATATGAGCTCCGTGCTCCAAAAGTAAGCGTGCCACTTGGTGGTGGCCGTTTTGCGCTGCTTGCCACAGACAGGTTTGGTTGACATCGTAGTCACCGGTCTTTGCATCGACCTCGGCATGGTTCTGGATGAGAACTCTGACTATGTCCGGAGAACCGCCCCACACTGCGTGCATGAGGGGAGTTTGGCCCTTATAGTCGCAAGAGTTCACGTTGGCTGCTTTGTTGAGCAGCAATTGTACTATTCCACAGTGCCCTTTCCTGGCCGCCAACATCAAAGGTGTAGACCGATTCGCATTTGGAATGTCAACGTCTTCCCCGTGATCTAGCAGTGCTTGTACAATCATCTCATGGCCGTTTGACACTGCCAGCGAAAGTGCTGGTTCCCTGTTGTAGAATACGGGGGGAAAATCCAGGTTGAGCAAGGGCATCACGGGAGAAGCATGACCACTCGAGATTGTGCCGTCCAAAGTTGGGCGGTTATTCTTGACAGCTGCTTTGTCGAGTAGCCACTTCACCTGGGTTTCGTTGCCACTGCAGATCGCCCAGAATAAAGGATTGCCCGTGTGGGTATTCAGCTGTGGCATGATCATCAAGAAGGCACTCGACAACTTCTTGATGACCATTCCATAGTGCCCATGATAGCGGGGTTAGACCAAAACAGTCGCAGAGTCGAGACTGAGCTTCTTGCTGTAAAAGTCTACGAACAACGGAAACATGCCCCCAATTGGCAGCCCACCACAAAGGACTTGCGCGAAGATAATCCCGTGTCTCCATATTCGCACCCCTCCGAAGGAGCAGATCGAAAACTTCAGAATAGACTTCTGGAATCTGATGAGATACGGAACTGAGGCCAGGGATGCCCGTATCTTTGCCTCGATAGGTACCAACATCTTTCCAAGACTCATCAATGCGCTGATGTTCTAATGGCACATTATAAAATGTTGAAGGCTCCATAACGATTTCCAGTCTTGTCTTCCCGATCTTCGAGCGGCCGGTAGACATGATGAATCGGCATCCGCCACTTGCTGACAATGAAAGAGGCGTTCGGCCAAATCTGTCAAGAGATTCAATGTCTGCACCCCAATCCAGTAAGAGCCGAACGATATCCTTGTGACCATGTTCTGCTGCCAAAGAGAGCGGTGACTGAGGCCTGTTCTCCATATGTGCACCAGACGCCAGCAAGAACTCAACCATGTTTCTTTGTCCGCTTATGGCTGCGCAACCCAATAGTGTCAAGCCTTCTGGACCGATAGTATTGACGTCTGCGCCTTCTTCAAGAGATTTGTTCATTGAGTGCAGATTGCCATTGCGAGCAGCCAGGCATAGATCTTTTAATGGTATCATTGAATTATCCAGCAGGCGGAGAATGTCTTTGTTGCTTCCGTCCCAGGTGAATAACTTTCCGGAAACCTCAGATTCCAAACCTCGGGTTATAATACTCGTGTTGAAATTGTAACCCAGGTTGGCAGGTTCCAAAATTTGGGCCACAATACTCGCGTTGGAATTGTAAGTTGTGATGACCTTGAGAATGTCCAGGTTGGCTTTGGTGACTGCTTTGCGCAAGGCCAAGTTTGATACCACAGCCCGATTAGGCGCATGGGCCAGCACAATACTTAGAGTTTCTGGTTCTGTGTTTGAATTTCCGACAACGGCTTCGACAACGCTTTCTGTGACGAGACCTTCATCTTTCCTGTTCGAAAGCAAAGATCTCAGACCTGTCAGTCTTGTGTTGGTTGCCATGTGAACAACCAGATCCTGCAGCAAGGAGTCGAAACGCTCAAGAAAATGACCCATATCATAAAAAGTACGACAAAAGCCTGTCAGGTCCTCTTTCTCGCAAAAAGAGATGTATGCGACAACCTCGCTGATCACAACGTCTTGGCTTTTTTCGTAGTCCACCGTGATTGTGCCATGACCCTTTCCAGCCGTGCACATGCCTAACAAAGCAAATATCCTGTCGTGATTCTGAGTCGCTTTTGCTTGCTTGAACCGCTTTAACAAGTTGTAAAGATCTTGTCGATGGCTCCACGGTGATTGCGAGCGCCGTTTCTGGGGCATCATATCCAAGATAGATGTCTGATGGTCGTCTATCTTGATGCCCAAACGCTGCACTAGATGGACAAATCCGGCAACTTCAAAGGATGCATGACCCCAGTAGATTAAGGCTCTACGAGCGTTGGCTACTTCTTGTACGATCCAAACTCGCCGAAACCACGGTGCTGAAAGGATTGATTCAACTGAATTGCGGATTCTTGCCCCAAAGTCGATGTACTGCAGAGCAAGGCTTTCTTCCACTTTGTCCCAGACCAGATCAATTGGAGTGCCCGACTCAAGATTCTGTTGCCTTTGTATCGCTATAAGGGTCTCGTGTAGAATGTGTGTCAGTTCCGTCGAAGGGCCAATATGGAACAAAACTCGTTCGGCACGTTGATATATATTCCTCATCTGGCGAACTTGATGAGTCTTCTCCTTGTCTTTGTTTTGATCGATGCAAATACCATCGATCCAAAGAAGTCGATCTTGATCTGGAAGGCGAAGGTCTCGAAGAACCAACTCCAAGTTATTTGTAATTTTCAAGCTCTTCCCTCCGACATCGATCGAGCTGACCAGTTCCGAAGAACCCCATACATAAGAGACTGCCTCATATTCGACGATGTCGCTTTCGTCGAGGGATGCGTGAATGATCTCCGCCTGGATCTCGTGTCCTGTTCCTGCGAAGAGCCGTACAATACGGAAGGCGTGCTCTTCATGAATGATTGGGTCATACTGAAAGGATTCCATGATGGCCTCTAATACTGTAGTAGCGCCAATTGTCGTAACGAGCAATATCGTTGAAAGAAAAGATCATTTACCGTCGCCGCGTCGCTGGACCCAGCGAGGAGATGGATCGCCCATACATAGGCGGTTGTGAACGAAGTCGTTTGGTATTTTTCCACTTGCGCCACAGTCAAGGCACCTTCTGGCGTAATGCACCTGTTGGCATGCCTAGGCAAGTAAGTAGGCATATCGGCTGGGCGAAACCGCCTCAGCTCTGAAAACCCAAGCCCCTGAGAGCGAGGCTGTGCACTCAGATGTTGACCAGTAGCAAATCACATGTGCTGGAAACCCCGCCCTCAGAATGCATGACATCGCCTAGTCAGCAGCCATCATTTGTGTAGGCCAAGATTTCGTGACCAGAGAGTGACACAGAATGCCACAGCCCTTTGGTCTCACATGTGGCTGCGCAAGTGCTTGGCAGGCCGCGGAGACCTGGCTTCGGATCATTGGAGGATCAATGAAATACCCTTTTTCGCACGACTCTGGCTATATATATATAATAGCCTTATCGGCCAAGGCCTGCTTTTGGTATAAGTATTATGGAATAAATAAATATAATAGCCGTTACTTCTCTGCAGTAGCCGATATCTTTTAAAGTTTAGGTCGCAGGGCCCAGTGACTAGACTAACCTTAGACTCATAGCGAAAACCGAGTCCCGAGTGCCGGTCTCGCATCTAGATTCTTTTTTCAGGTTATCAAAAATCGCGGTGTCGTTTACTAAAAGCTGAAAAGCATAATCGCCGTGGCGTATCAAAACGAGCACCTCTCCGTCCCGTTATCGAAGTCGTTTCTGATCGTTTTTATTTGTACGTGGCACAGCTCAGATATGTTGTTATATCCGATTCGTGACGGGCCGGTTTCTCTGATACCTTGTATGGCCCGATAACGCTCCCGAGGGAAGGAGCCGATGCATGATCAGAGGCAGGTGCATGTCTCTCGATTTGATCAAATGTAAAGTGCTTTTGCTTTTGTTTGAATGACAGGACGAGGGAAGCTGCGATGCGGGTTGGTGTTTGCCAGAGACGAGAAAAAATTGGGGCCTCTCCATGTGCGTGAATAGTTGCTGCCTACCAACGTACCTTCCAAAGACAGACCGACAGCTTTGATTGCTCGCTCTTTTTGTCAGAATCTCAATGAGCAGGTTTGGACTGCTCGTTTGTATGCAATCGTGCATCTCCGACGACGCGCAGCTCGCAAAATACGACTGTCGACGCGGCATGAAGCAAACTTTGTTCTATGGTGCTTCAAATACGAATCCACCGCGACCCAGAATTTGTGCACCCTTGGAAAGTGTCGTGACCCGCGAGCCATGCACCAGAACCATCTGGCCACGACCACGACGACCAGGTTCTTTTCTCACTTCGCTCCACCAATGTGTCGTCCTCCAGTCTGTTGCTACACTCCAGACCGACAGATCAACGGCACTTGAACGGCGACCACGAGTTTGCTAGAGGTGCGAAACTGGCGGTTTGCCATTCAGGGGTCCTGTCGGGGATTTCGCGATTCGTGTGGGTACAGAATGGGCTCCGCCTGGGATTGCCAATGAATCGGAACCCTTCCCCGGCGCCGGCCACTTCGCGTCTCAGCGGCCCAACCGTCCGGGGTGCGGATGATTGCCAATTTGTTTGCTTTGCCTCTTGTGGCATAATCTTCGGCCATCGGTCCATCTGATGCGGGTTGGTAACAGATGGAACTCGGCTTCCTGCCGGCGAGTCGTGACCAGGGCCTCCAGCGCAGGGTTTGTCTTGGTCGACCATTTCGCTGGGTCGTCGCTCTCAGGCGTGATTGGCACAATTTGTGACTCCTTTCAACTATGGTAATGTCTTTGCAATCCCATGCAAGGGAGGCATGTGCCCATGAGCCTCAAGGATATCGTGCTGCCGAGGTTGCGAGAGCCAGCAGAATGCTTAAGAAACCACGCCTTCGTCGTCCTCGATCAGGCCACTGCCATTTGGAAAGATTGTTTTTCAAAAATGAAGGCGCATACCAGCCGTACAGACTTTGCTTTTAGGCTCGTCAAGCTGTTGTGAAGTTCGCCATTCTCGGCAGATCCAAAGCGCCATGAAGAGGATCAGGCAGTACATTGCGAGAATCTCGCGCACAGTGCCCAAGACGGATTCAAAGCCAAGATTGACGCTATCTGCAACCACGTCACAAAGCTCAGTCGATGAAGACGCCACTGGACTGCTCGTTCTACAGGAAGGCAAGGATATTGAAGATGAGAGAGGCCTGGACATTATATTCATACACTGCCTCGGCGGCAGTCGTGTCCGCTCGTGGACGAAAGATGGTGTCTGCTGGCCACGCGACCTTCTCGGCCGAGAGTTCCCACACGCGAGAATCCTCACTGTAAGGATCCGCGCCAGAGCCTGCTCCGGCATCATGAAGTCCAAATTACTGATCTGAGCAGTGGGGCTACAATCTTCCCATGTTGGACGATTCCAACTTCGACGATTACCTTGAGCGTCCGATTGCCGATGCCCTCATGGCCGACCTGGCCAAAGTTGGTCGTTTGTCGGATCGCCAAATCGTGTTCGTGGCCCACGGTCTCGGTGGCAGTAAGTTAGCATCTCTCCAAAGTGATCAAAGCTCGGCGTCATAGAAATATGTTGATGTTGACAAGTGTTTTGTGATGCCCTGTCATTCATCGTGTTCTTCAAAGTTGAGGTCTCGATATTTAAATCCCTCCCGCCAAGTAGCCGCTAATGTTGGAAAAATACTAAAATCGTGCAAGTGATCCTCAAGGATGCCCTTTCCACTGCTGCCATATCTGCGATCTACGGCGGCAAATATTCGGAATCGGCCAGCATATTTGCCAGAACAGTTGGTGTCTTGTTTCTCGGCACGCCTCATAGGGCAACCGAAAGGTTGGCGCTCGGAGATGTTTTCGTCAAGGCTGCTGCACTAGAGATGAAACGACCAGATGAGGCCTTTTTGGAGTTGATGAAGGGGACTATAGATAAGTGGGCAGTCCCAAAAGACGACTTTCGTGCCGTCTCTCGGGATTTGTCAGTGGTATGCTTGAGGGAGCTGGTACCAGTTACTACTCCCACCATGTCAGCTGTAAGTCTGCAACAAGCGTTTTGGTCTGCCTTGCTAACTAAACGTCACGTAGATGATCCCGAAATCATGTGCCACCTATGACGGGCTGAATGTGGTATCTGACGACATTCTGGCCGACCATTTCGATATAGCTAGGTTTTCAAATCGGCATGATCCGGGGTATTTTCAGCTCGTGGGGCATCTCAGTAGAATTTCGCGAAAGTCACAATCCATCGGTACGACTCCCTGTGTTACAAATGTTATTATTATACCTACTAAATTTCGAGCAGATAACGAGGCCAGAGTCGTTCGCAACAAAGGTATGTTGTTGAGATGCACGTCTTTTACCATTGATCGGTGAGATTGACCATGGTAGAAATTCTTGATACTCTGTATTTCGAAAACCGTGGCAAGCGGGAACCCGGCGATGAAGCTTACGACCAGTCTTGCGCGTCTATCATTGCTGAAGCAGACAACCAGCCGCCTTCGGGCTTCTATAAATGGTGTCGTTCTCCAGGACCCGTCTTCTGGATCAGTGGAAATGCAGGCTCCGGTAAAACGACGCTCATGAAGCATTTATTCCATAATCCAGAGACCCGGAGATATCTGGAGCATTGGGCTGGTGAGAAGCATACTGTGATAATGGCACCCACCTACCTCTGCGAGAGTGGCGAACAGATTCAAAAGTCTTATGAGGGCATGATCCGGTCTTACCTCTATCATATACTCAGTGCTCGGCCTGATTTGATCCCCATCTGCTTCCCCAGCTTTATGGATGGCCCCTGGCCGCCGCCCGTTCCCTTTAACAACACCTTGAACCTTCATCAAGGCTTCCAGCAGCTGCTCATCAAGGCCAGAGGGCTTCGGTATGTCTTCTTCATGGATGCTCTAGATGAATTTCGCTCGACCGAGACAGATGAATACGCAGCGAGGGCGAGCATATCTGGAGATTCCATGGATTCGGACAGCGACAATTCAGTACTGGGTTCAAGGGGGTGGATCACCAGCTCTCACAACGAAATAGCTCGCATGATCGGCGAATGGTCATGCTCGGACGCCGTCAAGCTTGTAATCTCGAGCAGAGAGCTCCCAGTGTTTGAGGAAAACTTTTCGCAATTCCCCCGTCTGCGAGTCCATGCGAGAACTCGGAACATGATCTCACAGTACTGTGCCGACCGCCTGGACGAGGTCGCTCCAGGACTTTCCTCCTCACAACAACACTTGTGCGCCGAGGTCGCTCGTCTTTCTAACGGCGACTTCCTTTGGGCTCGACTAGCCATCAACATCCTGATGGAGGGATCACTCAGGTCGCTCAAACACACACTTGACACTCTTCCAACTCACCTCATGGGTCACGACGGCTTATACATCCGCATCCTCCAGAGTCTTTCGCCCACGTACCAGCGCGAAGCATGTCGAATAATCGAGATCACGATGAGATGCCGTGATCCTCCGGATATGGTTACTCTGGCATTGGCCGAGGAGGGATACTTGGCGAGGAAAGAGCTCCGGAAGCAAAGACCAGAAGTCGGAGAACTTCTGATACAACACGACAAAGTAACTCCCATCACCGCCTCTGATCTGACGAGAATCTCGGAATATATGGAGAAGCGACTAATGACGCGTTGCGCTGGCCTTCTGGAGAAACGGGAAGGCAGTGATCGTGTCGGATTCATGCACCTGACAGCGAAAGAATTCCTGTCCAAATCGGGTTTATGGGATAAGCTTTCGGTGGCGAAGCCCAGTGGCGTCGAGCTTGACTATTCGCTGATCAGCTCCAATGTTCGTCATCTCCGATATCTCATCGACAGACACTCGTTTGCTGGTGGCTGGCCTCGTTTCCGGGTCGAGCCGAATATGTGGCTCATAATCGGCAACGTTCTTCGTTATGCCAACCGTGTGGACGATAAACCTTTTGACTTGAAAGCATACCTGGACTTGCTCAACGAGCTCGACGAGACCTGTCAGGAGGGGTGGGAACGGGTGCTCCGCGACTATACGCCTCCATCGGCTGATCCTGACTGGTCCAACAAGGAACGAGCGAGACTCATATCCAGCAGCTGGGCTGGTTTCGAACCGATGGACATTGGTCCATCTCCGGCGCGCCACAACTTCCTGGCCCTCGCTATCCAAGCGAATCTCTTGAATTACGTTTCTGCTAAACTCATGTTTCTTGATGAGGACGATCGAGCGACAGAAGCACAAGCGTTGCTCCAGTACGCCGTGTGCCCCGAGGGTGACGTCGGGTCAATCAGCGCTTCCATGGTCTCGTCCTGCGGACCGCTGACCGGAAGCTACAAGGACTTCCACCACGATTTGCCCGACGCGAAATTCGTTCGCTTGCTTCTCAAATGTGGCGCCAGCCCACGGCATCAACAAGCCCAGGACGTTTGGGCGCGTGTCCTCCAAGCTGGTCAGAGGTACTTCTTTCGCGACAAGAATCTAACGTCGATCAGCGTTGGAGCAAACGCCCCAGGACAAGCGACACACCAGAACCGTCAGCGATGGGTCTCCATTGTGACGGTGCTTTTGGAAAACGGGGCCAATCCTCAGCTTCAAGTAGAGACGGGTGCCACCGGGTCAGGAGAGGGCTCGATTGAAGTAAGGTCGGCAATTGACATTATTGGCGATATATTGGCGGGCGAGGAAGAGTTTGCGAGAGATCTCCTAGTCATTGAAGCGGCGGCGGTCAGCGAGACGATGGCCAGGAAGGCGGCCTAGTGTGCGTGGAAAATGTTATGACTTATGGCGTTCAGGGCATCTGCTTGCGTTCGGAAATCAGTCATCTTTTGTGACACAGGACGGCAATCCATACTTTGCATTCGAGGGAGTTTGCATATGGAAACGTTTATTATAAAGTGGGCATGCTTAGTAGAGAGTTACACACTAGATCATCATTCTTTTGCTCTCCATTGCTTGATATAGAAATGCTAGAGCCTATGCTAGAGCCTATGNTTTATTATAAAGTGGGCATGCTTAGTAGAGAGTTACACACTAGATCATCATTCTTTTGCTCTCCATTGCTTGATATAGAAATGCTAGAGCCTCGTCGCAGGGAATATTAAGCATCACCTGTACTAGATGTATGCCTGTTACATTGCCAATCAGGACAAAAAGTTTTCGCGTAAGACCTGCTCTACCTCTTGTCGCTTTACAAGACGGGTGGAAAACCAGGACTGGTCACAATTTTAGCCCTCTTCGCGCATATCTCAAAAGACAATCATGCTTGACCTAACATTGATGACCATATATTTGGATCATACAAAAAGTTTCTTGTGACACATGGACAATACAATAATATCCAGGTTATCACATAACCATTAGTCAAAAACACAGCACGAATGACAATTATCGTCGAAGCAAATTAAGAAACACGATAATCAACAAATATCATCAGTAGCCTCACGAAACACTCGAGAACTTGAAACATTGACACCAAGTCCTATACCAACAGACGGGAAGCACAGTCCGTGGGCCCTTTACGCATCTCTGCCGCGGTGATCCTTGTACATCGATCAGAGAGGGAGGACCCGGATCGACAAACACTGACTGCTGTGGAGCGAAGTGCTCACGAGGACAGGGAAAGGTGGTCGAAACAGAGAAGAAGAAACACAAGATACTTGTTGGTCGTCTAAAGTCTTGAAGGCCCCCACAGCCACCATCGGATAATGTTTCCTTATGCCAAGGTCAGGCTACGGATCTGATCGTAGGAGAGAGAAAAAGTGATAGATCTTGCATCATGAGATCTTATCACGGGAGGGAGGCGGAGGCAGCCCAAGACAGTCGGTCTCGGCTGTTCTGATGGGACCGCCATGGTGGGATGTTTTGGTTTAGAACAATCAGCACGAGATATGGCAGGTGAACTTCTAGAAAAAGACATCAGACGACATTTCGAGAGGTCACTTTGAGGCTGTAACGGGCTGCCGTTCAGGGACACGTGCAATATTTTGGGCTCCGAGTTACTGTCTTATCGTCGCTTGACAGCCTCATCGTTGAAAGATGACCAGGCTCACGGAGGCAGACAGCCTCATCAATATATTACATTTGGGCACCATCGCGAGGCCCAGGCAGACGCGTTGACCGTTACCACCCCTGCGAGATGGGAGAAAATGTGTCTTCTCTTCTTCAGAGCCGAGTCACAGCCATGAGAAACACGCTATCATTTATCCTCAAATGTCTCGGACGCACGTGTCTTGGAATCATCGTCATCAGAAATATGCTGTACAAATATGGGGTGATTACACAGTTCAAGTGAGGGTGGGCTGTCATCAGCCGTTGCGGCCGAGTGTCGTGAGCAAGTAGAGCAGTAGAATCACATTTGTCTCGAATATGACACACTCGATAATCAAGCTCGTCAAGGTTCTCGGGTTCCCCCCATCTGCATGCGATCCAGATCTTTTCAGACGAAGATCAGTGCATTCCTCCAGGGCGAATAATCGTCGTCCTCCTGGTCGTCGATGCTTTGAGAAGAAGGAAGACATTCAAGCCACCAGGGCCCATTTCTCTACATAGCAAGTCTTGCCTAGACGATCAGATGAAAATCATTTATGATAGAATACTCGGTTCGACTACCGACAAATAGCCCCAATCTATCCAATGGTAACGCTTCCCAAACTGGAAAAAAGACTGAGTGCCAGTATAGTAAGACATTCGGCCCTGCTCGTCCTATACTGCTTTCCATGGAGGTGGCCATGTCTCGCAGCCTCGTTGCTTCATGTAAATGAACCCTATCGGGCTCTGGCAGCCAGATGCCACCACGTTGGAGTTTTTCTAATGATCGATCGACTCAGGCCGCTGTGGGGAAGTGAAAACAAAAGGGCCATCCCGCTGCCGCTGGAGGAGAGAAAAAGCAATATCCTGAAACATGACCTCTCAGCATCCACCTGTACTCCAACTCCAAATCATAAAATCATACCATCACAACGATACGTTCTATTATTCCCTACTCACCATAAGCTATAGTCGCCATTGTGTTATAGTTCGTCACGGACTAGAGAAAAGCAAGGCGCCTTTTTCCTTTGCACAAGATCTCAAAGCTGTGTCCATCTGTTCTCGATCTTACCTTGTTCCGCAACGGCCGCGGTCCATCTCCAAGCGCGTCGCGTCGGCCTGCAGATTTTCTGCACTGCCAGCTGTGTACACAACCTGTCGAACTGGGAATATGCCCCTGTCACGCCCAGGCTAGTCTTGCATCAATAAGGCCGACAAACCTCGCCACGTCGCAGGAACCCTACATGCGATACCTGTCGTCGCTCTTCTACGTTCTTGATTTCTTTCCTCATCGTTTCCCGCCACGTCGCGGCTAGAGTGCCTGCCAGTCGTTCCCTTGGGCGTCATTTCTTCTGGTCAGCAAGCGCAGCTGTCGTGCGACGAGAGAGCGAACCCAAGGAGACCCCAGAACCGATTGCCATTGCTTGCTCTCCCTCTCTCCAACCTTGCCCGACCCCCCGGCCAAGTCACCCCATCTAACAAGGTGCCAGTCTTGCGTTTCTTTCACCGAGCTTACCGGGGAACAGGGGATGTGCTGATCCCCAGCTGCAAGGTTCGCAGCCCTTTTTCTTTGCAACAGCAAGCAGAGTACTATACATGCCTCTATCTCCGAATCTCACCCTCTTGCTAGCAAAAACTCAAACCATACATTACATGCTGCATTACATGGACCCAAGGCCATGGAGTAAAATCAGACCATGTCCGATTCGCAAATCTCCATTCATGCCGGTATATTGAGAGAAATTCATTTTTCTCTCACTGCCCTGCAATGCCCTGCGGATTCTAGACTCCCACAAGGCAGCGAAAATTAACCCACGTCATTTGGCGCCGTTTCTTTCCTTTCGCGCCGTTTCTTTCCTTTCGCGCCGGACGCCTTTCCCCGGGGATGCAGAAAGTTACCGGCGATGATGCGATTGGACCCTGCACGTGAAAAGAGGAAAAGTACGGTTCTCTTGTTCGCGCGCGTGCTGAAATGGACTATGAAGGTTTGGAGAGAGCTGGTGCGGTCGCCGAGAGGAGAATAGTCTTCCCCTTAGGGGAATAGGGAAAACACGTCCCGGTGGGATGCTAATGACTATTCCGGTCCGTCTAGCTTGCCCTGGGGAAGACGATCCCGTCGCCCTAGCAGTTTGGTAATAACTCGTGCGTAGATAGGTATTCTTTTGCCTACCGCATACTAAAACTCGACCTCTACCGTATTTTAGAATTTCAGCTAAATCGCTCTGGCGCCGGGTGGCAAGACTCCGCGAGCGAGAGAAATGCTGCTAGAGATCCTCTCCGGTCCAGACCAAAGCACGCCGGCCTAATGGTCGCGCGAGTCAAAAAGAATTGTTCGCAAGCGACTACCCAAGCCGCCAAGCTACATATGCGACAATGGACAGGAGGGCGGCTCTGTGCTTCCCGCAAGAAGCAGCAACTAGAGACCACGGCAGTGGGAGGAGTATTCAAGGTTGCCTATACACTTGTGGTCCTGATTGGCTCTCTTCCAGCTGTCCTATGCTGTACTTCCCTATTCCATATATCATTATCATCTGCCGTTGTATAGACTATCGTCATATGTACGATATAGTCCAAATCTTAAAACGACTGCTCTGAGCTCTCTGTCATGTAATCCTGCGTCTTCTCTATTCCGATTCGCTCTCGATGAAGCAACGAGTCCAGAGACCGTTTCCTCGTTGTAAAACGGCCGACGTTCAACGGGCAGTAACCTCGGGGTCGGTATGTGGCGAGTTCGGCACACAGACAATAGACGCTGAAGGATGAGAAGAAAAAAAACTTCTGTCATCCATGGAACTACTGTCCATTTACCCCTCCAAGATAGTGCTGACGCTCTGCACTGCCGCCCACCCATCCCACATACTGACTTACATACATCCGCCTTTCTTGCGTATATGGCAGAGAGGGCAAGAAGGAGGGTGTGGCTGCCCACGCGCGGGACGGCCTTCTGGTCTGCATTCTAGGCTGGAACAACCTTCTAGCGACCACCCCTACATTGTTCGAGGGAGGCGGAGGGTGCTGAACGGTGTGGTAGGTCAGCATTTTGGGTTTTGTCTGTCTGGCAGTTGACAGCAGACAGCAGGAAGCACCGCGGCAAAGGCAAGCCACACGCCGGACAGAATATGTGACCTGTCACTGCACATCTGACATCATTGGGCGCCTCCCGCGAAAATCATGTCTGCCCGTCCCGCTTCCTCCCAATCGCGGTTGTGCCTTTGCCCGACCATTCCATTCCAATCATCCATTCTCACTGCCGACGCGTGAGAAAGAGAATGAGGGTGTGAACCCTCCCAAACCTCCCTCCCCTCCCACACTCCGGGACGAGCAAATGTAGGTGGACGCAAGGAACCGACCGGCTTGGTGGAATCGGCAGCCAGGGAGAGGGAGCGGGAAGAGAGGGAGAACAGAGAGAAAACTCTGATCGCGGACTAGGTACATATGTGAGCGCCTCGGGGAGATGGGGACCGGGTGTTGCGTCGATGCCATGTATGTATGTAGGTATATGCGTCCTCTGCAGGTCATGTACAGTACCGATATGTATGTGCATGTGCGGGCCTTTCTTGAATGTCAAGTAATCTGTACAGTGTCTTCGGCGTTCCGATACTCCCATCTAGCCCTGTCAAGAGAGCTGCCAGAGCAGAACCAAGGCATGTACGTACGGTACCTGGCAACCTCGTCACTGCGATCAGATCCTTGTACGCGTTTTTCACTGTTCCCCCGCGTCGGGTACTGGTCCCTCGGCGCCTCTTCCCCAATCACGTCGCGAGCGCAAGGCCGAGAACCTCCAAACGGCAAAGGCTGAGAGAAGAGAAGGGCTGAAAAGAAGAAGAAGCGAATCGGGCTGCGAATCGGGGGCTCTGACACACGTCTTCTTGTGCCTGCATTAGCGCTGCGACGTCCGAGGCCAAGGGGACGGGATCATCGTCTTCCACACTTGGCCACGATACTCGGAGAGGGAATTCTTTCCACGGGGAAAAGAAGGGAAAAGAAGGAAAGAGGTATCGATCTCATTACCTGTTGCTCCATGTCAGTAGTATGCAATGGAATCATGTCAGCGCTGACAGAGAACGGCCCGGATGCAGTGGAAATAGCAACGGGAAACGTGTACGCCAATATGGACATGTCCATCCTAAGCGATGGAGGGAATGCAATCTTCCGGAATCTTGGAAAGATTAATCTTCCCTTGTATGTATTATTGCCTTGCCCAGGTCTCTGCCGAGAAAGTGAAGGGATGTGGTGAAAACTAATATTTCAACTGCATTGCAATGTGATGATGATGTGACGAGAGAGAGAGAGAGAGAGAGATGATATGGGACCAGCATTAATGTGCGCTTGTGCATGTTGCATGTTGGTCGCTGCCGCTTTTACCATGACAGCGTCGTGGTATAATTGTCTCGCGATCGCGTGGCATTCCTGGCCTGTTCCTTGCAACCGTCTTGTCTTGCGGAAATACTCTTGCTCTTCTGTCTTCTCAGGTCGGGAACAAGCCAAAAGAATACTACCCTGTCAAACATAGAGTTTCACTCGCCTATCATTAGTCCGCGAACCTGTTGGAAGCGGGCTGACAAATGACGTTGACTCTCTTTTGAAATTTTTTGCTCCTACTCTACAATTGCCTCCACGCTGCAATGCTTTCTCTCTGTGCGTGTGTGTGCGGAAAACCCAAGTGGATGACCTCAGACTTATCAAAGAAAAGAAGGCTGTCGAATTGTCGTCATCTGTATTAGTCTCGTGTTGTTCGGAAATCGAGGGCTAGAATGCCGAAGATCATCTTTTTTTCTTCCCTCCCCCTCCTTTCTGGCGCCCGCCCCTCCCCAAGTGCGAGCCCACCTTGCCGGGCTGGGCACATGAAGTATACGGGCGGGCAAACGGGTATACGAGCCTCCGTGGAACCTAGGGCTTTTGTTTTCTTGCAAGCCTACACTATCCTCTGGCCCCCCGCCTTTGTATGTGTGTGTGGGGGAGTCAATTAGTATACGTTCACCTATTACATGGAAGAAAATGCGCAGCCTCACTGCGTATGATGTGCGCTCACATGACGACGTTAACCTCGAGTTAGTAGGTTTGCCATTTAGCACCAACACACCACTTTGGGAACGCCTCTTTCGTTCCTATTTTTGGGATTCTGATAGAGACCATAGCGATATTGTTGGACGCGCTGCATTGTCACTCGTGGAATATGGGGACGTCCGGAAGGCCGTGGGGTTCTGCTAATACATATACTACAGAGTAATTGGACGTTGGTTGAGCAACATGGTGAAGAGTCATGCTGCATGCAGCGGCAGCGGCAGCACTCTTTTTCGCTCGAATATCGACCAACACTATTATTCCGTGTTCAATTTTCTTTCCTTGTTGGTCCATGTGGATTGCTGGAGCACCTGTCTAGTTTTTATAACCTCCTACAGTTCCGGTTTTTCTATTGCATGCATCCCTATGATACAATTAATATGGACCAGAATTCGTTCATGACCCAATTATATAGCAGTCGCAGGTAGGTCTCTGTGCGGGTCCACGATTCGTGTAGTATTTTCTTAGGGTATCGCAGCGACAAAATTCATGTACAGCGGCGACAGTCTCGGCAGTATCGTGATTGGATCAAGATCTGATGAAAATGATAGCTGATGCCTTTTTGGCTGTCCGAGATTCGGCTGTGCGTGCGTTATCGTACCGCAGGCCGGATGGGGCACGAGAGTCGACGCTAGAGGTTGCCCAGCTGTCTCTCGACTCTCTCCCAAACAAACCTCCCCAGCCGTACTGTAGCACTCCCCACGGCATTTCTGGGGTTCTGCAACGTGGGCGAGTATAATGCTGCTGCACCCAAGGGGCATGGACCATATGAACAGCCGACTATACTACATGTGTCTCGATGCCAGCCCGCAGAGACTCCAGATTCGGTAGAGGTAGAAAGATAGCGGTGACCGCGCATCACGTCCCGGACCCCCGAAGCCCAATAGTATTTCGCCGTGTTCCCACTTTACCCCAGGGCGGTCAGTCGAAACGGCGGTAAACGCGCGCGACAAGAGGTGAGGGTATCGCCAACAGCTCCCCATGGTGGACAACGCAGACGCTGAGAGCCAGGCAGACCTCAGAGTCTCGGACAACAGAGACACAGAGAGAGATAGAGGTTCCCCACGCCGTCAGCTGATTCCTGCATCCCAGCTGACAGCCGTGGGGATTCGATGTGCGGAGTGGAGACCCCGATCGCCAGGAACCAGAAGGTCCGGAGAGCCGGTGGAAAAGAAAGGGATCATCATGACTCCTCTTTCTTCACAAAAGTCCCCAATGGTCAGACGGGAGGTGATGAAGAATGCTTGAAGTCGGTGGTCATCATCATAATCAAAGTCTGTCGGGCCTAATGCAAGGTACGGATCCGACTCCTTTTTCTGGAAATGGGCTTTTGGAAATGAGCCATCTGGCGCACATACACCATAAAGATCACAGTAAGCAAAAAGCAGAGCAGATTTCCGGCCGTCCGGATTACGCCGGCAGATGTCGAAATCTGCGAGTTCGCGGCGCAGCCAGGTGTAAATGTACACTGCGCGTTGTGCGGCCCCGGCCGGCAAGGGCCGCTGATTCTTTGTAATAATAGACAAGGAGGATTCGTATGCTCGCTTCTCTCTTTACCAGCCGCGCCGCTACCTATTTACGGTCTGTGGGAGCGTGGGATGTCATGCACTTTTTGGCGAGGGGGCAGGATTCGCCGAATCCGAATATAGGGGTTTTCAGGGTCTAATTCCCCATTCTCGTGCGTGAACAGGAAGATGCGAGATCTCGTTAAACTTTTCTTCCGACCTCGCGGAATATGCCAAATACTGCAAGCTGTTAATTAAACCAGAGGGCAATTTTTAGCAGCAAACCCCGTCCGGATTTTCCATGGATCTGTTCGGAGAAGGATGTTGAAATCTGCAGTGGCACAATAGAGACGTGGCTGATCATGGCTAATGACAGCTCCTCACGCATCCTCGCATATGTAGAAAAGTCAAGGATCTGCTGCAGGCCAATAAGGCTGACTTTTGCTCGGAAGAAGATATCTTGCGAGTAGTGTACCATGTGGAAAAGTCCTACTTGACGACCGCTCACTTTAGCGGCCCAAGGGCTGGACAGTGGAAGTAGGAAAAATGTGGATGCCGGGCATGCTATACTTGGCCAGCTCGGCTGAGACTGCAGTCCTCGAGGCTGGTTTGATCATAGGCATATTTACCCGAGTGAATAGCAGAGGAGGCTGAAAAAAAAATAGAATATGTGTTCGAGGCCGCCTGAGTCAAGAGTCGCAGCTCGAGGAAATAGCCGGCCGGGTACAATCCTTGATACTGTCACTACAGCTTCGTTGCAAGTATCACAGCAGCCGCAGATGGGCTGTCAGTGGCAGCCGAAAAGCGTGGCGTCGAGACCGCAGAGAGGAGAGAAAAGCTGAACACAACTTCCAGCAGTTTGGCTGGCACGACAGTATCTCTCTGGTGTAAACAGCCACCAAGGTGGACGTTGTGGCACTGTCGTCTGGGACGCCCATTTCCCCCACCTACCCCGGGCTTTGTATGACCCTTAGTTCCTGGATTGGGTATGATCATGGCGTGCATGCGTTCCCATGGCTAATAAGCACCGCGATCCTGCCTGTGGCGTGGAATTGTAGATTGCTTGGAGCAGCTCACAGGAGTGGTTCGATCCTATTGTGCGGAAAGTTATAAAGATGGCTGATGAGTTTGCTCGTGCATCGTGATACACTAGACTCGGCCGTTGTCAAATATAGAATGAAAGTAGTAATGGTCGCAAAGAACCGCATGCCGTCCGAAGGGCCCAGATGTCATCCATTGACTTTCGGGAGCGGCCTGTCACCTGAAGCAGGGGGGTTTCTCGACTCGAGTTGCCAGTAAATGGTGGTTTCGCCGCGCGGGGGGGATTCTTGGTCTAGGTGCGCCGAAGAGAAAAGCTTGGACGAGCGTACAGAGATATGTGGGAAGATACCCGCGAACCCTCGAACGACGGACAATTGTGAGATGTGAGTCGTCAGCTGACTCGTAGCGTCAGGATGGCGAGACGAAGAAAAGCAGCGCTCTATGGACAGACGAGCCAAAAGGTGTAACACTGGACCATAAGCACGGCAGACGGGCCGTGCGGATAGTCGCAACCGAGTAAGATTGGGGGTCGAGTGAGCGGCGAACGAGAGAGGGTGGACTGGAGAGTAGATCGGATGACAACATCGAGGATCTGAGGCAACAAACATTCCAACTTACAGGAAGGACCACAATCAGGTGACGGCGATGCCACGAAGACGTACGTAGTTGCACATGAATGGTGGGATGGTGAACACGGGGAAGCTCGCTGCGAACCAGTGGTCGGTCTCTTGGAGTGACCGGTGTGCTGGGTAACTGGAACGGTAACATGGAACAGAAGACGATTGGCCAGGCCGGTCGCGTCTACCCAAGGTAATACCTGTAGGTGGTAAGCAGGTAATTTGTCTAGGTTGCAACAACTCACTGCGCAGGAAGCTTATCGAGTCGCCCAACCGTAAGTTCAAGCCAGAGATAACTCTATCTGTTCCCGATCCCGTGGTTCAAGATAGTCGGACGGGAGAACAACTCTAATATCACAATAGTATGGTTGTATAGGTGTTTGATGTATTGTTATACGGGAGCATATAGTCACAAGAACCCAAAGACACTGGGGATCGCGAGTTGACCATATTGTGTAGGTACGTTTGCGCGTCTACGACGAGTACTGATCGTCAATCTAGATCTCGCCAGGCTGAATGATCGCTCCTGCCCAACTGCCGGCACCTTTGGGTCAACTAGGATAGAGACGCTAATAAGTCGTTGCTATTCTGCTGACGAGGGAAGATCTGAACAACACCAGCATATCTTACAATTCGCAGTATTCCCGTCCTTTCATAGGCTGGTGGTTTTCTTTCACAGTTTCAGCCAGTCGGTGTTTGTGCTGTGTCTCGCGAACTCGTGCGCCCTGCGCCTTATTTGAGTTCTACTGACCTACCGGGAGTACAGATCAGGTGTCTCTTGTTCCCATCCCCACAGACCCTGCGTGCTTGCTGTGAGTTGGCTCGTCAACGCTCAATGAAAATTCTGTTAGATAGCATCTGATTGAGCTTGAACAAATCCGGCTCACGATAAGCCAGAGAAGGCAGAAAAACAACATCAATCATCCCAACTCCCGAATCCGGCTACTGGGCTCGTTTCGTTGCAGTCTTTTCCGCACTGGATCGGAGCCGCCAATGGTGAGGCTTGTGGAAGAAGCCGACGATGCCGTCATAGGCAGGCAGACAGCCGAACCGGAGAAACTTCTTGTGTCATAGGCCTCAACCTGTGAGAAGCTTTGGAGGAGCTAGCCTCGTATGGGCAATTCGTTACGTGGCTGGGGGGTCCCATGGACTGATCTGGACCTCTGTCCAAGTGGAGGCCCGATGCTCTCGGGATCCTCCCTGGCTGCAACCCAAGTAGGAATGGTGTGCACTGTACATATTTGCTGCTTTTATTTTGCCATCATTTTCCACTAGGCCGGCTAGGAGCTGTCCTCGCACATGCTGTGCAGTTTACAGACTGTAGTGTAGCAGTCTATAATAATATCAAGCATGCAGGCCTCGCTTATAAGCACCGAGTCTTTGAAATGACGATGCATGAAATAGAGATAGGCGAGTTATACTACCAAACTCTCCCTCCAAGGTCCACGAGCTCATCATCACAATGAACTGCTGCTGCTGCTGCTGCTGCTGCTGCACATCTGACATGGTGGATCGAAGTGACTGGCGCCTCGGTTGCAACAATCGCGGCCGCCATTCGTCCACAGCATGGCCATTGCTTTGCTCTATGTACGTGGCAGCAGCTACCTACAAGGTAGTGCGCCCTTGATTGGGTGAGAATCGCCAGCATAGCATCAAATAGTTAGAATCGAGCACTGAGCACGCACATACCTGCCCACAACGCAAGGCTCCGTACATATCGTACTCGACGATAGCACATTTGGGAAAAGAAGTTGGGCGGTAAAGCCGTGTTTCGAGCTCCGGCTCGTTTGATTGCTCGGAGCTGTCCGTAATGAAAGCGGCCGCGCACTGGACAGCCAGAGCCCTTTGCCGTGCTCCATCACGACCACCAGATAGGAGACCCGTGGGGATGGAAGACATGTTGATTTCGTTGTCTGGTAATCTGGGCGGGTTCATCATTCCCTGCACACCATGAACTGGTATCATGAGATACTGCATGTGAGCCCGGGCACTCACTCGGGTTCATTTTTTGACACATGCTGTCTCACACTCTGATCACGTAGCATCATGATGGTGTAGTGAAAATTCCGAGCAATCAAGACAAACAGCCTTGGTTTGCATCATCGTCCACAAGGATATGTCTGTTGTGTCGTAAAGGTGCATGGACGAACTGATGAACATGTCTCCGTAGTACTTTGTACTGAGCCATGCCCAGCGGCCAGCAATGCCAAAGCAGCAGAAGCACTCCCCAGTTTCCCGAGAGAGCGAGTCCCAGTCCATGATGGCAAGATGGCCGGGACGACAGGGAAACAGATCCGATGCCTCAAGGCCCCAATTAGGTCTAGCTGATATGTACCGGGATGTCATTCGAAGAAACCGGAGGAATAAAAAAGGGAAAAAGAACAAAAAGGTTCGCGCTATCCACTGAAGCCCTGGTACTGGGCGGGGAGCGGGGGTTCTTTGAAAAGCATGCAAGCAGCAAAACAGCAACGGCCGCCTAGATGGGAAAGGTGTTCAGGTGTTTGTGGGCATTGTGCAATCGCCAGCAGGGAACAGGCTCACAAAAGGACGACTGATCGCCTGTTGCTTTGGGGTTGCTTGGGTGTTTGGGTGCTTGGATACTGGGGCCGTTGTTATGCCTCATGAACCAACTCCTGGCGAGTTCCGCAGGCTTGCAAAAGGTGGATATTGGGTAGCAGTCTGGAAGACATCCTTCTTCAAGCTGTAGAAGAAACCGGGTAACCTAGTGTGTACGTGCGTTGTGAGGCATCTACCATGTGGGCAGCGGGAATGATGTGAGTACGCGGCAGAGTTGGCGACGAGTCCCTGGTGAAGGAAGGAAGCGAGCGATGGCTGCATGCATCGGCCTGGTTGCTGATGTTGTTGCTCAAGAATAGATTCGTCAAGATCCGCCATAATTATTATTCACGGCCAGTGGCAGGGCTGCTGTTCCGCTGTTGACCTTTGTCTCTGGCTGTGCAGCTCGCAACGAGGTGGCGCAGGCGCACGCAGGGCTGTTTAGGCTGGCAGCTGGCAGGCTGGCGAGCTGGCTTCCGTAGCCATGCGTTCCATCTGGTCCCATATCTAGAGTTCGATCTCCTATCTCATCTCGATTGCCCGTTGGAGTTGAACCCTTTGCGCAGCAAGCTAGAAGCTTCGATAGCGCGCATATTGGGACTTCATATTTGGATTGACTCGTGATGGAGGCACTGTTCACAGCTGGGTCAGCCGTGTCCTTGTTCTAATGTTGACAAACAAGTCGGCCCAGGAGGTAAGCAGGATGGGAATGGCCAAGTTGGGGTCCGAGGACTGCAACGCCGCTGACAGAGGCCCGGCGGCGGACCGTTTCGCCATGTCGCTCCAAGCCTTTTAGCGGCCAGAAGCAGAGGCCCAGGGTTGGATGGGTTGACGGGATAGGTCGCTGTGGCAGAGCACCAAAAGCACCGTCCAGAGGGAAGGCGAACATTTGGGGCATGGACAGAGTCAGGTCATGGGCAGCGAGCCACGCACGCCACAGCACATTGAATGAATGAATGACATGAACCCTTCCTTCGGTTCGGAGCCGTGCATTCGCATCTCGTCACTAGGAACAGCCACTTGGATCTCTTATCAATTACGGTGTTGCTGCTGCAGCATCTTCCATCCAGCAGAACAGTAAGAATAAAAATCCTCTTTATTGTTGGCGGCTGGTTGTCCTCCGCCACGGCAGCGAACCCATGGCTTTTTGGGGGGGTTAGGGGGAGGATAGCAGGGGAGTTGGAGCCAGAGCCCAGCATGTGTAGTGGGCTGTCGAACAAATTTTTTATTCTTGCTAGGTAATTATTTTCAGTTCTTTTCGAAGAAAAAAAAAAAACAGTAAGAAGAGGGACCATGCCACTTCGGAAGCGTTCCACGACCCCACCCACCCATCTCACGGGGCACTGGGATCGACTAAGGTCGTGCCATGGATCACGGTACCAAGCGCGGTTCTTGGGGTGGGCAGAAGCCCCAACCACCCCCCCTGCTCGCCTGCCGTGGGTTCTTTTCTCTAGGTCGCTGGTAGTGGTGTTTTTTTTTTCTTGTTGTTTTTCTTTCTGGGCTTGAGGAGGAGCACCACAGTGGAATAGAGACTGATGCGACCCTGGTCCCGGTCAACGGCGTGGGTGCGGGTCCTTGCCCAAGAGCCAAACCAAACGAAACAACCCACACTTTTTGCATCTCGTCCTATTCGATGGAGGACCGAATGGGCGCCCAGCAGCCCAGCTAGTCCAAGTTCCCCCATTCCATTCCCTTCATTATTCCATCACAGGCAGTCAATGTGCGCGCATGTCTGGGTGTACAGCGGTACCAGCTCACTGACTAGGTACGCTACGGCACGCACCCCAGTCTTGTTCGGCTCCCACTTTCAACTGACTGGTCCATGCAAGCTTCTTACCAACGACGTACAAGCCCGTTCGTTCGTCCACTTCTACCCAGAACCTCCCACCACTGGATTTTCCCTTTCCCGCCCTCTTCGCGCGTGTGACTATTCGACAACTGGATATACCTCCGACCACCAATTGTTGTTTGTGTTCGACTTCTCTCTGCTCGACCTCGTCTCTCGTCCGACCTCTAACCCCCATCTGGATCTTGGTTGTTGGACTGTCCGACACAAAAGGCGTTGCTGCCGTACTCTCTACTGCGTTCGACGAATAGCTTCGAATTTGATACGCCAACTCTACACACACACACGTTGGGTTACGCTCACGTGCGTTCGCTCGCTACATAACCTAACCTACATACCGACCTGCCCCCGGGAGAGACCTGATTGGCGAACCACGTAACCATCCTGGGAACAACACAGCAGGCCGGCCACTCTCTGCCTACGCTCGCTCTCAATACGTCCATCTCTCTCTCTCGTTCTCCAAGGTGCCCAACTGCAACCCGCGGCAGAACCCCACGGCGTCCGTAATTCTTGAAAAGCCGCATATCCCCCCAGTACACGTGGACCAAGTGCACCTAGCCGAGCAACCACAGGCCAGAAACGCTCCTGTACACGTATGAACAACGGTCCTGCAATCGCACCTCTCACCATCCCGACTATCGACGAAAACACCAGACAGCACATCGTTCCCTTGGTTCTATATTAGAATGCTGAGGTAACTTAGAACACGAACCTGGAGATTCCCGTTGCGCCGCAGAAACCCTATCTCTCTCCCGCTAGAAACAAGAGTTCAGACCCATCCCGTGCGAAACACCCTTGCTCAACTTGGGACGACCCCACCAGGAACAGCTTGAGAGCTTGTTCATACGCATCCCCGTCGCGTCACTCAATCGTGTTGCGCGGAAGCAAAAATCCAAATCATATTTGCGCGCCATGTCGCCTAGGCTACGCCCATTACGACTGCCCGCCCTGGTAGCGGAGCGCAAGAAGCTGGAAGACTCGCTGTCCGATGTCGATAGTGAGACAATACATGATTTCGACATGGACATGTGCTCCAATGTCGTCTCTCCCGTAACTCCAACTTTCATGCGCGGCCACCTTCGGTACGCCAGTTCGACATCTTCATTCGAGATTGCCACGCCTGCCAGCTCCGAGCCTCCCTCTTCGCCTGCCCAGGTCACTGGCAAGCGAGGCTCTTACATTCTACCAGACGTCCAAGAGGAGCCTTATGAGCACCACCGTGACTCGTTCGACGACCTGGATGCCCTGGAGAATGGAGAATTTCAAGACCTTTACAGCTGTCTTTGTATGTAACCACCCCCCAGGAAGCTTTGCCGGGCGATACTAACAAACAATGCTAGGCGACGAGCCATGCATTCACCAAGATAATGGTGCCAGGAGTTCCTCGGGCGTCTACTCTCGAGGTGACAGTGCATACGAGTATGGCTTCTTCAGTGACAGCGACCTCAGCATGACTCTCAGGTCTTCAAGAAAGCCGCGCAGCGGTGCCGAGTCTCCGCTCAGCGGAATCACGCAGCGCATTGGATCCAAATTCACCGGCATCACATCATGGAGGAAGAGGGGCGCCAGTGTCACACAGTCTCCTGTGTCTGAATATGGCTTCGACCAACGATCGATGGCGTCCAGAGCCGATTCCAGGTCCTCTTCGGTATCAGCATCAGTGCGTTATCTCCCGGACCGAAGCGGCGAACCAGCCTTGCCGCCCACGCCCGCTCTGTCCTTCTATGAGAGCAGCGATAGCATTGCCCTGCCTGTAGCGGATAAGCTCGAGAAGGCACTCAGCATCGATGCCGCCGATATTGAGCGAGACCGTGCTCTCGCCACGACGCCTCTCCTGCCGCCTTTCATGAACGAGATGTCCACTGGTGCCAACACAGCGCAGGCGTCTCCTCTTGCCTCCCCCAAGGTCGCTTCTTCGCCCGTCCTGGAACCCGTCTCCCCCTTGGTCATGTCCCCTCCCCTGAGCTCGAGACCTTCGGTATCTTCTTTCCATCGCATGACTCTGTCCGGAGAGCTTCCAGGCATGCCGGAAGAAGATGAAACTTGGTGCAACCTCTTGGGTCACGCAAACTATACCATTCTGCCATTGCCGTACAAGCCTAGCCTGGTCAACCTGGATACGTTGTACCAGCTCCGCGCCGACTGGGCCACAGCTCGATGCAACTACACCAAGCACCTGGCTCGTACTGGCGAGCACTATGGGTTGACCTCCAAGACCTACAGTCTCACTAAGCAAAAGTGGGCAGAGACCCAGGCTCAATGGCGCCACTACCACGATCAGGTCGCAGCCTTCATTGTCGCCAGCGGAGCAGCAGACTCTCTGCCCAAGTTTGACGAGGACACCACCACGGCCGTTCCTCACATGGACACTGAGGGCAAGTTCCCCGAGAGGGGCGACGAGGACATTGTCGGGCCCATGATTCGCGAGGCGTGCATGGTTGTTCCCGGCGATTCCATGGACAGAAGAAACGCCAACTTCTGGCGCACACTCGCTGGTCGAGTTGGCTTGCGCAAGTAAGCCCGCCACACCCTTTTTTACGATATTACGACCCCGAGGTCATCATGACGATTACGACTTCGGCATGACACACGCTCCTTATGCTATAGCGATTTTTTTTTTTTTTGGTGTTTGACTTTGGTCCGCACCACCCGATATCCAACAAACAGTCACTCTTTTACGCACAACAATCACGACATGTTGACGGCAACATAATCCATTTTTTGCGCCAGAGGCCCACGATACTTTGCCCCGCGCGACGTAACTGTTTACTGTTTAAAAATTTGTTCTCCCTGCATTTACTTGCACTGCATGAGCATGGCGTCGCAGTTTTGCCTGCATTTTCTTTGCGTCACGTTCGGCTTGTGTACGGATACCCCGCCGCGATCAAAAACAAAAAGTTGCCCCAGACGTGGGCTTGGTGTTCTTGCATCGATCATGGGCCCTGTGGTGGCCCTGGTCTCTCCTTTTTCTAGACATGGGATCGGTGTTGTGTATAGCGAAGCAATTCCGCACATAGAGATTCGGTTGATTTTTCGTTTAGAGGCTTTTTCCCGGACTGGACAATGGTAATCCTTAGTGTTTACCGTTATTGGCGCACAAGCGGAACGAGAAGGGGGGGTTTTTGGTGCCAGAGAAGAATCCGGACTTTCAGGCCTGTATACCAATGTATTGCATTCAGCAGACGTGGGGGTTTGGAGAGAAATGGGGGATGAGAGATGGTGGTGGTTGATCAAGCTGCTGTGTCATCGTGAGTGACAACAGTCTCCGGTTTCAGACACCCGACGAGTGGGTCTCAGAGACGCCGAGGAGAACTCAGGGAGTACCGAGCAAGTCTCCCCGTATGTACTTGAAAAAGACAAATGAAAGAAATCAATCAAGTAAAAACACACATGGCCCAGTCGCAACTTTTGTGATGATTTCATGTTTCCTATGGTTTGGAGAGGGTCAAACGACTGCGGGTGACATATACTGTAGCCTACTGTGTATACTAGCCGTGGAGCCGTGGAACCGGTACGAGCCCGACCTTCTCTCTTCCCAATTCACCAACCCCCTTTTCAACTGCTTCGACGACCATACGGCTCAAAGGGGAACGAGGCGCTGACAATGGCCATCCCCACAAAGAGTGCGGCACACACGTAGATGGGCGCGGACGTGGCCGTGTTGGCCGTGGTGCCGACGACGGCCGAGATGATGCCCATGACGCGGTTGCAGGCGACGGCAACGCCATTGCCCGTGGCGCGGTGGGCGCTCTGTTTCGTTTGACTTATGCTCAGCCCCTTTACGGCCCACCGAACAGAAACTCGGAAAAGGAAAAAAAAAAAGATACTCACCGGCAGGACCTCGGGCGTGTACGCGTACAGCGTGCCGTAGTAGATGTTGAGGCAGAAGCCGATGGCGCAGCTGAAGCCGACGTTCTGGGCGGGGGTGCGGACGGCCGTGTAGGCGAAGAAGAAGGCCATGGTCGCGAGCGCGCCGACCGACATGGTGTACCGCCGGCCGAGCGCCGGGCGCTCGCACAGCCACGCCGCCAGCACGGGGCCGAAGATGCCCGACACGTTGGTCAGCGCGTAGTTGCGCCACGTGTCGTACGTGCTGACGCCCGCCGTGGCGCCCCGGGTCTCTAGGTAGGCGCTGTGAGAGGGCGGGTTAGTTTTAGGTTGGGGGCGGGAAGGAGGATGAAGGAAGGTGGGACAAGACGCACTTGAGGAAGACGTAGAAGAGCGGATATGCCAGACCGATGAGCGTCCAGGACAGCCAGATGAGCAAGGTCGACACGGCGAGCTGGCGGGTGGCGAAGAGGCCCCGGAGGTGGAAGAGGACCTGGCGCGCCGAGAAGCCGCCGGCGGCGTCGGCCGACTTGACCCGGCCGCACGCCTCGAGCCGCTCGGCGGTCAGGGAGCACGGCCGGCCGTACCGCGTCGCGATGCTGCGCAGCGACTCGACCAGCGCCGCGTCCTCGCCCCGGCCCAGCAGGTACTTGGGCGTCTCCTTGAGCCGGATCACGGTCACGCGCAGCACCGAGAGGACAAAGACCAGGGCGCCGGCCGTGAACATGGTATATCGCCAGCCCCAGTTGGAGTCGCGCGGGCAGTCGTCTGCCGAGGCGCAGTTCCAGCGCTCGGGTACTGGTTGCGAAGTGTGAGCATTATGTCCAAATCACGCATGTTGAGAGTATATGTCAGAGTCAAGTTCGACCTACCCAGGAAGCCCCATGCGATGAAACCCGTGATGGCCTGCCCGAAGCCCCACCAGCATGCCAGGAAAGTGAGCACCCACTGCTTGTGCGATGGCAGGTCTAGTTCACAGCGAGAGCAAGGGAAAGTCAGTCACTAAAGCTACAAGTACGCCAGAGTTGGAGACATCCCAGAAACTCACATTCCAAGAAGACGGTGGTATCCAAGATGAGGTTGCCGCCTCCTCCGAACCCGACCATGGCGATGAAGAAGCCGAGCGAGGGCCAACTGGGAGCGGCACCAGCAACTATCGCGGCGGCCGAGCATATGAAGAGCGAGATATTAAACGCCCCTTGATCCTTTTGTCAGCCCAACCCCGAATCATTCATGTTTTCACGGCCTTCGGGAAACTCGACTTACACCTCCGGCCAATCATATCGGCGCTCAAGCCCCAGAAGATGGCACCGCACAACATGCCAACTAGACCCCGGGTGTTAGCGCGTGTGTACCTGATCCCAAAGGCAGAGCCGGCATCGTACCGTAGACGGCGACGGTCAGGCCCGCCGAGTAGCCGACCAGGCCGAATTCCTTGAAGGCCTGCGTCGCAATGACCGACTGGAGAAGCAGGACGAGCGAGTCCACGGCGTAGCTAGAAAAGGATCAGACGACTGCTGATCTGCAGACCGGTCTCGTGATCACACGAGAACTCACCCAAAGCCATTGAGGCAGAATAATTTCCAGTGGTAAGGCGTCCATCCTATCTCGTCTATAGCCTGGAGACAAGGCGGCGTAAGTAAGTAGGCAGCTCCACTGGATGATGCGGCGCCTTGCTTACATCGTTCACCAGATGCATCTTGCTGTTGAGAGCGACGTCGAGATCCTGCAAGCCAAGAATATCCTCGCTTTGGCCGGCTGCGACATCTTCGGAAGGCGCACGAGGCTCGCCCTTTTCGGCGCTGCCGAGGTCAATCGCCGGATTGGCTGCTTGTGCCATGTTGTGGATGATCGCGGAGGGAAGTGCAGTATATCTCTCTTCCTCGAGGTATAACCGAAAGTCTACCTCGTACTGCTCTGGAATATGGGCGGCGAATGGCGGCGGCAGATTTGGTTATTGATGAGGCTCAAATTGGCAAAAGCCGCAAGCAACAAAATCAAAGAGCGCATCGCGACCGGGAATTTGTTTAGCTTTCCTGCATGGACAGACGGGCACGTGGCCGTGAAAGTCAGTTACCTTTCGGGCCGCCGATCAATACATCGCCGGCAGGGACTTTTCGACGGAATCCAAGGTCCGTCATCATCGTGTACCTGGACACACAGGCATGGGTTATAAGCTTTACCCCGCCAAGTCGGCGCCGGTAACCGTGGTTCTGATTAGGAGGACGTTGGAGATACGAGGAGAGCCAATGGCTCAAGCACGAGGTTGCCGTAAATACCCAGGTAATTCCCAGACGAGTAACGCTCCGCCAAGATCGAGCTATGGTGGTCACAGTGTGACGCGGCTATCTTATCTGTGGCGGCATCATATAACAAGGCGATGGTCTCTCTCCGATATAAATAATCGACACCAAAGATCATCTGCTTCATACGCTGATCATGTTCGAAAAATACTTTCATTCTTGATGCCTCGATGACCTAATTTGGAGTCAAGAGAACTAGACTCTTCCACCCTCCGGATGCGGCCGCCAGCGTCAAAGCCTCCTCGTATTGCTCGAGTGGATGCCGCGCGATGACTTCCTTTCTCAGTTTCATGTTTCCAGCCTCGATGAGCCTGATTGCCTCGGCCACGTCGTCTCTGCTCTGTGCAAACTGGCCCTTGATCGTCAGGCACTGCGCCATGACGGCGGCATATGGTATCGGCACCTTGTCGACAATGACGCCCGCGAAGCAGCATCTAGACGTCCGTAAGCCAGAGTGTTCTCACGTAAGGAATGTCAGACACAAATCTCATACAACTCACCTTCCGTGTCGTTTGAGCGCCAGTAGACCAGCCTCGATGTGTGTCGTGCCAGCTGCCATGGGCGGCGAGTAGTCTATGTACGCGTCGGCGCCCCTGCCGCCGGGCGTCGCCGCGCGGAGCGCAGCGCAGTCCTGGTGAACATCGCCCGTGAGCACGACGGGGTTGATCCGCCTCCCGTCGTCGCCAAAGTGTTCGATGAGCGCGTCCAGTTTGTCCCTGCTGCGGCTGCCGGCGACGACGGCGGCGCCCTGCGCCAGTGCCGCGACTATGGCGCTCGAGCTGAAGAAGCCGGTCGCGGGCAGCACGAGGACGGTCTCGCCGGGCTTTACGCCGATGGCGTTGGCGGCGCCCATGCCCGGGATGATGCTGGCCAGCTCGGACATCTGGTGCGGCGCGATGCCGTTCCGGTCCAGGGCCGCCTCGTCGAGCTCGTGCACGTTCTCGGCAGGGAAGCGGGCAAACTCGGCAAAGCAGCCGTCCTTCCAGTACTCGGACGAGAGTTTCTGCTCGAGGGCCGTCTGTCCGCCGTGATAACCTAGTGGTTTGTCAGTGTCGGGGCGAGTTTGCACCTTGTCAAACGCAGATGGCTGCAACTCACCCAGCACGATCCGCTCCTCGGGCGCATCTCTGAGATGCACGATGTAGTCGCAAAAGACCAGGCTCCCGGGCTGCAATGCCTTGACGTCGGGTCCGACTTCTGTGACTCTCCCGACGCAACAAGTTCCAAACACCAGCGGAAATGCCAGAGGGTACTGGCGCTTCCCGTCGACGACTTCTTTCTGGGATTCTCATCAGCATCGATCTATGACACCAGGTAGGTAGAGTGCGCACCAGGTAATCCCACAGCGGAGCTGACAGGACCTGGACAACCACGCTGCCGGGCCCTGCCTCTGGCTTTGGTACTTGCTCGAGTCGGAGGTCGTTGGGACCGTGTAAGACTAGAGCTTTCATGTGAGTCGGCATCGTGGACACTTGTTTGTGAAGATTACACCATGAAGCACGTAGATGGCACAAATCATAATAAGCAAGTATGCTTACGGGGCATACGGGTGATACACCAATGACTGCGGGGGGCATTTAGCGTTATGTTTGGCGTAATGTTTGGCTGTCTCATAAAACGGAGTACTGTCCTCGGCCCGCCATTCCACATATTATAGTCAAAGAGAGTTCCAGTGTTAAATCATCCAACCCGCACTGGTGCATCTTCATGATATAACTTACTTGGGTTGGCATGGCGGGTTCTCATATCGTTTGGCTGGCTTTTATGAGAGGACGAGTCTTGGGAGATTTGACCGCATCTTTAGCGAGGACGGGCAGCGATCTAAGAATTCTTCCTCATGTGGCCACTGAAGTTGGAGTGCATATATATACTTCCGGATCTTGCAGCTGAGAGGCTGAATATGTATACTACGTGGGGTTGAGAGAGACTCTGATACTACTGACTTTGTTGAATTAAATAAGTATTTTAGTGGAACTATAGTGATCCAATCCGACTTGGGCTTCAATTGGAGGACTGGGTTCGGGGGGCTTAGATAAAAAAGTTTGGGATTGTCAAACAAACCATGGTCAGGAACATTCATGAATGTCATGCAGACATGTTACATGGATATCTATAGTTGAAATTTTTCTAATTATACTTGTGCTTCCTCCCATATGGCGAGTGTAGAAAGAAACCTATAGCGCCCCACCCAGTAAACTCGGCGGGTTTCGCACGTGGAAAGGTGGTACAGCCAAGAATGTCACAACTTGATTTTGCGCAACGCATATCCCAAGTACCCTAGCTTTTCAGGAAGCCTGGCCCATCATTCACGGTATCATGGCAAAAGAGAACTGCGCATGAACAGACACGTCCGTCACGATTGCCATGCAAGGAGCGGAGATAGCCCTCATAAACGAGCGGGGTCACACCATGCAAATAGTCGACAACGTGCCGGGTTTGGCCGTCACGATTGGGCGGTGGATGCCAGCGGCTTTTGTTTTTTGAGTTTCCCTGGCCTCTGAACCAGGGTCCCTCCATCGCTAGAATGCACATTGTCGTCGTCATATCGTTCTCGAAGCCCAGACACTCACTACTTGACCCTCATCGACAACGAGGCTATTGCCCAACAGAGTATACTGGCCGCTGTCCTCTGCCGAGCCGCCAATGAGGAGACGGACCAATACCTTGGTAGCGGCCTCCCGGGCAGCATTGCGCGTGCAGATGGGTGCATCCGGATCGCCGGCCTCTTTTCGACATGGGCTCGGAGCTCGAGTCTCGATCAATGGAGAGTCCTCGATGGCCCTGTCAAACCACGTCGCCAGGATTACCAATGGGCCCAATCGCTATCATACCGAAGAAGTTCGTTCCCGGGCAAACATCAGACAAGCCAATCGTGACATCAGTCATTTACACGAGCATAGCATGGGTATATGCAATAGTGTTTTCGCCTAGGGTGCCACGAGGCTCCATTCAACACGTTCTTGGAGATCAATACCACAACCGGTCTTCTGCTTACGCACGGAAGAACTTGGTTATAAGAAGCAGCGTCACTCCGCTGCGAGCCTCTGGTCTGTGGACTGACTGATTCTGAGGCAGTGAGATCTGAACAAAGACAATCGTTCCAAGTTCGCCCACCATGGTTCGTGCCCTCCACGTCCTGCCCTTGACTGCCACGGCGCTCGCGGCCTACACGGGCAATGTCAACTACTTCTCCCCTTCGCTGCACCACCCCAGCCTGGGCGTCTCTATCAACAAGGTAGCGAAGCGGTCTTCTGCCGGCTCGTCGTGGGACCCCGCGCAGCTCAACTTCACCCACGGCGTGGCCAGCGGCGACCCGTACGAGGACAGCGTCATCCTGTGGACTAGAATCAGCCCCTCTAGCGATAACGACCAGAGCAACGTGACCGTCTCCGGGACTGCCGGTCTCTACAACCACGACACGGACTTTTATGTGTCGCAGAGTTCCGCTCCCGTGTGTGTAGATTGGAAGATCAGCACCACCGATGATTTTGCCGAGACCGCCGACGAGGGCACGGCGTTCACGAGCTCCGATATTGATTACACGGTCAAGGTCGAGGCAAAGAAGCTGCTTCCCTTCACGACTTACTATTATCAATTCAACGTCTGTGGTTCCGAAAACGCCTCGCCGGTGGGCAGAACCAAGACCATTCCCTCCAAGGATTCCAGCGTGGATACTGCCATCAGACTAGCCGTGTACTCTTGCAGCAACTATCGTAGGTCCTCGCTCATAAAATTCGCGCTGCTTACGCTGACCATGTTCCGGCTGAAGCCTTTGGGTTTTTCAATGCGTACGGAAATCCTGTGAGAAAGGACTCGGTCGACTATGTCATCCACCTTGGTGACTACATCTACGAGTACGGCAATGGTGAATACGGGTGGGGAGATGCGTATGGCCGCATTCCGTATCCGGACAAAGAGATTTACAGGTATGTCACCACGTCCACTGGCTTTGAATCATCATTGTGAATTGACATGCCCTTTCAGTCTGTACGACTACAGAAAGCGTCTTGCTACGTACAGAACGGATCTTGATCTGGTTGCAAGCCACCAAAATTTCCCCTGGATTCCTGTTTGGGACGACCATGGTAAGATCTCCAACGACAAAGTAAACGAAGCTCTGGCTAATTCGATTATATAGAGGTCGCCGACAACACGTACCGTGACGGTTCATCCGAGCTGAACAATACTGAAGACTCATTCATCTCCGACGGTGGCGTATCGGTCGACCAGCGCAAGATGAACGCTGTCAGAGCGTATTTCGAGTGGAGTAAGTTCAACTCATTCTAAACACGTAAATTTTCCCGTGGCTAAATAGATATGTAGTGCCTATCCGCCAAGTGGAAATGGACGACAACCTGCGCATCTGGAGAGATTTCAGCTTTGGCGATCTCTTCGACCTGGTCATGCTTGACACGCGCCAGTACGACCGCTCCATCACCGACTTGTACTGGAACACGCACTACGTGCACGAGATCGCCGACGACGCCGGCCGCAGCCTGATGGGCGCCCGGCAGGAGGCCTGGTTCTACCGCAAGCTCAAGGACAGCTCGGCGCGCGGGGCGACGTGGCGCATCGTGGGCAACCAGATCGTCTTCAACCGCATGAACGAGAGCCTGGCGCTGGGCGACGAGGACCCCCTCAACGGCGACTCGTGGGACGGGTACCAGGCCAACCGGAACCGGACCTTCTCGACCCTGTACGAGAACAACATCAGCAACACGGTGTTCCTGGCCGGCGACTCGCACGCGTCCTGGGTCTCGGACCTGGTCTGGCTGGACGAGCACGCGTACGACGCGGACACGGGGTCCGGGTCCGTGGGCGTCGAGTTCGCGGGGTCCGCCGTCTCGTCGCCGTGCCCGTACGGCCAGAACGTCAGCCTGGCCAGCGCCAACGGCGCGTCGGCGTGGCTGACGGGCGCCAACCGCGAGCTTCAGTGGCAGGATCTGTACTATCGCGGCTACTACGAGCTGTCGGTCAGCCACTCGTCGCTCAACGCCTCCTTCTTCGGCATCCCGACCACGGCCGTCAAGCAGGGCTACGAGATCTCGCTGGCCAACTTCACCGTCCTGCCGGGCGAGAACCGCCTGCACCGCCTGAACGGGTCGGCCGTGGCGACTGTCGCTGCGAGCGGTAGTCTGAAGAACGGGCAGCTGGGGCTGACCAACGTCACGCACGATACTGCCTCGGACGAGTGGTTTATTTACAGCGATTACACGGCTACGAGCGGTGGCGAGGAGTCTTAGGGATTATAATGGAATACAGACTTGCAGTGCTGCATGGGCACGTAGAGGACTTCTGACGTACATCAAGTAATGAATAAAGTAATACTATATATTGGTCTCATGATTTCTTTTATTTGCCAATCTGTAGTTGTACTTGACGCTTTTCATATGTTTAATAATTGTTGAACGTGCAGTTGCAACGAGAAGTTTCGTGGAGACGTGGGTGCACCTACATTCTTTCGGCGGACCTACGTAAAAGAGCAGTGTAGAGTCCCAAGTTGTGACGGGGTCGTGTTGCTGGACAGAAATTTTTACATCATGGACTGGCTGAGCCTTTGGGGCAGGTTCACCTTCAGGATGCTAGTATCAGACCGAAGTAAACGTTGACTTTGTGGGTACGCAGCACCAGTGGCAGACATACAGCCTGCCCAATTTCCACAAGGCCCTTTATAAACCAAAATAAAGCAGGTACTTTTAACAAACTCCGCAAAACCACAGGACACAGTGGTCGAGTGGTTTAAACGCTCCGTTCCTATTAAAAAAAAAACTCTCTCTTTCCGGCTGAGGACGCCCCCTCCCAGACACATTATTTTTGAGGTTCGAATCCCGCTAGGCCTAATTTTTGTATGTTTTTCTTTTTTTTTCTTACTTGTATTTCCATACACTCGATGATAAAGCCAGACTTACAGGTCATCAGGTCATACGAAAAGTTTTTTATTTGGACATATGGGCATAGGTGTTCCATCACTCAGTAGTCGCCCGCAGGGAGTGAGGTGAGATATGGCGGGCGAAGGGCGGTACCATGGAAAACGTGTTCAATAACATCACTTGTACTTTCTTCGAAGAGTTTTGATGTTTTCTTCAATGATTGTAAGCCCCGGCGCCTCTCCAAGTAAGATAGTCTTCACCGGTGAGTGGCGTCAAGGGGCTGGGCAAGTCTAGGCTTGAAGATATCAATTGAATACCTTAATATGCCGACTCACGTAAACCCAGATAGTATACAAGGAAGGAGCAGCTGCCGCCTCCCATGGTCCAGAACATTCCTTCTTTCTTTTCATCCCATCTTTCCTTCTATCCATTTTGACTTCCCAAATCGGCCTGGCTGGCTCCATGGTTCTGCCCATCCTCGACAATAACAACAAACACGAAAGCAACAACACCACAACGCCCAGCATCGCTCGTGCTTCTGAGCTTCAACTTTCTCTTTTAGACTCCATCTCTTCGTCTCACGTCTCAAAACCTTACGTCATAGGGTATGCCCTATACTTCTTTTCAAGGCGATTTGAGCCTCAGCAATAAGCCGGCTTTTACTCTGTGAGGTCGAGGATCACCATTGTGTCGTGAGATGTGCCACACGATGGAGACACATGAGCTGCAGGACAATGGTGTCCACGCTCTTCGACGCTGTCACTGGCCTTTGCGTCAGACTCTATGCATCCAATACCAAGGGCCTTTTCATGTTGGATGATGCAGTCGACAACTTGGCCATAGCCATCAGTAAGTGGACTTGTTTCTAGCTGTCAAGGCCGCGTGGGCGCTGATGCTGACATTCACCCACGCAGCCACCAACCTAGAGACAATCCGCGGTTCAAGTGCCCAAGACCGTGGACAGTCCTCCCAAAAAGTCCAATCATCAGCGCCCGCGATAACAGAAAGCCCGCTCGGAACTCTGCGACGACTTCATTGATTTTGACGCTTTCCTGGATGAAAAGCTTTCGTTGCCTGTCAGTCTCCCAGTCCGGAGACTATACATCGGCTACAAAACCTTTTCTATTCTCGTAGGTCCTTCAATTTCAGGTAAGTCTCGAGAATCGTGGTCCACGACCATACCCTTGGGGTCAATGCTGAGAAAATGCTCCAGGGACGCCTCCTGGATGGTCAAGAAACCCGGCAAGCTGGTAACTTTCGCCAGAGCGGAGATCGTGCATCACTTCTTCAGGGAAATGGTGCAGAGACAACTCACTGGCTGGACGCCTTGCGCGCGACAACACGCTTTCTGGCGCCACACCCATTTTCCATGGGTCCTGTATGATGTGCCAGCGTCAAGTTGCCGAAACCATTCGAGATTCTCCCAAGATACGCGAATCGACTCCACCAGCTTCACTTCCCGATTGCATCGAAGAATGAACCAAGATCCTCGACGGCCAGCCCAAACCCCATTGTACGATGAAACGGGTTCTAGGGGGCAGTGGCACCCTTGGCAATTCTAAATTATCCGCTGGCATCGGGTGATTGCTTATAAGGAGAGCCACACGGGCAACGAAATACTCAAGATTCATGCGGCATAGATTGCCCAGGGGAATTCTCATAGTGGTTGTCGGAAATCTCCGTCTTGTTGGCCTCAGGTTTCTCAACCAGATCTTTTGATTGATGCTTCAAATCTGCAACTATTCCGTCGCTTGCAGGAAACATCATTCAGCACAATGGCAGTCTCGTTGAGCAAGCTGGAGCATGACGTTCATACTCGTGGCCATGTCCCTCTCCGCCACCATCGCCATGGAGAACACACTGCCCACGGTTGCCGCGTCCGTCATCTCTCATTCTTTGCGGTTCTGCGAATTGAATTGGATCCTGATGGTTTGCCCATCAACATTGGAGGACTGATCACAGACTCTGACGTTTCATTATCAGACTCCGGAAAGTAGATGTCCAGCAACAACCTGAGCACGTCGAAAAACTGTCCGGTGGGACTACAGAGGTATACAGGACTGGCCCTCCCGCGAACCACTGGACGCATTCCGACGCTCCCATCTGCGTCTCATCATCGGGAATCTCTGTCCCCCACTACAGCCGCCCTTGCAGTCCGCTGTGTCCATGTAGCCGCCCGCTTTGCCCATGCAGCCGCCCGCTTTGCCCACTCAGCCTTCTGGTGATTCTTCGGAGCTCTCTGATCAGTCTCGAAAGCTTGCGCGGTCTGTCATCCCGGCCAGCAGCGACGACGACGACGCGGAACCAATTTCCATGGTCCAGCGCCGCTAAACCCGGCATGGTCGTCCCCATGCCGCGTCAGTTCCCAAGGACGACCACTCCCAGGCTGTATCCGTCTCCGGCACAACAGTTTACGCGGGTGCAATCGTCTGCAAACACCCCGAGTAGTACCGCAGTCAGTTGGAGTGCGTCATGGCTGGTCATCCCTCAGGCTCTGAGAAAGCCAGCAATGGCGCCCATTTACGCTCTTCTCGGAAGCCAGGGCCTCGCGCTGCAGCTCACGATCCGGGACTCAGTCACCTCTTCCGCTGGAAAGTTCTACTCCGAAAAGAGAAGAGAAAATTATATGTGCGAAGAAATAGACCATCAGATGATTTTCTTCCCATCTACGCTCAATCTGAGACCAATCTCAAGCTTTCCAAGGTCCAAGGCGAGGCTGAGGTCGCCTGAATGCCACAAACCAGCAGGCCCGTTCATACTTCAACAGCAATTTTGGCGGAGGAGCTCCGCTGCATTCAGCCCCTTTCAGCACTTTCCAATCACTGTGAGCAATGGAAGATCGTTCCAAGAGTCAACTATTCCGCGAGTAGTGAAAGGTCAAAATTTTACCTAGTACGGATTGACCTGTCGCCACATTATCTATCACTACTGGCATCAAATACAACACTCTCACGTTGCCAATGTTTTCATACCCGGACTATCCGGCGACACACCTTCAGAATCCTCATATCCAAGGGCCGATCGGCGCACACATAAAGTTCCAAGGTGACGACTCGACTGTATAGGCTTACCTGTCGATCATAAAAAATCGCTGCTTACCAAACAAGATGGGAAGAGTGTTTGCGTAAAGAAGTGGAACCAAATATGTACGATAGAGCAACGAGATCATCTCAACCTGAACCTCGGGATTGCAACTGCATTCCTGTTCATGGGACGGTGAAGCCATAATCACCGCTGTCTTGAAATCAACCATTGGTGAGAACATATTACCGTGGAGGATAGGTGTCCGTCCGGCAAGGAGCCTGCCTGGATTGTTGGAATGGTTGACGATTGGCGCAATACTGCGGCAGCATGTTCCATCAAGCAAGATGGCATTCGCTATTATGGAAATGATGTCGGGTGTGTATATTTCACAATACGCATAGGTTCATAGGCATACTAGTCACAATTGACGACCCAACGTTCAGACTCACGCAAGTATATCGGAAAGCAGTCAATGCTGCGCAGCCTGCCCAGAAATACATATTATTGAGTCATTCACCCGATTGCACTTCAGAAACAGCCGACAAGCTCATCCCAATCGTCTATATCATTAGCATCTATATTTTGTTTCATTATATGTCTCCGATACCTGGAAAATCATGTCTCAGATCTACGAGCTAGTAGAAAGGGGCTTTCCTTCGTCCGACACCAGGTAGACATCCGACTTTTGCGGGCCAGCGCCAACGCCGGTCATGATGACACGGCTCACGCCGCTCTTCAGCGAGTCGCTGACGGCCTCGTCGAGCTGGACGCTGGACTTGAAGTTGGTGCCCTGCTTCCAGCCCTCGGTGGACTGCAGGAGGGGGTAAAAGGTTCCCAGGACGGCCTCGCTGTCCTGCTCGAGGTAGTAGACGACGGCGTTGGGGCCGGCGTCAAAGGTGTAGGCGGCGACGGTCTTGCCGGCGGCCTGGTTGATGGCCTCGACGGCGCGGACGGCGGCGCGCGAGACGTCGTTCATGTAGAAGATGGGCGGGTACGTGTCGGCGCAGGTGGCGTGGAACGAGTTGGAGTCGCGCATGGTGACCTCGGCGAAGGCGGCAAAGTCGCGGGCGGCGACGGCCTGCTCCATGCGGTCCATGTTGGCGGGCACGACGGTGGCGATGCGCTGCTGGAACAGGCCCGAGGTGGCGACGGTCTGCTGCATGCCGCTGGTGGAGCTGACGCCCTTCTTGGCGGCGCTGGCGACGAGGATGAGGGCGCGCATGTCGGGCCAGTGCGAGGCGGGGGCGACCTCGACGGCCTTGCTGTCGAGGCCGTCGGCGCGGTCGCCGGCGCGCCAGGCGACGTAGCCGCCGAACAGGCTGCGGCAGGCGGAGCCGGAGCCCTGGCGGGCGATGAGGGACAGCTCGGTGGGGGAGGCGGGCAGCTCGTACAGGTCGGCGACGGCGCGGACAAAGGCGGCGAAGCCGGCGGCGGACGAGGCCAGGCCGGCGGCGGTGGGGAAGTTGTTCTCGGAGACGAGCAGGAGCTTGAGCTGGGCGAGCTTGGGCAGGGAGGGGTTCTGGTCCTCGAGGGCGGCGCGGAGGGCGCGCAGCTCGCGCAGGCAGGCCTGGGTGCGGGCGCCCGTCAGGTCGGAGGGGGCGCCGTTGAGCAGCAGGACGTCCTCGGTGTAGGCCTCGGAGGCGGAGGCGGTGGTCAGGGTCCGCAGGTCGTCCTGGGACAGGGTCACGGAGAGGGACGAGTTGGTGGGCAGGTTGAGCTTGGGGTCTCGCTTGCCCCAGTACTTGACGACGGCGATGTTGACGGGGGCCGTCGTGCTGGCTCTGTAGACGACCATGGTGGCTGGTGGGAGGGGAGAATCAAACGTGAGGTTGGGGGGTGGGTATCGTAAGAAGAAGAAAAAAGAGCTATGATTAGAAATCTTTCCCAGACCAAGACAACAGACAGACGGACAGACGGCAAGAGAACAAGAAGAAGAATGAAAAAAAGTTCACGATGTTTTTCTCTGGCAAAGGTTGGGCGGTCAACCAGTCTCAACAAGTAATAAGCTGGCTATGGACCGTACCTTGGGGTCAATCAATAGTGTTAGTCAATGGGACCCCCCTAATGATAATTAATTTTAGTCCCATGGCGGGGTTGCCAAAAAGCTCGCGGACCGGGAGTTCAGGGGTCCTGTCCAGAACCGGCGCATCAGCAGCCAACTGAAGCGTCGCGGGCCCCACCATCTTTGAGATTGGACATCCCCGAAGCAAACAAAAACTCCAGAGAGATACTCGGTATACTATTGTTTTATTTTGACTGAATTACGATTGATATATTTCTATTCTCTTCATGTATCTATGAAGTGAGAAGCACAGGTCTCAGACTACAGTCAAATCCAACAGTTCACATGCAATTGTTCGTCAGTCAATCCAGGGCTGTGATTCGCTGACCGGGCTTCCTCCATCAGGCATTCCCTCGACCCGGAGTCCGACTTACACGGCTTACCAGAGGCAACATAAAGAGACCATTGAACCAGAAGGTGAAGCGAATGCGCCACTCATATTCGTCGTTTCTGCCCGGAATATGTACGATGCTGCGTTTCTGGCCACCATGGTCGCTACAATATATAGCTTTCCACCAGATAATCCAGTAGCCGCAGTAGAACCCAGAACGCATCGATTCGAATAGTTTGAATCTCGGTATGGACCTGGTATCTCCTGTCAGCATATAAGTCTGTGGTTCACCAAGACTACGTAAGCGGAATCAGCTACACCGTTGTCTTTGGTTATTACTCACCGAAGCACGAGGTCGGCGATTGCTTTATCGAGCAGTTGCCGACTGGCATGGCCATGTGCCCGTTCCGTGTCATTGAGGAAAAGAGTTTTCTTGTCTTCTTTTGGAAAAATCCAACATATCCATATCTCGAATACTGATTCTAATACATACTGCAACTGTCTATCTCTAGTCGGGACAATTGTGCACGTTTGAAAGGGAATATACCCAACATTCAAAGTGCGTATTGATAAAGTGGGGACGACACTACCATATCAATCAGATCGCCATGACACCTGACTCTGCTCTCAATCCGAGGGTCGTTCAGGTTCCAGTCTCAATACGTTTGGTGTGGCATTAATTCCAATATGTTCTGTGTCCTTACCATTTCCTCACCATCTACGGCCTTGAAGAGTATTGTTCGAAGCCAGCTTGATAAACATCTAGCAATTGCTGATGTGTTGATGTGTGGGCGCTCTCTCTTACCATACACACAATATAAGCGCTTTAGCGACTGACTGGCATGTCTCTGCTGTGTGCAGTGTTCAACACACCATTTGAAAAGTATCGAGAAATTAAGACGTCCCCAGAGTCTTTCAACATATCAAGTTCTCCAAGCCTCAGGCATGAATGGAAATTGAATCCACAAAAGACACCGTTGCCTCGCAAAGTCGCAGCCATCTCGACGAGCTATAGAGGATGGGTGTATAACCTATCCGAGACTAGGCGCCCTGCAGCGTTCTTGTTGGCACTATGACCAAATCCACAAAGATGGAACCACAAGTGGGCAAAAGACGCCTGACAACACATTTTGGAATGATGAAGAAACGAACATATCGTTTGCTTCTTCCTGATCAGGCGTGATGGACCTTATCTAATTCCCGTCTACCCAATTCAGGTATGCGACTCGCCCAACTCACATCTGAACAATGTCAACTCCACACCACTAACACGCCTGGAGAAGCTATATCCCCTGATCTCTTCTCTTCCGTTGGTAATAAACATGCCTCCTCCCAATACTACGAGCACACCAATTTACGAAGCCATCGAGGCCGTCACAAAGCTAGACTCGCACGTGTATAAAGTCCATCTTGCTGACGAATTCTGCCTCGGCAAAGGTGAATATTCCCTAACATGCCCAGGTAAACCAAAATCAATATTCTCTAACCTCAAACACAATACATCCAGTGCCCAACGGCGGCTATGTAGCATCATGCATGCTCGCCGCAGGCACCATGGATCGACCGATCTGCCTCGCGGCGCATCGTACTGGCGTATACTACCCACGCGGACCTGCAGACCTATTGGCGGCATATCGCTGCCGACGGACTACGAGGGCCGCCCGGACGCCGCACTGCCGGATCTCCCAGACTTTGACGCCCTGAAAGATGCCTCTGGCACGGACGGTGTACGGGAGGAGCCCCAGATCCCCAGCTCGGCGGCCAAATTCGTGCGCTCGCTGCAGAATTGGCGCTTCTACCTCCCGCGTCAAGAGCCCCTCGTGCCCGGTGTGCTCGACATGTGGATCCGTCTCGCCAGCGGCGGGAACATCACCCAGGGGATGATACCCTATATCGCGGACTCGTTTCCGTTCAATATGCACACGTTCCTCGCAGCGCCGGAGCTGCGCCGACTCTTACTGGCGAAGCCGAGCGAGACAGACGACTCCAGAAAAGGTCAGCAGAAAGAGCTGAAAGAAAGGAACGAGGAGCGCGCGAGCTTGTGGTTTCCCACTCTGGTCATGAACTTGGAGGTCAAGTCTCCATTGCCCAAGGAGGGCACTGAACGGTTGGCCGTTCGGATAACCTCGAAGCAGATCAAGGACGGGAGGTTCGACCTGGACATACTGATAAGAGACACGGAAGGAGAAATCATTACACTGAGCCACCATGTTGCCATGATTCTAAGCGTGGAGAGAAACGCAGGGAGAGACGATTCCTCTACCAAAGCATCTTTATAGTGAATGGATAGTTCGCTGCTGGATATTCTACCAGCATCAGACTCCCAGGCGCAAATAAGACACGGACCACACATGATATAAATGTTACCAACTCGGCATTGCTCAAGCTGGATGCGATTTCATGTCCAGTATCGTCCCCATATTCCGTGTTCCTCTTCCGTGCCCTTGAACTTGAACTCGACCTCTATAACATATTGAAACCCTTCCTTGACTTTGGGCTCTTTGAACCTCGATCCAAAGCCACTAAAGGCGAGCTGAGGAAGCACGGTACGGGCCTCGGGGTTCAGCGGTTTGTTTAAAGCGCGGACAGTGTCATTGTGTTTGCAGAGCTCGAGAGGCGTCTTGAACCAGACGCAGCGAATGGGTATGTTGTGCTTCTTTGCAAGAGCCACCCACTCGGCACGACCATCAACGTCGGGGTTCGTGTTATCAATAGCCACTGATGCACCATCGGACAAGGCATCGGCCGCTGCCTTGAAACACTTGGCGCGAGTCTTGAGGTTATCTTGATTGATGCGCTCATAGTCCAGCGGCTTCAGGTTTCTCCAATAAAACGTACTCTTTCCGGCGCCGGGAGGTCCTACGAAGAGGACGATATCCTGCTCATTTTCTTTCTTGAAGACGATGCTCTCATCTTCTTCCGGGTACGGGTGCTTTGTCACGTCAAAATCCCGGGCAAATTCTCGTGGCTCCTCGTCAAGAAAGAACTCCTCTGGCGTTGTATAGGGGACTCCCACATTGTGAGCAAAGTTGCGATCTGAACAACTAAAGTCCTTTGCAACAGTGGTGCTGCCCTTTAGTACGGCGATGCGCCCACCAGCATCACCGACAAATATGCTGTTCTCCAGATCCACCTCATCCTTAGGAATGCCGTAGTCGTCGCACAGCTCTTTCCACATGCCCGGCCTCGGTTTCCGGAAGATATCCTTGCCTGTGGCCGCATATAGCGTTGTCGGTAGGTCAAGCTGAGTAAGTACGGCGCTGCACTTTTGCTTGAACTTGTCTACCTTGGCCTTGGCGCCGGCCTTTGGACCCTTGGACTTGGGGTCGGGGTGTAATACCAATCCACCTTGGTTGCTGAGTATTACCACCCGGTAATCATCATCGTAGAGCTGTTTGAGCTTGGAGGGCACCGATGAGTGCCACCACTTCCAATCTGCCGGATCGTCCCCAAAGCGTTTTCCCGAGGCCGTCGTGATCAAAGTCGAGTCCTGGAGGAATAACGTGTCAGCAATGGTTGCACATATAGAGTAGACAGTGGCTTGTACAAGTGCTGCCAGTCATACCATATCGAATGCTGCAACCTTTCTGCGTATCCTCCGATCTTGCTCGGCGTCGGCTGGGGTCTCGGGTTCGTAACGTCCGACCAGCAGGGTAGCTGGTGACTCATCGTCTGGGGATCGTTCCGACCATACCGTCCGCTCCTTGGGCTTTTGCGAAGTCGGCGTGAAGAAGTTGGCGACGGAGCTCTTGGTCATGGAGCTCTGGGCCTTGCGCTTCACTGGAGGAGGTGAAATCGGGGCGTCGGTCTTGCGTTTGTGCGTGGCCATTGTAGAGAGGCGTGCAACTGAGAGCTTGCGTAGTCACTGCATTTGAGAGATTGAAGTTGGAGAGAACAGCGAAGTTGTCCGAGTTATATAGCGAACGATTTGGCTTTGTTGAAGCTTGCTGTATTGAAATTGCCTGGGGGTGTTTCGGTGGTAGACAATTACATCAGCTCTGGGGAACCACTTTACGCGAGTTGAGCCTCTGGGGACGCGTCAAGGTGGGAAGGTGGGGCGGCTAGCATACCTGGGGTAGGTACCAAAGAGCTATGATACGCCTTGTATTTGATTCAAGAAGAATTTCCGACAGAATTCTTATTGACTTTTTTTTTCTTGGTCGAGAAGCATTTTGATCGCATTTTTAAGAAGTCGATTGTATCTTACGCCATACTTTTTAACATCTATTCGGATTTCGTATACTCCGTATGAAGTAGGGCTTTTCATGATAAGGTGCCCAAAGCATCCGCCGAGGACTCACCCCCCTTCCCTTTTTTTTTTCCTTTTTTTTTACCTTCCAACAATGACTATCTTGTAAACAATTTGAGGAGAAAGACAATTTTGATTCCATTGATACTGAAAAACTCTTACACATGGGCCCATGTAAAACAGCCATATGGTAGTATTGGCCGTCCTGAAGTTGCCCAAATATGCTTTGAACATTAGACATTTCCCAATAAAGTATATTTAAAGATTGGATCATAGTTCTCGACTAGTCTATGATCTAGGTACTGTTCTCACAATCTTCGATTACCTACAGAAGTACCCATGGTGTCCAGCATCCTTTCTAGATGTGATACGAATGTATTCGGCTTTGACAGCATGAATTAGGGCAAAATCAGTTCCTTGTATCATTTCGGGAGAAACTCATCTTGCACAAGTAGTTCATGCTTTTCACGACAAAAACAGAAACACCGTCGACTTTCAAACGCCCACTCGTTTCTACGGCAGCTCTGCCAGAGCCGTAGTCGGCGCCCACATCTCGGCAATGACAGCCGTGTTTCCCAGCTCGCTGGGCTGATGGGGCACCTCCCTGCCCCCAGCTTCCACGACCTGCCTACCGTCCGCTTCATGCGGCATCTCCTTTCTTTCAACATTCACCTCCTGCTCTGTCCGGCCCGCGACATCGTCTGATCCATTTCCTTCTCCGTGCCGACGCTCCTCCCTTCGTAGCCACAGCCACTTCTTGTGCGCCGGCATGCACCAGATGTAGTACGCCGTGAAGCAGCAGATCAGGAAAGATACTGAGATTCCCGTCCCGATGATGCCCCACTGGACCCGCGAGAGCTTGATCGAAGGGCTGCCGGTCCGCGTATTGATAGAGCTCGAGGGTAAGCCCTGGAGTGTAGTCGTGCTTGTCCAGGTCGCGCCCCCTGAAGCCGTGCCTGAAATGTCAGTAGAAGATGGCGGCGGCGACGTGGCTGGCGGTCCAGCGCTCGCGGGCGTTATGTCTGAGTCGGGCGTCACGAGGTTGCACGACGGCGACCCGTAGCCGTTCTTCCTGGCCCGGTCGAGGAAGTTTGCGCAGTCAAAGTCTGAGTTCCAGGGCTCGAGTCGGATGCTGTTGGCTACAGTTTCGAGACTCGGGAATATGTTTGACTCGAGTGAGCTAGATGGGCGCGGATCTGGTCAGCACGAGTCTGAGTCATAACATCATGGACGTGGGGGAACACTTACGAATTGATGTATCCATTCAAGAAGACATCATTGACTTGTTTGAGCCGGGGGAACCATCCAGGCAGAATGGTGTTTGGGTTGTTCGCCGCATATATCGATCCGATCGAGGTAGTCCCGTTGAAAAGTAATGTGCAGTTCGTGTTGTCCTCTATCCTCAACTGTCCGTTTATGTTATCGAGGAAGGAGAAGTTGAGAGTATTGAACATGTTCTCTGTGATGTTGAGGTTCTGTCCAATCGAACCCACTCCATCAAAGTTCATCGTGGAGACGGTCGCGCCGTACTGCGTCACAGTTGGCGGTTCATCAAAGATGGAGGGCCCCAGGACCATGTCTTCCAGTACAGTAAACGGCACAGGATCCGCTGCACAGTTGCCAACCGATACATTCGTCCATTTGGCAGTATGGACCTGCTCCAGGCCTGAGAAGACCCAAGAAGAAATGTAATGCTGTTCAATTTCCAGAGTCTGAATCTCAGAGACATCAAACAGGGACAAGATGGTGCCTGCTGTCTTTAAATAGCTTAACAACTGAATATTGTGGATGCCAGCATGACTGTCGTATACATATATATCGTTGACTTTGGAATCCTCAGGAAAATATATACTGCCATGGTCGATATCGGACATATTGAGGTTGACCACGAAGGCCGCCTGGGCGTTTCGGTATAGCTGTGAGGCATTCATAATTTTTAGGGCTGGATTTCCTGAAATTTCCAAGTTGAAAGTCGCCCCTTCTGAGAGGTTGGGACCCGGAAGTGTGATGGACGTTATTGCCAAGTTGTCCCGAACCACGATTTTGCTAATGGGAGAATTGTTGTTCTTTGTCTGGAAGTCGAGCTTATCATCACTCGCATTAGTGACGATCACGTTGTCCATCGGGCCATCGCAGTTTGCAAAAGACCCCTCATCAATGTCCTGTTGGCTGGAGATGTATATAAACTCTGGGCAAGGATGGGACCTCATGACTGTCATGACTGATGGATGATAGCGGTTCGGCTTGGAGAGCCAGTTGCAAAGTGAACCGAGTACTATGGTAAGGACTCATGACAGTCGATACTAAAGATCAAGCTCAGAGAACCTGAAGAACGGAGGCCATACGAAGACGAACGTTGTGCCCAAGACACTCCCATATCATCAGCTAATGAGTGCAGTTCCTCCATTTCTGCGTTGCACCAACATGCCAACCTCTTTTCAAAATTCAAGCGTAGTTGCACGACGAGGCAACTGCCAAGCTCTCACAATTTCACCGGAATGCCTTATATTTCAAATACCTTTGATACATTACAGCCGAACTATAGTAGCACATGTGCCTGTCGCTCTAGGAAATTAGCCAGTACTACAAGAGGACGTAAAATAGCAAACAACGCCACCTGGTCATCTGTCGTGCAACGTCCTGTATCATCACCAAAGCACCCGTTTTCATTGGGAAATGTCGACGTACGCAGTAAGAGAATGTGTGCCATCAGAAGCCGGGCCAATACAGCAACACTTGATACGACCGACCACACTCCCCATCAAAAGTACTTCACATCTAGCCGAGAAGATGTAAAATATGCTTGGCAATGTGACCATGGTTTCTGAAGAAGGCTTCACCAAGTCTGTGTCCGACTTCAGGTTAATGATGATAACAAGGAAACTACATCAACTAGAAGGCTGACTAGTCATCTGTTTTCTTGGAGCATAGTCTGGGTTTATTCATCGAACAGATACTGACACATGAGATCCTTAACGGTTTGCATGAGTCATCACATCACCATTCGCATAAAGAGATATCGTGTTGGGCAGACGAAGCCGTCTGCATCGATTACTTTGGGCTTGACTGGTTGTAATAGCCAAGCTTGAGCGCCTACTAAAGCTAAGCCTCAATCTTAGAGAGGCATCATTGTGAACCAAAAACCTACAATTCTCCCCAACTCCAGGGCTATACCTCAAATCAAACACAATCCTACATGCGTAAATGCCAACACTGACGCGACACCTCATCTTCTTGATCGTGAAGACTGATCTCGGGGTTTGGACAGCTAGGCTTTACGTCTTCGCTTGGCTGTACTCTGTGATTCGGCGTCGGCCGTCTGCTGATCCACGTCCTCCTCGACATTGCTCACGTCGCCGCCAGAAACACTAACACCGCGACTGACACTTGTGCGGCCCACTGTGGATGGCTGAGCGTTGCGTTCAATCTCGCTGCGAAGGTCGCTCAACAGCTTCTCAACCTCCAGGAACATGTTGCGAGTTTCCTTGACAATGCCGTCTTCGTCCACTTCGTAGCCAACAGCATCATCATTGTTGTCCTCTGACTCTGGCCTCACAAACGAGGGGCCAACACCGCGGTCAGGATCTTGGTTGTACATGATTGAATTTGCAAACATGTGAACAAGTTCTCGCTCCAGCTGCGCAATGTTGATGATGCCCTTGGGAGGAATAAGGTCGACCGAGATGGGAAGCCATACGTTCATGGCACTCGGATCGAGATCTGGAAGGGTCTTTTCGAGGGCATGCGCGGCTCTCTGACCACCGTTGATCGCCGAGCGAATGCCTCTGAGATCTTGAGGGCGAAGGATGATGTCTGGATAGCCTGGCGCATCTCTGGGCTTGATTGGAGCTGCAAACATATTCGCATGACGATGGCTCGTGACTTGTTCCAAAGCAGATTGACTAACTTTGTTGAAAGAGCGAGTCCAGAGCACATGAGTAGGAGGAGCTGGCGGACCACGGTTGACAGGAGTTTCCTGTCTTTTGCGCTTGTTTGTCGTGCGCATCCTGCCTGGCCCGCTCTCGTCTGCCTCGGTGTCGCCTGCGTCCTCGAAGGGTTTCGGTGTAGCCTCTTCATTCTTAATGACACGCCCAATATCCGGCTCCTCGGTGGACTCCTTGAGAGACGATGGCTTCTGAACGCTCCGTGACAATCTGCTTGGTGCCTTGGGAATGGTAGGATCAACCTTTCCGTTCGGTTTCCGTGTCTCCTTTTTGCCGCCCTGTGGGGAGGTCTTGGGAATCGGAACCGGGGCAGATGTGCTGGTAGGGCTCAAAGGTTCATAAGCTGGGCTCTGGTGATCAAAGTAGCCACTCATCTCCAGTCTAGGGGTTGATGGCGTAGGCGTCGATGTCCACTTCGTACCATGGCCTCTAATCACGAGAGCGGAGACACTGGCTGATATCGGCGTTTGAGGTTGAGATAGCGTTTGGGTTGGCTGAACAACCGAAGCCGGCGGCCGTACAATTTGACCAAGTGGTCTTGGTGGCTGTTGCCGTGGGGTGCTTGCGACTTGTGCTCCGTGTTGCGGCTGTTGGATGTATGGTGGCTGGGCCGGACGCTGCGCAATTGGCGTGGACGGCAACGATTGCGAGGCTTGCATGTTCGGATGGTGTCCTGGCTGTACTGGAGCCGCCAAGGGAGGCCTATGCCCTACCGGCGGACCAACGGGATACCCACGGCCAGCCGGTTGCATCTGTGAAGGCAAGACTTGCTGCCGCGATCCAGGCTGTCCTGGGTGATATGGAGGCTGCTGGTGTGCATATTGGGGCGCAGTGATCGCAGCCGTAGCAGGAGGCCCGCTGGCATTAACCGCTGGGTGCCGATATGGCTGCGCCTGCTGTATGGGCACATCCTGATGAGGTTGCCGAGGTGGCGGAGGCGTCTGGCTAGCATTTTGCACAGGTCCCTGGGGAGGTACCAACACGGGTTGAGGGTGTTGACCACTGCCTGGAGTGGGCGTTCGCCCAGGTTGCATATGAGGCTGTATATGCGGTTGCGAGGGCGGCCGGTTGCCATACTGGGGCTGAGGGTGCTGAGGGTGTTGATATTGAGGATGTTGCGGGTGCTGCGGATGCTGCGGATGCTGAGGATGCTGCGGGTGCTGAGGATGTTGGTGCGGGTGCTGCTGGGGATGAGGATGCTGAGGCTGATTATGCGGGTGTGGGTGGGGAGGTCCTGGTTGTGGTTGATTCTGATACGACGGCGGCCGTGCGATAGGCTGACCATTGTATGGAGGATGCTGGGGATTGAATGGCGGCTCCCATTTGAAGTTTCCAGGTGTTTGAGGCTGCTGGAGCTGTGGAGAGGCATGCGGTGCTGGGCTTTGGCTCTTGGGCATGCCATGAGGCCGTTGAAGGCCATCCGGAGTAGGAGGCTGTGGAGTCCCCGAACGCGGAGTGAGCGCATATGCCGGCGCTGCTTGGGGATGCTGTAGGCCTGAGGGAGGAGCAGACGGAGGTCTGTTGATATTGCTCGGCCTCGGACCCGGCGTTACTTGGCGCACCTCGCCCGGTGGCCGCACCACGGCTGGAATCGGAGATGGGGATGCCTGAGACGGTTTGCGATCCAGAGGAGGCTGCGATGCCAACTGAGGCTGCGGAGTAGACCCGGGTTTGGGAATGGCATGCGCCTGCGCAACTGGGGGAGGCACCGGCGTGTGACTGGGCTGCCCATTGGGTCTGGGAGGTTGCACCGATTTTGTGTCCGTCGGGGGCGGTGCACCATTCGGCCTCGCAGCAATGGGTTCTTGCCGGGACACAGGGCTTGCTGTTGCTGATGCGACTGATGCCGGTGGTGGCGGCAGCGGTCGTGGTGGTGCTTCCAATTCCGTAACCTCCCGCTCTAACCTCTCGAGATACTCCTCATCCAGACGTATCTGACGTACTATGTCCGCCTGGTAATTCGCATGCAGTCGGTCGACAAGCTGTGGCAACTTGTCTGCATGGGCCTGCAGCTCTTTCAGTGATGGCAGGGATGGGCTCGGCAGCTTTCGTTTCCTCGACGTCGGCGATAGAATTCCTCCATTGGTGGTCTTCTCGGCGGCCTCGGCCTCGCGCACTTGGTCCTCGCGGAAGAGGCGGCGCGCGAGCTGCTCGAGCTTCTCGGGTCCTAACCTTTCCACATTGTACGTCGTTTGTAGCTTGATGAAGGCGTTTTGTGTGAGCTCGTCGGAAATGCGCTGGAAGGCTTCGGCGACCAGACCGTGCTTAGCGAGTAACTGGAAGAGGAATAAAGATTCGAGAGGCGTATATGCGGTCGCCGTGTGATTCATGCCACGGAACCCACCTCGCGAATGGTCAGGAGGACCGTCGCGTCGTTGAAGGAGGTGAACCGGCGCCACGTCTACAAGTCGTGGTCAGTGCCTGCCTGATTGAAGGGAAGGGAAGGGGAAAATCATCGGAACACGACGAAACGCGGGGGGCAAGACGTACTGAAGGGTTGGATCGCAATCGCGGGGGACTATTAAGCCTGATCCGATGACTTCCCCGTTGAAAATCGCGTCGCAGTGGGCCGTATCGACGATGAGGTTGATGATGCTGGTTTGCGTCGTCGCAGAATCGTCACGTGATCGCAGTGTCTGAATGGCAGAATTTTCAAAAGCGCGTCAGGAATCCGGTGTTTCGCGGGGACAGAGAGTTGAGTTGACCATGCAAATCGTAGAGCCTGGAGCTAGGCCGGGTTGGGGGAGCTTCCAGAGCCTGAGAGCCAAAAGCCAAAAAGCCGAGCTTGCAATGACAAGCCAAGTGGCAGGAGTGGTACTGGTTGCTAGGTGCTGTCATAGGCTGTATGGTGCCCTGGGCTGCCTGGGTGATGCAATTCAAGGTTAGCTGCGTTTAACTTGCAGCTCTTCGGCTGTGGCCTGTGCTCTTTACTGTAATAAATCAGCAATTGTCGGTGTGTATTTCGTAATGACGGTTGACGATAAGAAGCAGTCAAGTCTATGAAGCTGTACAAAGTCGACGATTGTTCCAGTCATTAGTGCTATGAGCATCTGCGTGGGTGCTCAGGAAATATACTCCCGTCGTGCTTCCATTCACCCAAAGACACGAATTGGCAGGCACATGTCCACTTGTTTCTACCAACCTCAGCAATGACCTAGCAAGAGGACCCGGGAATCGATGGCTTACACGGCCAATATGTGTAGACGAATTGCCATTCTTGACAATGTCAACCCAATAAAGCCACTGACATTGGCACTGGTTCTAGGTGTAATAAAAAGCCCACAAGATGTGATATAGTCATCGTGTTGGAAAAGGCAACAAAATGCTCCCGGTCGAAATGGAGTATTATCGCGCGACAGAAACATTCATCAACTGTCCGAGATGCACCACAAAATAGATGCCTGTAAAAAGCTCCGACCATGATCCATCAAGATGAACAGATCAGTCGATGTCCCCAGACGTGTCAAGGTTGAGGGATGCACAGACAAGTGTACAATCTCCATCCATCGTACGAAGTACAGATGACAACTACTATTCCACTCTGCCATGGCAACAAGCCGTGTGCTCGCGAGTTAGTGGTCAATATGGCAATATTGGCTGCGATGTCGACGTTCGTTCTACGGAGTATATGGCAAATGGCCTCACCTGGTGTAAAATGTCAGCTTCATCCGGACCCAATAACGACACGCGCCATGGTTTATTTGACAAGGCGGATTCCATCTGTTTCGTCCGAAGTGAGGTTCTTCCAGGGCTGGTTGGCGGTCGCATCGCGCCCCAGTTGCATCTCTTCTGTTCCCAGATCAAGCGCTTGGGGTTTCCACGATCGGCGCGGCAGACGGCAACTTCATTGGACAATGGCTCATGTTGGCCTGCATCTATACGGGTTAAATATGGATGAAGGAATCGCCAAAAACAGCCACTGGAGTGGCCTGAAACCCACAGGCGTCCTCGGCGTCTACTGTCATCCCACCCACGCCGTACATCTAAGCCGATGGGATTCTCTTGTGCTATATTAATAGAGCTCACCACAATGTATATTCCGTGTATACCTTGAAGCACGAAGACCAGAGATTCGTCGGAGGCCGAAAGATGCTGAAACAAGACTGCGCCCTCGCATGCAAGTGGCTTGCAGCTTACGGCTTCGTCATTCTCACATGCATTGACAGCCCCGGATAGAGGACAGGTCCAAGATCCAAAGTCCCTGGAGAAAGCCTGGGGTTTGAGCTCTGACGGGGGCGGGAAAGTTTGACGCATGATTCGACTGGCATCTTTCAGAATTGTGTAAGCTGTATGACAAGAGATTCAATGCGAGGTAACATGAAATGAGTGGCAGTCAACTTCCGGGGTGAATCGGATACCGAACACCATATTCCAGTGGCGTACTGTTGTTGCATCGCGGCATCTCAACGCCTGGTTTCTACAGGAGATTGCCTCATACAGACAGAATGCTGTGATATGCCGTAACTTGTGAGTGTCGAGATGTCCAGTAGCATGAAGTTTATTTTTAGCCCCCAGGACTCTCCATTCATCAGGCAAGGGACGGCGATGTATGCACTGTAGCATGTACAGCTGACTACATTTGCAGCGCTGGCCGCCCAAAACACGTGCATGTAGTTTTGGGCTTACGGGGGATCTGCTGGCTGTTACGGTCAGGCCTCATGGTCACAAGAGGAGGGGGGATCCCGCGTCACAAGATGTGCCCAGCAGTTTTCCAGTTCACGAATGACTTTGTATTCGACGAGATAACAAGAATAACACTGGACTTGATATACAGCGAAACGAATAGAAGAGGGAGAAAGAAAAGAAGAAGCGAGAATTTTACAAATCGCAAAACATGGTTGCGATCTTTGTTTCTGGTGTAGTATACATTAATGAAAGCGGACACGCTCATTCGCGAACCATCTCAAGTCGCCAATTAAAGGCGCCGAGGAGCTCCATCAAAAATCAGGGGACCTGCCAGCCCTCAGCGGGGACTGATCCCCCTCAAGCGCATTGCGGTGGAATACCTGTCTGATGATATTAATCAAACTTGACTTTATCATGCGTGAGTCCGGGATCGAATATGACGGCATTAAAACACCCGGCGAATCATGCTGGGAACTCCGGACGGCATATACTTCTCTTTTCTTCCTGGTCTGCCGCTCGGCTATCGGCCAGTGAAGAAGCCATCATGGTCAACTCGATACAAGTCAAGCAGTAGTAGTAGTAATTCAGTCTGGACGGTCGCATGGATGCATGGGGTGGAACTGAGGGACTTCCAAGTCTATCCTATCCCATCCCGTTGGCCAGCCGCCGCTACCATACCATACCATTGGGCAGGGAAAGCCGGCACGAACTCGAACCCAGTGCTTCTCTCCCCTTCCCACTGGCTGATTTGGATCATCTTCAGCTAGCGGCGGACTATGCTCATTTCGAATGTTTCGATTTCCAATTAATGGGACCCTTCGATATGCTAAAAAGAATCTAGCGCCATGCCTGGTCATAATAGTAGGTTAACCTTAGTAAGTTTGGTAGGTATACGGGTAGATAAGTCAAATGTCTGAATCTGAATCTGAAATCTATGTACTATTTTGCTGTCTACGTTACATACCAGGTAAGGATGCAAGTTCGTGGCCCCGGGAGTTTCCAGGGGCTAGCAACCCAGCATTTTCAAAGCATACCTCAGATCAATCCATGAGCGACGAGCTTGAATTCCTCCGCCCGACTGTTTGTTATACAATATACATAGCTGAGCATGGTGTCTTGCACCGTGTCTACCTCATCTGCGTATGATTGAATAGGTCACGGCTTGTTATACACCAGCCCGGAGGATATTCTTGACAGCAAGCAGTATTGTCACGAGTCTCCCGAGGTGTTACTTGTCAGCCTGCCGTCATACTATAACACACTTCCCAACATCGCCCTAGGTAATTCATGTTTGCTCGGGTAGATTGATGATAAACGAAAAGCTACAGTCATCAGCAGGCTGTTTAATATATGTTCCGCATGATTGTAGCATTCCCCCCTGCTGGCGACTCGTGAAAAGAAGAAAGAAAGGAAAAAAGCTTGTCACAATCTGTTTCAGACGCCGAAATTGGAGTATTCCAAGTCAGGCCAGCCAGGACTCGAGGTTCCCACATGTCTACCTGCCTCATCAATCTACTTGGGTTCCAGTTGGCTCGAGGTATCTGACGCCGGCTGCTATTGGGGAGTTGAAGAGCCTGACACCCCCCTTTTTTTCCCCAGGGTCGTCCGGGTCGGTCAGCTGCATGGCCTCTGCTCTCTGCCCTGGTCCTCTGAAAGGCTGCTTTCGTGCCTGGCGTTGGGCGCTGCCGGTGCTGTTGCTAATGTACTCTCTTTCGGGGGGTCCATTAATGGCCTGTCTGACGGATTGGCCTGCTCTCTCTCTCACTCTCTCTCTCTCTTCGGCTTGGCCTAAGTTCCTTGCGACCATTCCGTCGTTAGCCCTGCTAGCCCCTTCCTCTAGACAGGAACCCATACTACTTCCCGACTTACTGCTCCATAACATTAAAGTACTTCCCCCCCACGACCAGCCAGTCCAACAACAAAGTCTCCATCTAGCACCTTCGTGCCCCCGGCGCATCTGAAGTTCCTACCTCAGTCACTCACCACACCCACCACCGCTGCCACTACCTACTACTATTACTCTTTCCTCGTCTGCCTCCGACTTCTTCTTCTTCTTCTTCTACTTCCTCCTTTCTCTCCTTCTCGCTGCTCCTTGTCCTTCCTTGCTTGCACTGCCCTGCGGCTCCCACTCAAATCCATTACGTTGCATCGTCATCCTTCATCGTCTTCTCACCCCACAGACCAAGACGCTCGCCCTTCCGAAATGTCTCGAATTCAGGATACCGCTCCCATGCACCGGTCCGACGAGGAGCTGGACCGTGACTGGAAGCCAAACGGCCGCCGTCCTCAGTCGTGAGTCGCACCCTGAAATACCAATTCCAATCTCTCTCATCCGCTCTCCGATATCCTCGTTGCGTTCCAAAAGCGAATTGCGACAGGGGTCCGAGTATAGCCTCGAGAGACAATGCAGGGACGCACATGGCTAACCAGCAATTGGCTCCAACAGCACAGTTGCCCGCTCCTTTAGCGCAGAGTTGATGGACATCTTCCGCATTGACAACAGCCTTGCCGACCTCGACAACCAGGTGGAAAAGAAGTGAGAACCCCCGGAGCCGACTGCGAGAAAAAAAAAGAATAAAAGCCTCGCATTTTTACCAAAATCGTAGCTAACGCCAATTCGCAACTTGCAGGAAGCAGGAGGTTACCTCGCAAACGTCTGAGCTGGAGGCTCTCGAGCGCCGTATCCGCGAGATGGAGGAGCGCCTCAACCGTAACAAGGCCCCCTCGGCTCCCAGTGCCGTCGCGGGCTCCCAGCGACTACCAGTCCAACAGGGAGGCCCGGCCTCTGTCCAGAGAACATCTCGTCCAGGTACGGCCAAAGCCCAGCAGCAAGCTCCTCTCCATGGAGGCGCCATGCCGCCCACTCCCACAGCCAGCGAAGGTGAATACGAACTCGTCCCCGAGCCAAGCTACCCCAACAACCTGATGTCCTCCTCTACCCATACCTACAATGACTCTGAGAGTGGCCTCGAGACTCGAAGTTTTGCTGACATGGTTCTTGTCTCAAAAGATGGTGATCACGACTCGTAAATTCTTACCAGCGTGACACCGTGGCTACACGGCTCTCGTGCAAAGGACAACCGCCTGGAAGTAATCGTGCCATCCCCACACCGGATATCGGATACGGCCGCGCAAGCCAAACTCGGCGCACCCCATCCTGCGACTTGGAATTAAGACGACGAGCTTGCGCGCCATGATGCAATATCTCGAAAGTCACGGATCCGACAAGATCAGGCGATGCAAAAACCGGATCGGGACAAAACGGATTCTTTATCATACGGCGCACGAGACTGCCAGCCACGCAAACACTGGCTAGAGACTTACGAAACTACTCGAGATACACCACACGAATTACCTGGGGATATGAGCATTTCCCAAACAACAAGAATAACATCGGCTCGCAGCATTGGGAGCAACTATAGATACCCTCGTTTAGAGATGGAAGCGGACAGAAGAATCCCCCTCCCGACTTCCGGCGTTTTATGGCGTCAACCCCAAATTTCTCGACGGGCTCGCATAGGGAACTGACTATTTGACATGATTTATCGATTTTATTTTAGAGATGAACAATGGATGCGGAAGGGACGTTTTTCTGGCATCGGCATTGACATTGGTATGGCATTCGCAGGAAAAGACGAGGCTCACCAGAAGGGGGTCTCTGCAACAATGAAGAAGCACGAGGGCGGATGATGAGTCAGAGGCAGACGATTTTGGTCGGCAATTGATTTTTTATGTCTCAAGGCAGTCAAGTCATGTAGATGATATACCATTGGATTTTTCTTGGGCTCTGCTTTTCTCATTCAGTATTTCAGTCTTCTGGGATGGATGACCGAAGAAGTAATCCTTTCACGACTTTTCTGGAGTGACCTATTCCGCGTGTTTTGCGGTGGTAATCGGGTGGAAATGGTATGCGCATGCATGTCAAGATTTTACTATACAATCCTGACAGATTCACGCCAATGTCTACAAGTGCTACTAAAGAATTATCCTCGAAAAGGAGAGCAAGAAAGCCGGGGCTCAAATCTATCCATCGATCTAGTCGAGGCCTATACTAGGCCAACTACGCAAACTCGGTTGGATCCCCAAAAGGGGTGAGTCTGCAAGCCGCCTTTCCTCGAGGAACTGCTCAGGTCGAAAATGGTTCATTCTCCTCCTCCGAATCAGCCGTTCCTGACGCAAGCTCTCAAGCCATGCCAAGCCAAGCAAGCTTTCAAGTGCTTGAGACCGAAACCCGGCCTCGCACGGCTGGCCGGAAACTTCGGGGAGGCGGGCCTAGAACAAACCTAACCTAGAGTCCAGGATCGGGTTTCTATACTGGAACGAACCAGAAATGTGGCTGCTCTGCTGGAAACAAGGCTGGAATAGCATCTGCCAGGTCGGGACTTGACTCGTGGCCTCGCTCTCCCTTGAGGCTGCAGCACATAGCACGTCACTACGAGTGCTCTTATGCAGGCTTGACTCAGTTTCGTGGCATCGATCTACGGTTTCAACAACTGGTCCCAGTCTCTAATATAGAGCATTCGGTTCATCGTCTGCTCGGATGCACTTACACGGTCTTGTTAGTCCGCCACGGTCTGTCATTATTAACCCATTTCTGGATCTTGGCAAGGATGAACGGAAGCGGGACGCGGACGCAGTCAATACCAACAACTGATTTATTAGGACTAAACAATTGTATGTTTCGCAAGCCTCTTTCTATATTAGGGACGGCAGCATTGTACCAGTTTCCTACAACTGTGCTGTCGTCAAAAGGAGACGATAAGGCAATCAATGGACTCTAAGCAAATACTCGCAAGCAAATACTTGGGTTCTTCATAGGATGACCTTCTTGTTCTTGCTGTCCAAGATCTCCTTCAGCGTGCTTGTGCTCGACCACTTGCCATTTCCAGTCAGACTTCTTGACTTCATGGGCGGCAGTGGCTTGGGTGCGAAGCCGATACGCTCTGCAACGACATTCCAAACCTGGAAGTTGGACTTCAAGAAGACATCTCCAAGGATGCCCTGGAGTGCCGAGAAGCTGCCAAGGCTTTGAAGGCCAGAGTAGCAGTATCCCTCGGGTGACCCCTTGGTGTCGAGAACAGCGTAGGGTAGGTAGTCTCCAGGAACCTCGCCCTGAATGACATTGTCACTCTTGTCCGTCAACTCCCAAATGAAGCTCGGGGGTGTAGAGTTGCAAGGGAGGATCCATCCGTATTCACTGTACGAGAAGTTGGCCAGGGGAACGTGATTCTTGTAGAAGGACGTGACAGCGTCGTCGGGTGCATAGAACAGTGTCGAACCAGTGTCGAGGATGACCGTGGGCGGCTCAGCAAACTCATAAGAGTAATCCGAACTATCCTTGGCGGCGAAACCCTTGAACAAGACACCCCAATAACCATCCGTGCTATCAACGTCAACGTACTGGATATCGGAATCGTGAAGTTCGCGGTCAATAAATCCAAAGTTGTAGGTACCCTCGCTGCTGTTGTGACGAAGATCCGTTGTGAAGATGGGATCTTGCAGAACCTCGGACAGGAAATCGGTCAAGGATCTCTGCTTGGGCTTGGTCTCGATGAGCTTGTTGAAGGCAAGACCAACCAAGCCTGACATTTCCTTCTGGTTGGAGAATTGTGACGAAACCTGCTTGGCAGACTCAATGGTCATGTCCTTAATGACGAGGTCTCCAAGTGCAAAGGTATCCTTGTAGACAATGCCAGAAGAGCTGGAGAAATCTCCATACATGATGTTCCAGGTACAGTTAGGAACCAGCGTCGCAGTGGTCGAGTTGTTGACATCGAAGATCGTCTGTCCCTTGACGCTCTTGGTGGCCGTGTCATTGGTGAAGACCCAGCTGCCAACAATCATACATTAGCACAAATTCGAGAAGACGGTGGCGATTGCCAACTTACGTATCAGCGGAACCGGTGTCGAAGTCAAGGGATAGTCTTTGGGGCGGAGTGCCAATGTCAGCTGGAGAAAGCCACTCGAGATCGCCCTGCTGTGAGGCAGCGGGGACACCACCAGCTTATTCGCACGTCAGTATTGTTTCTCTCATGGATGATATTCAATCGGGTTGCAAAGCAACTTACTACCTCCGACAGGCAGCTTCTCTGCATATCGATTGACGGCATTCTGGAGCCCCTTGGGAATGGGGATGTTGTACTTGGACAGGGTGCGGTGGTATTCCAGAGGGCCGTGGCGTCTGCCCTTGGCCAAACCATCGGCGGCACGAAAGGTGGCAATCTGGTTGGGAATCTGACGGACTGGACCATTCATGCCAGAGGTGGGAACGGCAAGGGCGACGTTGAGGAACAGGGCAAGAAATGCGGCCAGAAGGCCGAACGTCTTGAAGCCAACCATCATCGGCTCAAGAGTCGGGCGAGAGTGGAAAAAAATGGCGGTCAGGGATAATGGATGTCTTCAACGGACCAAGTTGCAGCTCAATGACTGAGGAGTGACTTGTCAGGAAAATGACTGAGAAGAACGTAGAGGTCGACGGGAGAATCGCGGTTGGGATGTGGAAGTAGAATGAGTGTCTGTTGACAAGTCGAGTCAGGAACGTCAACGCGGTGGAAGAAAACTTTTTGAAAAAAAAAGAGCGTGTACAAACCACAGAAACCAAACGCCGCTGCCGGTTTTGGGGGTTTCGTTTGTTTGGTTTGGTGGGAGGACAGAATGGAAGGAGCAAGAAGCTGTACCCGGTTGGCACCTTTATAATGTCTCGGCAATGAGCTCGAGTGAGGAAACAGCTCGCTGCAAAAAAGGGCCCCGAGTGGACCAGCCAGCAAGTATCAAACACGCGAGTAGCCAATGGAGTTTTGTAACGGCCGTTGAGTTGCAAGGAAGCTGCCAAGGCGGCCGCTGGCAGGACTGGATCTTGTAAACTAGTGATCGAGAAAAAGTGCGAGTGTCATGAACGCCCCTCCTCTTGATGCTCTTCCCTTCAGAGGTCTGTGTGATGTCGGGGTCTTTTCTAATCTAGATCAGGCCTCGTGGGCTTGGAAAAAAGCGGGAGTTGACTTATACGATCGGGTCGGCATATGGATATGGAATTTGCCCAGACGCAGGTCTATTCACGCTCTTTATGTATTGAGAGTTCTGCAGTTTCCATCTTGCATCACATCGTGGCCGGCTCATGTTGCCGAACGAATGAATGATGGCGTGCACGAATATGACATGACGAGTCCATGCCCGGATCGCTAATGTTGCGTTCCAATTGGGAGGTCCGATGCGGTGTTCTTTTCAGCCAGTATCTACCTTAGTTGAACACGGCCAAACTCACGGGACCACAGCCAAGGACCAGCAAAAGAAGGAAGGTTCGATCGAACGTAGGAAACAAATCAGATGCACCTGGGCTGGACTTGCACAAGGCGGTTATCGACGATCCGGGGAGGAGAGAGATCACCAAAACAGCCGCGACGTGCATTGATGACGGGCATCATATTTATCCAATGCACTACTCCGGGCCGCCCAAGGAAGCCAAGATCCAGGCTCGCCAACTGATTGACCGGGCATAGATCGACAGACGGAAACATGCAGAGCTTCCATGTTACTCAACGCCTACCGAACGCGCCAAGATGGAGCACAAGCACAAGCAGAGCGGGAAGGGGAACATTTATTTGTTACGAGTTTCAGCTCCAACACTCTGCCAGCAGCCAGAAATAGGGGTTTGCTGGAGACAAACAATTTTTGGGGGACGATATTTGGAATACTGATGTCCGTCCGACTTCTCGATATTCTTTGGCTTGCCAAGAGGATCGTTGCGAGGTGTCGTGTGACAAGTGGTTGTTGTAGTGCGGCATCTTCCAGTTGACAAGAGTCCTTCATGGCTCCCGTACCAAGATACAATTCCGTACGCTGACGCATGCTCCGAGGGGGTGAGTAATGAGGGAAAAGTCACAGTCTTGCATCGTTGAACACTGCCACAAATAGGCAGGTTTGCATCTCGCATTCGCGATGGCTTCACAATGGCATGTCTAAACAGTCTAATTTATGTGCTTGGCTACAACTATGTCATCCACTAGAGCTCATCCCGCTTTGGCGCCTCCTCCTTGGCCGGCTCCTTGTCTTCGCGGTCTTTGGTGAGCTTCTTGATCAGCTCTTCCATCTCCTCGGCTGTTGGTTGCTCGCCGCTGGCTCCAAACTTGATGTAACCATCTTCAGCCCTGAGGTCATCAAGGTCAATGGTCTTGTCAGACTTGGACCCGCTCGTCTTGGTGGAAGACGACTTCTTGGTTTTCGAGCTCTTCTTGGAGCTGCTCTTCTTGCCCTTCTTGGTGTCAAAGTTGTTGACAGCCTTCATGGCGAGATCCATGCCAACCTTCTCCAGCTTCTTGGTCTTCTCCGCAATGTCCTTGACGAGAAGAACGGGGTCGGCATTCTCGCCCAATCTGGCTTGCTCGGCCAGCTTCTCTTCCAGCCACTTGAATGTAGACTCGGACAGCTCGATGATTTCCTTCAGGTCATCGACTGTGTAGAGAGAAGGGACAGGGCCACGATCCTCTACGCCGGCGGTCGTGGTGGTGGAAGAAGTGAAATCATCGTCCTCCAGTCCATCAAAGTCTCCAGGAGTGGCCGAGGCGGCTTCAGTGATGGTGGATGAGGCCGAAGTAGTTGTTGCCGAGCTGGTCGAGGCGCTGAACGCTTCAGCATCGGCAATCTTCTGCTTGATGGTGTCAATGAATGTAGAAGTCTGGTCCAGGGAGCTGCGAAGCGACTTGACCAGTTCAGGTCGCTCCGAATTCTCCTTGATTCTCTTCTCGACTGGGGCCACTATGTCCTTGAGCTCCTTGAGGCGAGCCTTGAGCTCATCTCGGGGGGCATCTGCACCGTCATCGTAAAGCCAGTCACTGACGGAGCTGGCCTTTTGCTCCAAAGTAGACCGCTCAGCATCTGTAGAGGCAGCGACAAAAGTTTCGCTCTCGAGCAGGTCGCGGACCTTGTAGGTGAAGCCCTCCAATTGGTTGAGCGATTCTTCTCTCTGGCGGCGGGCCTTGTCAGAAGTCTCAAAAGCCTTGATACGGTCCTTGGCTTTGGTCATGTCGGCCTTGGGCAATTGTGGTACACCAGACTTCTCAAGAGTGAACTCCACAGGGATGACAACAAGAGTCTTCTTGGCAACAGCGCTGCTCTCGGCGGCATCAGCAGAGGATGCCGTCGTCTCAGATCCGGTGGATGTCGTGCTCGACTCTACAGACGAGGTCGTAGCCGTATCGGTAGAGGCAGTCGTAGAATCAGTCGCAGACACGGACTCGGTGGAATCGGTGCTCTCTTCGCCTTCACCAAGGGGTTGCTGGTCCTTCTTGCCAAATCCAAACAAGTTCTTGACACCGTCAATGACTGAGCCCTCCTTCTCGACTTCATCAGCCTCGCACTCAACAGAGGCCTTGGCCACTTCGACTTCGCCATCCTCGGCACCCAGACGGAGGCTGAGCTTCAGGCTAATGTCTGACTCGGCACACTGGTGAGTGTCCTTGAGTTGAGCAACAGAGGCTGTGAGGTTCTTGGTGGAAAAGGTCTTGGTGCCCCGGTCAACAAGACCCTCGGCAGAGGGAACTTGTTGGTAGAACTGAGCCGTAAAATCCTCGTGGTTGTTCAGAGTGACTTCCTTTGCGGCAGCGCCGAGCAGAGATCTTTCAGTCCACAGACGCTGCTGTCTAGTCTTTCCGTTGGCATCTGTCCACTTGTAACCAGCAGCATAGTTGGAGCCGTCAGTGATCCTGATTTCCTTGACACGGAAGCTGGGGCTGAGGTCAGCAGCCCGGAAGCCAGCACCAAACACAGCAGACTCGTCAGAGTTGACATTGCTGCGGAGCTTCTCGCTTCCAGCAATCGTCTCCAGAACCTTTTGCACAAACGGCGTTCTCGAAGCTCCACCGTGCAGGACGATGGAGTCAAGCTGAGTAATGTCCAACTCGGCCACTTCCAAAGCCTTTTGCACCGTTGCGGTAACTCTGGCGGCGTGCTCCTCGGCCAGCGCTTCAAAAGCGGCTCTCGAGATCTTGTACTTGAAGTTGACGTCGTCGTATAGACCCTCAAAGCTAGTGGACGTTTCTTGGTTGGCACTGAGAACGTGTCGCACCTTCTCGGCATCCTTGAGAAGCTTGGCCATGGCCCGTCCATGTCCCTGAATGTCCTCGGCAGCAACAGAGACCTTCTTGGCAGCAGGGGTCTCGACAAACTGCGAGACCATATCGTCAACGATGAGGTAGTTGAGAGAGTCTCCACCAAGAGTTCTGTCCCAGCCGCTGCCAAGTACCTGTACTTCTTGAACGGTCTTGTTAAACTTTCCAACATCCTTGACAGTGCGTCCCTGGAACTTCATGACGGTCGCACTGGTAGAGCCAGCTCCCATATCAAAGACCATGTGGTATTCGGGCTTGCCTCCTTCGTTGATCACTGGGAACTGTCGGCTCGTGGCGTAGTTCAAGCCAACGGCCAAGCCGTCGCTAATGAGGGACAAGACCTTGAGTCCGACCAGCTCAGCAGCGGTTTGTACAGCGCGCTTCTCCTCGATCGTGTAGAAAGGCGGAATGGTGATGACCACGGAGCGGACAGAGGTGTCGGCGCCGGCCAACGTCTCTGCATTGCGCTGAATGCTCTGGAGCTCCATGGCCAGCAATTCCTCAACCAACCAAGCATCTTGTTCGTCCGTGAATGCATTGCTCTTGAATGCAACCGTGTTTCGAAGCTTGTGGGTCTCGGATCGCAGTGCAGGATGCCTTGAGAGGTAGTCTTGGACCGTCGCATCATCCGCGGGGAGACCGAGGAGCGTCTTCAGGTTGGGATAGACATCACTGGGGAATCTGGCAGAGATGGCCATGGCATCGGAGCCATAGAGCCTCTCGGGGTATGCGCCGGCCTTGGGGCCACCGGATTCGGGCTTGAAAGCGACTGCAGAGGTTTCCTTCCTCCTCGAGTCCTTGGTGAGGACGATTTCGAGGGGGATGCCGGGTTTCACGAGGGCAGCTTTTATGTATTCGGTTCCGAGGTCAACACCAAGGACAGCCTGGACGGCAAAGGCATTTGTCGAGAAGAGAAGCACCACGCAGGCGACTATCCACCTGGGGGAGAAGAGCCGCGTCATGGTGGACGGGTTGTTGTGTGCGGGATGTGGCGATGCGTTCGCCCGTCTATGGGTTGGTGGTTGCCAGTCGGCGCAACGCAGGTAAATCTATGAGGAAGAATTGTCTGGGTATCAGAAAGGAAAAAGGAAATTCAGAACACACAGCAAGGTTCGTCGGATGCCAGCCAAGTGATGAAGTTGGAACAAGCAGGCCCTTGCGTATATACTTGGCTGGGCAGGTAAAAAGAATCTGGCCTCAAGGTCAGAAAGGACCAGCTGTCTGTTAACTTTCTGTGAGGTATCACCCACTTTCAACGTCAAGCGGCGGGAGCAAGAGGCCAGATTGGATTTCGTCCCCTACAAAGCCACCTTCTGTTTTGTGATTGGCTGTGGGCTATAGGTAGAAGCTTCCAAGCTGTCTAACCTAGGGGCCTAGCGACCCCTGTCCGGCGAATTCCCAAGTACATTTGGATTGCGAAGGAGTCATGTTTGCTTTGCAATGCATCATGTCAACTAATGGTAATAAGGACAGTTTTGGAGATACGTAAAGAGTAGACAGGTTTCAAGCAAGTGAAAAGGAAATAATGCCAATGCCGAAAAAACCCAGAGTCGGTAAATGAGCAATAATCAAGGAAATGTTTCTTTCTACATTGTATGTACGAGTCACATCCAAGCTTCATAGCTATGCAGGTACTTCGAAGATATTTGCTACTGTTTTGATCGCATTAGCCAAAGAAGAGAAGAACCCTGTTGTAAGAGACATGTAGAATACTTTTACTATTGCTAAATATCATCAATCGATTACAATATTGCAATTGACCTCCTTCCGCAATACTGTTTTCATAAAAGTCAATTGAATCTTGCATGGTGCAGGTACCTATCTGTATTCCGGCATGGTATTTAGAGTTAAACAGACCAAGCGCCCCACGTGCTTTCGCGAACGCGGCATCTACCTCCAAGCGCGTCTCGCCCAAAACAAGTCTTTGTAGCTTTTGTTATTGCGACACCATTTATACAAAGACATCCAGCTCTGGTCATGGATCATGGCTCCCAGAAGAGTTATTGCCGACTCTGATGATGAAGACGATGATTTCAGCCCGATCAAGCCGGCCGCTGTGCCGGAACCTCGGATTCAAGATGCGCAACCCGAGATGGAGCCGCTGAGTCCTCAACACCAACCGGCCAGTCCGATAGTCCAGCGACAGCACTCTTTTCCGCCTGGCGCCAATGCCAAAGATGACACGTCGGAGTCTACGAGTCCGTCATTTTTTGCCAATGTTTATGACGAGCATCAGGGCAAGGCTTTACAGCAGTCTCGCCTCGTCGAGAACATTGTACGCCAGAGCCAGAAGGCGAGCCGTAGCAGCGGAGATGTCTCTCTGCCAGCCCAAGGCCAGGGCAGGGGCAGAAAGTCCATCATAGACGAGAGCTCCACCGCCACGAATGTAACAAGCCCGGCCCCAAGGACCAAGCCAGGACCCAGAAAGAGTCAGCTGGCTCAAATGAGTGATGCCACGGAGCTCACGACGCCCAAGAAAAGCTCGGAAAAGGATGAATGGGATATCCCAAGCAGCGGCGATGAGGCCAAGCCTTCGAGCAAGAAGAGCGTAAGGTCGTCTGGCCCGATTGCAGCCGGCTCGCCCAAAATCTATGTGGCCCAGAGCACGTTGTCAGCCAGCCAAAAGCGTCAGTATAAAAAGGTTCAAGTCTCAGAGTCTCACCCTGGGGACACATCGATACCGGACTCTCTTGGTCAGATGCACCCACCATCAAACCACAAGTCCAGTTGTGCAACCACTGTCGCTGTCTCGACGCCGAGCAGATATGCTTCATCTGGGCCTCGCCCTCCTTGGGAAATTGAGCAGCCGGTCGAAGCTAGCAAACCGAGTACCTCTATTGACCTGACATTGTCCTCCCCTGATGCCATCACTGTCGGCGGCGGCATCCAGGAGGAAGAAGAGCAGAGTCCAGTGAGACGGTCATCCGTCAAAAGAAAGAGACCGGTAATCAGGGACGACGATGACGAACTTGGCTTGGACGGGACTTTCTCAGACCATCGATCCAGTGATGTGGACTCGGATTATGACAGAGCCGGCCGCAAGCCTGCGAAGAAGGCCAAGCAACCAGCAAAAGCAGCGAGCGCCGCACCAGCAGCAAAGGAACCTAAAAAGCGTGGGCGAAAGAAGAAGCAGCCCGTCAGTGAAGACATTGTTCTTGACGATGAGGCCCAGATTGCCGAGCCCCTAACAGTCCCTGCTCCGGTATTGCCGGAAACGCAGACGACAGATGAAAAGCCGAAGAGGAAACGAGGCAGGCCAAGGAAATCAGACGTCCCTCAACAGGCTGAAGTACAGATCGAGCCGCCTGCTGATGAGGGGCAGCCAGCGGATGTACCGACTGAAAATGAGGTCCAGCCCGAAAAAGCGCCTGCCAAGTACAATACAAAAGCGGCCAAGAGGGACAAGACACAACCGGTGGCAGACACCTCAATTGAAGATGACGAGCCGGCACAAGTTGAGAAGAAGGATGAAGACAAAAATACCAACATAAGCGTGTCTCCGCTAAAAGAGACGGATCGCAATGCATTGGGCAGATCACAGTCAACAATTTCTGATTCGGACAAGTCAATCAGCAAATCCGCCGCACCCTCACAAGGCGGCAAGATGTCATATCGTGTTGGTCTGAGTAAGAAGTCACGAATTGCGCCCTTGCTGAAGATGATCCGGAAATGAGCATCCACACGGAAAAGGTGTGAACAAAGATATTGTATAAGAGATCATGACATTGAAGCGGCTGTAATTATACCCCCTTTATGCGATGAGTGGCCATATAGACATGCTCTCCGGAGAATGGTTCTACAATTTTACGTCCTTGAAATGACATCAGTCACTCACTAATCGTAACCCACCGTGAAGATTGAGGAGTTCTCAGACTTCCGGGATATTGTGCCCTGCGACGTTAGTCAGCATGAAGTGATCGATCTTGCTCAAGGGTGTCAACGACCTGATGAATGTCTAAAATTATTATCAAAAAAGGTGTTGATGAACAGTATGTTGTAGCCCCCAGATTCCCGAAAGGCCACATGGTCGAATGCAGACGGGAATAAGCGCAATGGTAGACGATAATCAAAGTGACGAACCAGCGGCCAACCGAAATAAGCACGGCGGAGATGTGATCCACTTGCCGGATCGGGGTGCGCGCCCCCCAGCTTGGCCCAGTGGGAAATAGCTAACCTAAGGGGAGCTGTAAGAAGACCACGCATCATGTAAATGACCATCTTGAACCCCCCGAGATACCGGTGATTTCTCCAATTACGGGGTCTTGGAAAAGACCACTTTCAATTCTTTCTTACTTTCTTTCCAATACATACGGTTCCCGTCTTTACTGTATCAATTGCTCCTTGCTTTCCGAGCCTCCTTTTCCCACTACACCTTGCGACCCTCGTTTCCAGGACCAAATACTATACAAAAGAAATTCCCAACCATGCCCGCCGAGACCCGCGGCTCAGTGCGCCAGCGCAAGGCGGCGGCCGGACGCTCCGACCCGGAGCCGCGCGTCGTCGAGCTCAACACGTCCGACGACGAGGAGGAGTTCATCAAGAACGGGAGTACGGGCCCGCTGCAGCAGGAGCCCCGGCCGAAGCCGACCCCCAAGGCGCGCGTCAAGAACGACGACGAGACCTACAGCCCCTGGCTCGACGTGCTGCGCGTCCTCAGCTTCCTGGCCCTCGCCGGCTTCGCCCTGACCTACCTCGTCTCCAACGGCACCGTCGCCCTGCCCAAGAACCCGCCCAAGTACCTGAGGAAGGAGTGGTGGACGGAGCAGTTTGTGAGTCTTCCGAAGGACCCGAGGAGGAGGTGGAAGAGGGAAGCTTCTTTGCTGACAGCTTTTGCTACAGAAAACACCCCTCCAGCTCACGCTGGCCGAGCTATCTGCCTACGACGGCACCGACCCGGAGAAGCCCATCTACCTCGCGATCAACGGGACCGTCTACGACGTGTCGGCCAACCGGCGGACGTACGGCCCCGGCGGGTCGTACCACGTGTTCGCGGGCGTGGACGCGGCGCGCGGCTTCGTGACGGGCTGCTTCGCCGACGACCGCACCGCCGACCTGCGCGGCATCGAGGAGATGCACCTGCCGCGCGACGACCCCGAGGTCGACAGGCTCTGGCCCGCCGCCGACCTCGAGGCCTTGAAGGTCACCGAGCGCGCCGCCGCCGAGCAGAAGATCCACGACCAGCTCTCCCACTGGGTCAACTTCTTCGCCCGCAACGCAAAGTACCCCCGCGTCGGCACCGTCAAGCGCGAGCCCGGCTGGCCCAACAATGAGCCCCTGAGGCCCCTGTGCGAGCAGGCCCAGAAGGGCAGGCCCAAGAGAAAGGCTCCCGAGACGAACTAGACGAGGTGACAAATTCACAAAAGAAAGGAAAAATAGGCGAAAGTATAGGTCAGTTCAGCAAACGGCTGGCATGCTCGTTTGTAGTATCAAAATGGAGAATCGGGATTGCCATGGTCCAAGGTTTGCTATAATGGCCGACCATCTTGGGGTCAATCACACAAGGCGCAACGGGACGAGAAAGTCAGCCAGTCAATCGAAATAATTATTTGAACGAATTCAGCTTTTGAAGCCCTGGCTTCTCCCACGAGAAACATCCACCAAATCTACATGCCAGTGACCCGACGTACTTGGGCCGTCAAGCGATCATCTTCTATCTTGGATTTATCGGTAATTCCCATCCAACACGGTACATTAACTATTCCAATGTATATAAGATTGGTTGACATGGACAATTACATTACATAGCCAGAGACGAAAGATCCAAGACTTAAAAGTACAAGGTAGACAACCATCAACTCTTTACTCCCACCCACATAACAAGTCGACAGTGTCCTCGGAGCAAGGAACAGGCACAACCAATCGCAGAAGAAGTGTCTGAAAATTGGGGTATATTATTATATCTCAAACAAAAAAAGAGTATATGATAAGTTTTTTTTTCTCGAAAAACAACGACACAGTCTCCAGATCCCACCAGATGCAGACCACCAAACAAAAGTGGCTGATCTCGTCTCGTCTAACCTCACTCCAGAAAGCTCACCACAGGTGATAGCTTTCCGACGATTCACTGAACCGTCGTCGTCTAACACGCAACATGCCCGACAGCTGGTATGTATGCCTTGACTTTGAATTTTTTTTGTTTCGTCGTACATCATTAAAACTCCGGTAATAAGAAAACCCGACCATAACCCTACTTCATACTTGAGACACTCATAGCACGAAGAAGGCGGCGGCGGCACCGAGCAGCAGGGTAAACGACGTCGAGGCGAGCAGGGCACCGGCGCCGGCGGTGGTGACGGCCGACGTAGAAGCCGCAGAGCCGGTGCCCGTGGTCGAGGAGCCGGAGCCGGTGCCGGCGTTGCCGGCGTTGGTGTTGCTGCCGGTGCCCGTGGTGCCGCCGGTCGTGGAGCCGCTGCTCGAGGGCGCGACGTTGGCGGTGGCGGCCGAGGCGAGCTTCTTGAACTCGGCCAGGGAGCGGGTGGCGTTGGCGGCGGTGCTGTGAGGTCATGTTAGTCTCCCGTTGCCTGGTACGTAGGGGGATCTCTGGGAAACTCACTTCTCGTTGATGACCATGACCATGCCGGCCTGGCAGTGCTTGGCGGTGGCGCAGTAGAACCACATGGGGTTGGTGTTGGCGACCATGACGGTCCAGGTGGGGATCATGCCGGTGGAGGAGCTGGCGGCGACGGGCATGAAGCCGCTGAAGGCGCCCGTCTGGTTGGTGTGCGCCGAGATGGGCGAGCAGGGCGCGTCGAACGTCGACTGCGCCACGCTGTGGTTGCCCGCGCGGAACTGGAACTGCACCATGTCGCCCGCCGGTGCCTGGACGTTGTCGGGCGTGAAGATGAGCGAGTTGTTGCCGGCCGTCGACACGGAGACGACGTGCACCGTCTGCGCCGAGGCCAGGCCCAGGAGGGCGGACAGAGCTAGTGTTGAGAACTGCATTTTTCTTCTCGAGATATTTATTTTCTGGCGATTAACCCAAGAGAATGTCGTTGGGAAAAAAAATATGGTAATAAAATAGGTCGGATGCGAGAGAGTGTCGTGATGTTGTATAATAAAGCGACTAGCGCGTTGACTTCGAAGGACTGGCCTTGAAGGTATAGAAGATTACAAAAAATTGAAGCTGAATTGAAAGAAAGGAAAACTTCCAGACGGAACAGAATGAGAACGTCTCGAGTAACTACTGAAAGGAACTAGAGAAAGAGAGAAAAAGGGAAACGGAAGAGGGCCCCAGCACCAGAGGGACGAGATGGGCGGGCATGAATATAAGAGACCGGAACTGCTGCAGGATCGTCTCATGGTGGGCAGCCAGCAGGACAGACGGGCCCCGGTGGTTTGGACGTCTGAAGATGGTCCGAGGTGACAGGGGGGTGTTGTGAGAGGAGGACGAGGTGCGAGATGGTCCTTGAAACACGTTTTGGCCAGCCAGGGCGACCAGCTAGATGCAGTCAGTACCTGCGTAGGTATTATTCGGGAGAGGAGATGACATATAGCCCTGCTGATATCACTGCTCAATGGATCCGACGGGCGTTTGCCCTCCCGAGATTACCAACTGTGTTCCTAGCATGACTCCGAATGTAATTGCCAAGCTGCCTGAAAGATGGAGAGTGGGCCCACGATGTACTGAAAAATGGTGACATGCAAGATGTTTGGCTGCTGTGAAGAAGCATGCCGCTGTAGACACAATCAATATAATAGTCCAATTGACTAAAATCAACATGCACAGAACATCGAGGAAAGCATCACCACAGCTTCTCGTAGCCAAGCGAGGCTCCTGTTAGTCAGGCGCCCAGCACTATATCGCCTCCCTTAGCGCGATGATTGTATTGGTAGAGTACAGCCAGTCAGACACTTTCTTCCAGTGCTGCCGGCAACCAGCCCCGAAGCAGCGGCGGCCTCTCAGTGCTGAGAGCGAAACCAAGGTGAGTTGACAGGGCCTCAAATCACGGCTCTGCTCGCCCCCGGATTATTGTTACATCACCTTGGGTCCCCATTGGGAGCAAGAAGCTGGAGGTGCAGAGTCGGAAAAGACGGAGCCCCAAGTGGAATTGTATTGTACAATGTAGTATCCATGTCAAAAATCTATGGTTGATTTTAAGGTTGAGCGTTAAGCAATTACAGGGGGGTCTTCTGGGTTGAGGGGGGGCCCAGGGGGTGGGAATGGTGTTAGCCGCACGGGTTCGTGCTTCAGCATTGTTGCATATTGGCCTTCTGAAACCCGGCTGGTCTCCATCCCATCCTCAACTCAGCCCGCTTAGCCCAGCGCAGCACAGAGCCGCAACGAAAAGAAGAAAAGGTCGCAGTGGCTCTTTGGGCACTTGTTACTTGGCAGAGATGCTCGTCCCGCGCTTGGCTGCATCTGGTGGGTGCCGCAAGCGACAGAGGAGAAGGAGCACTCCCTTAGAGCCTCCTGGTTCTTCTGCGCCAACATGAACCAAGTGGTGGATGTCAGTCGTCGCATCTCGTAGCTTGTAGGACGGGCACACATGGGGTCCCCGTCCAATGGCAGCGCTTCTGGCGTTGGTATAGGCTCGGCAGAACTCCATCAAAGAATAGAGCCCAGATCTGGTTGCATTCATACAGTCATTTACACAACCTGCAACCGCTGGCACTGCCCTTGACCATGCCTCTCCGGGGCCATGTCGACCGTTGGGCTTGCATGCCCCCTTTGCCGACAGAGGTCTCGTCGCACGAGTCTGACTGGACGAGGCGCTGTCACGCCAGCCCAACTCCTGCCGCACGGGAAACACAGGACAAAGCTTGGCTACCCCGGACTACCATCTGCATCTGGTCTGTGCCAACGGCCTCCGAGGCTGTGCGTTCGCCATACCAAGGTAGGCAGAACCGCAGCCGGGACCTCGACATATCCGTATCCAGGCAAGGTATATTCTGTTCGGGGCATCTACACTATTCATGCTCGGTATGAAAGGTTCTCGCTTCGGGCACTGGCCGAGGTCATCAACTGAAGACCTCGAGTTGATTGCGTTACAGTGATTCTCTGTAGACTGACGACGATCTCAATACTCGAGCCTTGGTGTCCTCCATCAACCAAGAGGCTACAGCTTGCCGTTCAGCCGATTTGCCAAGAACGATCAGCTTGAAACAATGACACATGAGCAAAGAACGGACTGGATGAGATGGATTCCCAGGTCCAAATGTGTCCTTGATCCCTCGTGGGTGGTGGGTCAAATCACCTGTGCAACAACTCTAATACTTTTGTAGTTTCTCGGTGGACTGATTCCGCGGCAGTGAGTGCTGCTGTTTCATCCGCAGACCTGTGCCTTCAAGCCCTGTCCCACGTGCACATGATCCTCTGTGAATATGGTCCTGCTTCCCATCATCTGATCTTGGAATCCTCCAGTGCCAAGACATGATACACGACAGGCTTATGCAACCTGATGTGCAGCGGCACTCCCAGATCGGACTTTTTAACATCGTGCATCTCACGAGCTTATCGTGACTGCCTCCATTGTAAAAGTCATGATATCTTCCGGATCTGCCATGGCCAGCAAGATCCAGCCCCGGATATCTGCTTTCCCAAACGCTTTGTAATAGTTGACTTGCAAGATCGATGCTCCAGGTAATCCTCGGACGGGGTATGTCGACGAGAGTGGCGTCGTATGCGTCAATGTGTTGTCTTCTTTCCGACTGGGTATTGATGCCATGGTTGGCTGTCACGTATAACACAACCACTTGTGATGTGAAGTCGACGATATAATCATGGAAAGTCAGACTGTCCTGGAGGTGCTCCAACGCGAGTCAGCACGAAGCTGTAGGTCCAGGCCAGTCCTATGCCGCTGGGGATATCATACCGGCAATACTTGAAGACAAAGTCTTGTTCTCAGCCGATCTACTCGCTCTCGGCTGGACTTTTGAGGGACCAGCTCAGAGTTTCCCGCGTATGGCAGCGAGAGCGGCTTTGGCCGACGCTTCTACACTGCCATCGGCCAAGAGAGTACGATGTCTGGCAGGTAATGTATCTCTTGGCTGTCTCATTCTCCCACGCCGGCCCCATTCTTGGGTTGTGCAATCCGAGCGTTCACAGATCCAGCAGCAACTGCGGTGCAATCTTCTCCAGGTCGTCGACATCAAGGAATCCACCACTCTTCTCCACCGCGGCGCGGGCAATGGCCTCGCGCACAAATATGTCCATGTACTTCGCGACCGCCTCGTTGGCGTCCTTGCTGATCCGCGACCCGTCCTTTTCAAAGAACTCATGCAGCAGCCTCGTGAGCAGCTCCGGCGGGATCGTAGCCTTTGGATCGTCCTCGTCCGCGTCCTCGCCGTCGTCGTCGTTATCGCGACGGGCACTTTTGCCGGCTGCGGGAGAGTCCTCGGCCACGTCCATGGCGTCGTCCTGCGAGTCGGCGAAAGGGTCGGGCTCCGAGTCGTCCTCCATCTCTTGGCGGTTCCGCGCCTTTTGCGCCGCCGAGGCAGATCCGACAGATGGTCGTGAGAAGCCGCCCGAGGTCCGCGCATTTGAGCTCGAGTTGCTCGCGGCTTTGGACTTGTTGGCTGCGCCAGGAGGACGTCCACGGCGAGCGCCAGTGTTCGTTTGGTTCGGAGGCATGACGACGGCGACTGGGGCGCTGCTGTGTCCGAGTGATGTCTTCTCGTTCTGCAAAAATCTCGGTGGTATTGTTTGTCGCGTGTTGTTTGACTGAAGTAGGAGAACGTACGGCCATGGAATGGTGTGTCGCGTTGAAGCGCGTCTACAAAAAGCGGCAGCTGGCCGCATCTGCCAAGTCCCTAAGATGGAACAACCTCAACATATCACCACAACACATCAACGCACATTGCTCGAATGATGAAGGAATCGATGATCAATATGATATCACAAGTTGAAGCTTCTGGTATGCTTATCACGAACTCAATTACATCGTATGTCTATGATCGTAACCAAAGAAACGAACTCCCACGCAGCTGAGAAGGAAACCGGACATGTGCAGTTGCGGAAAAAAGAATACATCAAAGGAATTGCCTAGAGTCTAAATTACAGCAGCTGGACTTCTTCGCAAGGCCGTCCATGCTGCGAAAGGCCTCCGTGTTCCAGAACGCCACCGAGAAATGTGATGCCTGCAACAGCCTTTTCGCCGCAACATCCACCGCCAAATGACACTTTTATCAACCTCGATCCTCGGGTTTCATCATTACATCATCCCCACCAGTGATCTTGAATCGTCTATATGGGTATTGGGAGGGTATTTAACCGGAACCGCCCTTGAAGGCCTTGCCGAAGAGGATGACCTGGAGCTGATCGTAGATCGACAGGACACCAGCACCGGCGACACCACGGAGGATGTTGGCACCAGCTCCCTTGAAGAGAGACTTGACACCCTCCTTGGCGACGATCTGGCGGGCAGCGTCGAGAGTACCGTTGTACTTGACGGCCTCACCAGAGGTCATCATCATGCGACGACGGATAGTGTCAAGAGGGTAGGAAGCGATACCGGCACCGGTGGTGACACCCCAACCGAGAGCGAACGAGGCCAAGAAGTTGTTTGCGAGGGGACCGACCAGGACGACGGGCTTCAGCGAGTCGTACATACCGAAGTACAGACCACGGTAGACAACGATACCGGCGACGGAGGGAGCGAAACCACGGTACAGACCAGCAATACCGTCAGAGGCAAGAGTCTTGCGGTAGACGTCTACGAGACCGTTGAACTGACGATCACCACCACCCTTGGCGTTCTTGGCGTCGTTGGCCAGACGAGTACGGGCGTAGTCGAGGGAGTAAACGAAGAGCAGGGAAGTGGCACCAGCAGCCTGTAGATGTGTTAGAGACAGTGGAAGGCATTGTAGAGATGTCAGAGGTACTTACACCACCGGAGGCCAGGTTACCAGCCATCCACTTGGCGTAGCCATCCTTGTCCTTCTTGTAACCGAACATGGCCTTGAACTTGTCACGGAAAGCGAAGTTCAGAGCCTGGGTAGGGAAGTAACGGATAACGTTGGCAGTGTTACCACGCCACAGGGACATGACACCCTCGGCCTTGGCGGTTCTGCTGAAGCACTCGGCGATACCGTCGTACTTGCGGTCGAGACGACCGACCTTAAGCATCTCATCCTGTAGGGAGTTGTGAGCATTTTTGTTGTGAACACGTGTCCGCCCATCACGCCGCCAATTCTACGCGGGCGATGAGGGAGAGGGAGATGGAGGGGAACTGACCTGGTTCTGGATAAGGAGCTTGACACGCTCGATGGGAGCAGCGGCAGTCTTCGAGACGGCGGCGGAAACACCACCCACTGTTGACTCGCGTCAGTATGTTTATCACGGGTTGCGGGATGCTCGTCCGAGAGGCAGCAGCATCGGCGCTTTTCGAACTGCGATGGACGGAGAATGCTCAATGAGCATTGCGGATGGACGTACTCAAGAAGTCAGCCACGAAAGCTATAGAAGATTGATGTTAGCATTGGCTTCCGACAAGACCCTGCATGAGGCAGAAAATTTTCTCGGCAGCAGCGGCGAGATCAACAACATCAAACCTGCTCGAAATCAACCTCGCGAGAGACACAGCAGAACATCTTCGAGATTCTGATGGATCAATTGATGCCCGAGGGTCATTGCGATGATTGATATCGAGCAGACTCGAGGTTGATTGAACGCGCCGCGAGAAGCTGCGAGGATTGATTGATACGAGGGATTTTCATCGGGGAAACGTACGCGGCATGCCCAGGACGTAAGGCTTCTCTTGCGACATTGTGACGCTTTTACTCTCAAAGACAACCTTTGATTTCAGGAGTGGAGAGTTGATGAAGGAAAGGAAAAGACGCTGTGCTAAACGTCGAGCTCGCGATGTAGAGAGGAGGAACTGGAAGCTCAGAAAAATTGATTCTGGCCCCGAAACTCTTTTTATGGCCCGTGGCCCGTGCGCATTCGCCAACTAGCGCGAGGATAGTCAGCGCGCGCGAATTTTCCGGAGCACAATTCGGCAATAGCAAAGGCCCCGTTCACTGCAAGAGCCTCCCTGGCCGGGCAACGGGACATGCTTCTACTGGTACAGAGGCGGCCTGGGTTCCAGTGGTTCCAGTGGTTCTAGACGCAGAACGGGTTTCTCTAGCTGCTGCTGCCCTCACTATTGGATCGACTCGTGGATCTCCTGAACTCACTGGCACATGAAAATGCGCGCTCAGTCCTTGCTTTCCATCGCTAACAAGGTAGCTAGGCCAGCTCGTGTGGATGCGCGATCATGACAGCGCAACAACAGCCTCCTCCATGGGCTCCGCTGCCTCAAGTCAGCCCTCTCTAGTTGCCAGCTTTTCCCGTATTCTCACGAAACCGAGCTGTAACATTGGGCAAAATCACTCAAGATGGAGGACAGGTGACAAACACACATGACGTCTTTCTCTTCTATCGAAGTGCATATGCTAGACTCTGAATAAAAAAAAATTGCTCATGCCGGACGGGTCTCTCTACCAGTCCGAGATATCTACCGGGGGTTCTTATCGCCCAAGAAAAAAAACATTGCTGAGGTTCACCGAATCGCCCATAGGTCCCTTTTGGGGGGTTCTGGTGTCGTGTGCACTGTGACCAAACCTGCCCGGCCGACCTCCAAGCCATCTCGGGTAGGCATTTCCTAGCGCCCTTGCGGGTCTCTGCGCGGTCCTCTCCAACACGTCTCCAGCTTACAGTTTCAGGGGTCCCCGAGTCAAGGTAAAGATTTTTTTTCGCCATCTCGGTTGGTCGTTGTCGGAGTCTCCATTCCTGTTAGATGCATATCTTTAGCACACAAATTATTTCCCCCTAGATGTAAGAATCTTGATAGACACCTGGTTGGACGGCCGGGTAAGATAGTGAGATGAGGTTGTTAGCCAATTCTGGAATTATGTCATTTCTTCCAGGAGAACGGTCTCTGCAGGGTCATATAAAGCTTTATAGACGTGTCGACAGCGGGTCGCTAGTTTACGAATGCACGCAGACGGCTATATAATCGTGTGTGTAATCTCCATGGCGTAGCAAGCAGGTTGATACCGACTCTCATGTTCTTGGTGCTTCTTCAGTTCTGCCGACGCACAATAGAGAGAAAGGCTTAATTGCGCATTTGTCATTATAAAACTGGCAAGTTTAATCCTCCCTGCTGAAATCATTCCATTCAAGCAGTTTGTCCAGCACGCAGTACCTGAAAGAGTCACGAGACATGTCTAGCAGACAAGAATTTGGACACGAACTGTCAATGATATCATAGCAGATTGCGCCTCGCCTCTTTCGACTGTTTTTGAGCTTTCAGAATATCGAAACGCCATCTCGAATGTCTGCAGAGACATGCCATTGGGAATAGAGACTCGCAGCATCAAACGGGGACTACCCACACGATGACCGCATTACATGGCTTCCGCGAAGCATGTTGCGCGCCACGTTTGCAGCCGAAGGCAAGAGCAGAGTGCAATTGGCTCTACAGTCATAGGGCTCCCGCTCGATATCTTTACAACTGGAGAGATACGTGGTGCTTGGCGATGGGTCGGCCCCATATAGGCGACTGCAATAGACGTCACTCTTGATTCACAATGGACAGCAAGACGGTATCAATGTCATGTACAGAAGGGTCAACACTTCTTTATATTGACCTCGCCCTGTCGAAAGCAATGACGGCCTTGACTGAAAACTGAAACCAGTCCTAATGATGCTACGCCGGAGTTCAAAATGCCCAGAACCATCGAGTTCCCTTTTTCCCTCGATCCATCTTCTGGTCGTCAAACCGTTCCGCTTGAGATCGACGTCACGTTCGTTTCATGGTATCGTGAATTGTGTGGGGAGGTTTATTCCGAAGCACCAACGGCGCGGGCTGTGGCTTGGGGTCAGCAAACTGTTTGGCGGGCGCAATCTGATTCGCGGGTTGACATACTGTAGATCTTCATCTTGCTGTGGGTGACAACAGACTTGATCTGACCCTTCTCCTCCAAGTCCTGCAGGCACTTGCGTGCGAGGGAGCCGTTGATCTTTAATCTGTCGACGAGGGTGGCGACTGTGACGAGACGGTAGGACTGGACATCCTTGTAGAGCTTCTCGGAAGTCTGCTTGTCGAGGAGGACGGCGTGCTGGGCCTTGTCCTTGACTGTAGTGACGGGTCAGTCAAAGTGTTCGACAGACATGTTGCCTTATGACGCATCATCAACGCCTTCCTGCGCTGCCGCAAGTCCGCCCTCTCCCACCACTGGCGAACCCCTCGCTAAGGCCGTCGATGAAGCCCACAAGATCCGGGGGAAAAGTGCGTTAACTCACCCTTGCCCTTGGACCACTTCTTCTTCTGCTTCTTGGCACCGGTAGCAGCGGGAGCCATCTTGACGATTGATCTGTGGTGTTGACTTTGGTGTTGGTTCAATCGTCCCAAAGGTGTGTTGTCTCCAAGTCAGAATAATGCTGATGGGTCGAAATACATGAGACTCAAGAGTTTACTGGCCACACCAAAAATTTCGGGCAAGCGCAACCCTAGACTAGCGCATTCTGATTGGCTGCATTTTGCCGTAAAGTGGGGCGGCCGCACCTTTGTCGCCAAATTCTGGCTAGGGCCGCAATCACCAAAAAATTAAGAACTTCGAGACCGACTTCAACGACAACACCGACCTTACTAACTACGCAGTCACAATACCAGTCAGACACATTTCCGAGCGCCAGCCCCCAGCCAAAATGTCTGACAACGGTGAAATCGAAGTTGAGGCCGTCCAGTCCTCGGTGCTCCCCAAGGACGTGACCTCTGAGATCGGCTCGATCAAGCTCTTCAACAAGTGGTCCTACGAGGATGTCGAGATCCGCGACATCTCCTTGACGTAAGGGCGCCCCTTCTTCCGAACCGACGTTGCGAACTTTTCTGTTTTTTCTTTGGACGCCGCGCTGGATTGCATTGGCTCTGTGCAAATGGACGACATTGCACCAGCCGGCGGGGGGACTTTTGGGGGATTCGTTTTCGCGGACAGGAAAAAAAATACACCATATCAAAAGAGCATCTTGAAGGCTAACGGAACCTTTGCAGCGACTACATCCAGATCCGATCTCCCGTCTACATCCCCCACTCTGCTGGTCGCTATGCCGTCAAGCGCTTCCGCAAGGCCAACTGCCCCATCATTGAGCGTCTCACCAACTCGCTCATGATGCACGGCCGCAACAACGGAAAGAAGCTGATGGCCGTCCGCATTGTCGCCCACGCTTTCGAGATCGTAAGACAGCCCCCCGAGCCGGAGCTCAGCTTGCCCCAGCAAGCAAGTTGCGCAACTTGTGTGGCCAGATGTTCTAACGCGCCCTCCAGATCCACCTGATGACCGACCAGAACCCCATCCAGATCGCCGTTGACGCCATTGTCAACTGCGGTCCCCGTGAGGACTCCACCAGAATCGGTTCCGCCGGTACCGTCCGCAGACAGGCCGTCGATGTCTCTCCTCTCCGCCGTGTCAACCAGGCCATTGCCCTGCTCACCACCGGTGCCCGCGAGGCCTCTTTCCGCAACATCAAGTCGATTGCCGAGTGCCTGGCTGAGGAGCTGATCAACGCTGCCAAGGGTAGCAGCAACTCGTACGCCATCAAGAAGAAGGACGAGCTGGAGCGTGTCGCCAAGTCCAACCGATAAAGTGTTTTCTTTGCATGGGGGTTCACAGGCGTGGAAAGAAATCTGGGCTTTTATTTGCCGATCACTTGCATTTGCGCGTTATGGTCAAGGGCGGGATGCGGATTTACGACATTCATGTCACATAGGGCTCATAAGAGAAAAAGGCTCGGCTCAGGGATGAGCAAAAAATGATCTGACTACCCAAATGACGTCTTTGAGAGAAACTCGGATGTGACGGTATCGCATTGAAAGCCTGTAAATTGGAGTCAATGATTTTGGAACTACTTTGTACGGTCCCCTCCTCAGCTCGTGATGTGTCGAATATGACAACCTTCTCCCATCTTGTGTCGATTCACTGTCAGCTTGAATGGCCGGGCTCAAGCGCTGTCATGCTTGTGACATATATCGAACTCTAGCGAGCTATGCATATCACAAGGAAATTGGTCGTTCAGTGCTCATTGCTAGCTAATTGAACCTACGGTACAAGTGATACCTATTGTAGGGAACCAGACCAGTCATCCATCGTGTCATGCCATGTCGTCGTTTCGTCGTGCTGCCATTGCGTACGTCTCGGGTGCCAAACACCAAGCAGCATGATCCCAAAACATGCTTGAGACTCTTTCTGGTCATCTGCCATGACACCAAAACATCCTCAGATCATATGCCTCGATTCTTCAGCTCGCGGCTTTACATGAAATCAGCCTGCTGAACACTCTCTCATGAGTTATGCACAAGATTTCTCGATGCGGACCAAACTTGATGTCATGCGTAGGGCAGAGCAGAGCAGATCGTTCATTCTCATAGCGTTTGTTCATGACAATGCTCAAAAGCCATGAATCTCCTCGTTCACGTTGTCTGGCAACCAGCGAGGCTCTCAATGCCGGGACCATGCTTGCCTCTTCGGGGTGGAAAGAATCTCTCTCTCGACCTACTAGGCGAGCCGAAGGGGAGGCGGTCCCTGGGCGTCGATCTGGATCTGGCGGGGCGGCAACGGCAGGCGCTGGAACATGCCGACGTGGCGGATGCCCTCCTCCCACCACTCGCCCATGAGGTCGTCGACCTGGAAGCCCCAGCGGGCCCAGACGTCCTTGACGCCGTCCTGGGCGTGGACGCAGACGAGGCCCTTCCAGCGCGGGATGTCGTTAACGCCGTGGGCGTCGAGGGCGTCGAGGCCGAGCTTGGTCACCGACGGGTTGTAGTAGTCCGGGTGCTCGATAAGGTACTGGCGGGCCGCGGCCCAGAGCTGCGCGCCCACGTTCATCTTGCGGTACGGCTTGAGCACGGCCAGCCGGCCCAGCTTCATGTACGGCTCCTGGCCGTCGTGGAGCGAGGTCGGGGCGTCATGTCCGTAGGGCAGCGACGATGTTCTGTGATCCCTGGTCAGCGTCTGTCACCAATGATCTTTGCAATGACGAGGGTCATGCCCAGACGCCATTGTACGAGAGAAGTTGGGGTACTCACCTGCGGGCCATCTGCTTGGCGTCCAGAGTGTTGACCTCTTCGTTCTGCAGGACATTATCCACATAACGGCCGCCAGGCTGAGGGTGAGGAGGGTGAGGGAAGGGGACGCAGCGCAGCGTGCCGATGGGGACGGAGCGGGTCTCGGAGCGCTTCGGCTGGATGACGGCGCCGGTCTTCGGGTCCTTGATCTCGTGGTCGATGATGCGGTTGACGCTGGTGTAGATGACCCAGTGCAGGGACTTGGCGTCGTCCTTGTCGTGCTCGAACTCGAGGGGCACGCCCTGCTCCCGGACGAAGACCTCCTCGCGGACCTCCATGGCGTCCATAAAGGCACGGGGGATTGAGGCTTTCTGCTGGTCGTGGGGCTTGGATCGATCGTAGCCCTCAAGCTTGCTAGGCTCGAGGAGCGAGATGAAGGGTGTTCCAGTCTTGGCCATCCTGGAAAGCCCAGTGCTTGTGCTTGATGAGGACACTTGACTTTTGATTGAGGGCAGTTGGGAATACAGGACTTGAGCTCTCCGGAAGAGGGTGATGATGGTTGCAAAATTCCGGACGAGATTGTCGTCTGGTGTGGTTTCAATTAAGTGTGGCAATTTCAAATTCCGCAAAAGTGGAAGGTGCTCTCTAGCACTAAATCAGCTTTGCCCAATGACGCGCCGGCAAGACCCACGATGCATGGAAAGAAGCCGGATAGTGCACGGAGGGGTCGAACTGACCGGTGGACGGGGTCTTCACGGAGGTTCACCCCGGGATTGGTCGCTTTCTCCGCCCGAACACCTCGGACGAGACAGTATATATTGTTTTGTTTGTACTCGTCTGATAAATGGTCAGAACAGTGCTCATTATGTGACAAGAAGTTCAAGGTTGGTTACTTTTATGTCGGACGAAACTTGGAGCAGTTGCGCAGTGCAAGGGATAGTTCTTATAGCAGTTGGCCAAGAGATGGAGATGTGGCAAAATACGGCGCATGGTTGCTGGAGGCCGGCGTCCGGACCGCCATTTCGGAACAGGTCCGGCCTCGCCCGGGGCGCCAGACCGGCAACAGCTGGGTCGCAGTTGGCCGACACAAGTGATCTGGGATCGTGTTGCTTTGATCTCTACTGGCGGTGGCTTGCTGTATTCATGTTCCATGTGCAACAAAAGTTGATGTTTATTTTGAGCCATGGTTTCTTTCTCTTGCTTTCTGCTCTAAAATTAATTATCGTCTTATCTGTTCTCTTGCCTAAGAGCCGACTCGGGCGACGAGTCTTAAGCTGCATATGATAATTATCCTACCCGAGGTGTCAAAGGGTCGTATAAACAGCGCTTGCGAGGGGGAAATGGTCTTGAGTATAGCTCATCTGGCGCAATCTTAAAGGGAAGATGTCGTAAGTACCTTATATGTTGGTATAAACAAAATGCTGCTGTCCAAGACATCCACTAACTGCCTATTGCAACCTCAACAGGAAACTGCACAGATGATCGACTTGTGCCAAATCATTGCTGCCATTTCTGTGAAGATACTTGGTCAATATCATGAAAAATGTGTGTGCAGTTCACGGAACATCTGTATATAGATGTATCGAAGTGAGACCACGTAAGATGGTAACTGATGCGCTGGGGTTGGCCACAAACGATAACCCGGTCTCTTTTCAATTGCATAGTGAACCATTGCAGTATTTCTTTCGATAAAATGGCTTTAGATCTGTGCCCTCCAATATTGTTATTTACAGGACTGTCTCCGTCTCGAGCATGATATAATAATGCACAGCCTGTTCCGCCCTGATAGGCCCTTCTCAAGCTGACCCCTTTTTCGTTTTTCCTCTTGACATCCTGCGCGGCTCAGATTGTAGCGTAACGTGGCCCCCTGGAGGGAAGGTGTAGCAGACGCATTAGGCGGCACCTAGCACGCCTAGGCAGACATGCCCCGCTGATATTGGCCGCAAGCGTACTAGACAGGCACCTAACCAGGCTGGCGTTGCGCGTTGCTCACGGTGCTTGAGATTGGGCGAAGCTCCAAGTTTTGACTTCAACTTCAACTTCAACTTTTCTGCTACGTTGGAGAAGCTCCGGATGCGACGATAGATCGACCCGGGCATTGCTGTCATCCCCGATAGATGGCGAAATAACGGAGGGTTTCTTACACACGTGTGGTTCCACAGCTTGTCTCTGCGATAAGCGTATAATTCATTCTATCCTCTCTTTTCGTTCTCAATTGCGTCTTTCGAATTGGTCGCCAGGGCCGTCCACGACACTCAGGGTCCTGTCTCAGTCCGTGATAACAAAAAGCCATACATATCCCTTTATCCGACCCAAGATTCGACGACGCTCCTTCATCCAACATGCCGATACGCCTGTCTCCGCGCCGGCTGCCACTGCTGCTCGCCGGCCTGGGTATCTTTGCCCTGTTCACTCTCTTTGTCACACTGCCGAGCTCCATACCCAAGGGTACAGGCATTTCCAAGACACTCGCCGACCACAAGATTCCTATACCGAAGGTCCACAACCCCTTCTCCTCGAGCATCTTGAACCCATTCAGACCGGCGGCGCACAAGCCACCGGAGCAGGCCAACTCTACATACGCTGGGAGCTCCTGGTACTCGCATTGGAACTGGCGCTCTCCGTTTTCCTCGTCCGTAACCCTCGACGAGAACCGATCGCTTCTCCCGCCGCTGAAGGAGCGCCCGCCCATCTACTGCTACTACGATCCCACCATCCCGAGGGAAGATGCGACCAAGGACGCAGAGAGTGATTTGTTGCTCACGTGGAGGCGTGCGTGGTGGGCGCAGGGTTTCAAGCCCATCATCCTCAGTCCCGCCGAGGCCATGAACAATCCATTGTATAACGAGCTGCAGCCCATGAACTTGGAGCCGACTTTCAAGACGGATATGATGCGCTGGCTGGCATGGGAGAACATGGGCGGCGGTCTGCTGGCCCACCATCTCTTGCTTCCCATGGCAGCTCGAGACGAACCGCTGCTTTCCTTCCTCAGGCGAGGCGAATACCCGAAGCTCACACGATGGGAAGGGTTCGAGGACGGCCTATTCTCTGGACCCAAGGCGGAAATCACGGTTGCTGTCACCAGCGCATTGAGGCACCCGGAGCGGAAAGACGCCAAGGACTTCATCGCCGCCGTCCCCGCCGAAACCTTTGATGTCGACCCCAAGCACGACGGTCTGGCATTTTACAACGTCAAGAACCTCGAGAACAAGTACTCCATTGTCGCGGAACAGCTTGGTGCCAACCGCGCAACTGGACTGCAGAGCTTGAACTACCTCATCAATGCGCATCTCCACGTAGCCTGGCAAGATTCATTCCCCAAGGGAGTTGCTGTCCTGAAGCCTCTTCCTCGCCATACCTCGACCATGATTGAGCCTGCTTTGGATCTGGCCGTTTGGCTCACCTCATGTCCTGACACGCCCATGCCAGCGTCATGCCCGCCCAATCTTCCAAAGTGCTCCCCCTGTGTGTCTTCCCACCCAATGAAGATCTCAACTCCCTCTCGCTACCGGAACACGACTGGGTTGTACACTATTGGAACAGTGCCGCATCCCTACACTCTCGCTTCTCTTAACTCGTTGAAGAGCGACATTGACATTCCCTGGGTTCGCCGGAAGATGGACCGAGACTTGTGGCTGGCCGAGCTTACCAAGGAGCACTCTGGCACGGGCGTTTCGGGCAGCGCGCGTATCGTGACACTCAAGGAGGCTGTGGCTGGTGATTTCGCAACCGCACACTCGGTCTGGCTTACGGCTGAGCGGGAATCAGTTCCCAACGATTTGGACTGGTACTTTGGGTTCAACCTTCCTGTCAACGGCACTGACAATGGCAAATCCGAGACGCCCGTCCCCGGCCCCGAGCGCCGACCCAAGCCAGAGCATGACCCAGCTGACGGGCCAATTCCTACCGAGGACGACCTCAAACAAGAGCCCGAATTGCTGAAGAGAGCTCGCGACATTGGCAAGAGCGAGGAACCAGGCACCATCTCTCTCCGCAACGCCATCGAGGCCTGGAACCTTGCGGACACGGAAGCCTGGAAATTCGCACGTGCCTTCCTGGCGAGATCGCGAGTCGAGCGCCTCAAGTGGGAAGAAGAAGAGAAGGGCTTCGCTGGAGGCGCCGGCAGCGACAAGGAGAGCAAGCGAGCTGGCAGTGGCTGGGGTCGCTGGTCCGAGTAAGAAAAGCTCTTGCATATTATAACATGTTGAGCTTGGTCATATGTATGGATCGCATCGATATAGAATGTCATGATACTGGGTGTACCACAAACCTGATGGGATAAGTTCTTGCATTTCGTTTCTCCGCAAAAGGCATGGAGTTTTGGGCGTTTGCGATCAAGATCAATAGAAAAAAATTGAAAAACATTCGTTGAAAGTAATTCGTGAATCACATGTTGGCTGGACACCCGCTGCAAGTAAAAAAGAGTTGAGGTTTAAATCGTGTGCGGAGCTGTTTCTGTGCAGGCCCATTGGGACGAGCAATGTTGTTCTATCGAGCGACTGCCGGCTTGAAAAGTACGGAAATATCTCTCGGGCGCTTTGCTCGTACGGAATTCCTGGTTCCTGCCCGGCGTGTCCAAGCTGATATTGGCTATCCCAAGTCGACGGTGGGTGGACGATCCCTATACCGCGTTTCCCCTGCGATTCACACTTCTGAGCAGTACAGCTTCATTGACTTGTTAGCCATGAGACTCTCCTCCTATCATTTCTAGTCCGCTCGGTTGCGGCTAGGATATTATTAGCAACATCATGGCGGGACTGAGGAAATAAGCCCCCAGGTTGTTGGACCGGGCAGCACGCAGTCGCGTCGAAAACGATAGCGTTGATGGAACATTGACGAATATTTGTAAGCCAGCACGGTGTTGATCTACGAGGCACACACACTAGCATGACGTATTTCAGAGTCTGAACCCAACGAAGGGTATTCCAGGTACATGGATTCATGACTACTGGGATTGCATGTATGGTACAGAGTACATATATATATATATATATATCTCGTACTGGGAAATGATTGAATTCATTGGCTGTTGAGAGCCAAAATGTTGATATTCGTGTTGAAAAGAGTAGAGTAGTAGGAGAAGAGAAGGATAGATCCAAAGAAATCAAGTCACCAGAATGAGACTCGAGGCCGATCATGCTCGATCGGCTCCCGAGTTTCATTCAAGTTTATGCGGCGATGGCAGTATCACCGCCCATCTCGCCACTGAGTTCTCGAGAAGTCGGGCCTCGGTGGGCGTACCCGGCATTGGGACCTGAGACCGGAGCGTTACCGCCATTGGCAAATCTTTCTTTGCCGTTGGATTGGACAGAATCATTGTATGCGGTAAGGGCATACTTGGCAGCCTCTACGACCTTCTCCGCCTGCTTCAGAGCATCTTTCAGCGCCTGTGCAGTGGGATCTTCGATCGCGGCCTGGCTGTTACTGGCATCAGCGGCGGCATTGCCATTTTCAGACAATTTTCCGCCCTTTTGCTCAATCAGCTCACGGATGTGGCCATTAATCCAGAGGCCCTCTAGCTGCTCCGGCGTCATGTCCTTGGCGCCCGCAATCCGTCCACGGCACGTGGCCTTGCCGCAGAAACAGTCAAAGGGCTGTGCCATCTCCCATTCGGTAGATGGGTAAAAGAACTGGGATGAAATGTGAGCAAATTATGGACAACATGTGGTAAATGTCTGGGGTGGACGGACGGTCAGTTCCTCACCGACCCGGAGGCCCTTAGGGCCCACCAGGATGTTGAAGTTTGCGGTATCGAAGATCTGATGACATATTAGCTCTGATGGATGGTGATGACGACGGTGCGGCGTTCTCGTGCCCTGCTTGGTTGTGGTCAATTCAAAGAATACGAGCATGTGAAGGATGCACCGTCAGCGACGGTCGTGTTTCTGTACTGTCCCGAGCCGTCCTATGCAGGAGTGTCTCCAGGGAATGTGACCTTTCAGCAGGGCAGGAAACAGGTAGGCGACGCATTCTCAAGCAGGGTTTGAGCCGTGTCGATGCAATTGATGACCGCCGAGGGAACTACTGACTAGTGAGGGCTCGCAGGAGTGATTGAGATAGAGCAGATCGCTGTTGAGGTTGAGGTGCCTGTTCTTGCCCGCCTGAACCGTGGCATATGTCGGTGCCTCGGCCCAAGTGCACGGAGGGAAGTCCATCTTGGCAAACAGGCCGAAGGGCGGCAGTGCCACCTTGGACAGACTCTTGGAGGTGAACTCATGATCATTGATGATCACCTCCTGAACATGCGGGTGAGAGGGCTGTTTCCAATGGGGCTTCAAAGGAGAAGACATGTTGATGATGAATCGCTGGCTTTTTTTCTCTCTCTCTCGCGTACTAAACGGCAATGTTCTTCCGAGTCGCTGTTCAGCTGAATGCCAAGACGTACGCATGCTTTGAATTACCGGAGACTTACATGTTTCAGTGGAGAGGAACCGTCTTTGATGGTCGTTGCAAAGGTGGGTGGCCGCGTGACAGGGACGATCTTGTCTGTTGGATATAGATTCAGGTCGGGGCTGGTAGGAATAGAGGGGATTTCATATAAGCAAACGAGGTTGCACAGAGGTGAAGGAGTGGCTTCAGCTGGCATCTCAGAAATGCCAAACAAACCCCTCCTGATTTGCCCACTTCGGCATCATCCATTCGGCTGTTCCATCTGTCCAGTCTGGCTTGGCTGGACTGGAGACTAAAATTGAGCGAGAAATGCCATGTGCTCGGGGTAACGTCTGCGGGGTATGGGCATAGGGAGCCACAGTGACAGACTTGGTGACATGATCTGCCCTATCAGGAGCGACAAGACCGCCCACTTCGGCAACCAGCATACACTGGGGGCCGAATAGTCAGAGCTGGACCCTCGAGTCATCCGCGGCTATGTAGTGTACGAAGCATGTACTCCGTGCGATGAGCATGTTTTGCAGAATGCATCATCCAGGGTTGGTGACGGTCGATTATGGGCCCATCCGTTTAATGTCACGCAGAGGCGAGGCGCGCTCCTCAGCGACCGCTTGTCCTCCTTCTCGGGCGAACTATCAATGGGCAATGGGAGCCGAGCAAGCGAAACAAACATACTTGGTCCAGGTATTCCGTATCTCATGTCGTGGGAAAGCAAGACAAACACTGCGACGCCCGCCCGCGGATCCGAGTGCTTCAAGCACAGAGCCTGGAAAGGTTCGAGAAAGATTCGACGTGCATAGAAGCCTGTGGCCTGCAGAGCACATGGGGCGTTTTCCCACCAAGGATGTGATTGTGCCTTGCGTATCTTGTGCTTGGCCGGATGCCTCGTACTGCCCTCCCTGCATGTGCGACATAGGGACATGGGTGACTCTGCGCGCTCGGACAAAACTGGACCCTTGTTTGCGACTTGCAACCTGTCGAAAGGAGAAGAGTAAAAAAGTCGCGAGGAAAAGCCTCAACATGGAAAAAAAATCAATCATAGCGCGGCCCAAGTCGAAAAGAGGTCAGAGATCAGACAAAGGTCGGTGGCGGCGGACGACTACGAGCCAGGCTCCGTCGACTGTGTACTTGAAACGTTCGCGATGGCCTCTTTCTGCCGGCAGACTTCCCCAAAAGGCTGCTTTACCTCCGGAGCACGACTTCGGAATGCCACTTTGCGACAGCCCCAGGAGCTCAAAGCTTGCTTTTTTGGTATGTCCGCCCGTGAAATTCGATCGATCTGGTGCCGGCTGGTATGTACGTGGTACTGGAGGTACAGTAGCATCCTCGCCCCGGCAGCTGCCGCGACAGGAGGATTCAGCTAACCTAGTAGCTGCGAGCCTATCTCCTGGAACCATGTCAGTTACGTACAGCCGAAGCTCCTCTTCTGTCCCTCAGGTTATGCTGGCGGTTTGTACTGACTGAGCTGGATCGTGACGCCTAGAATATTCTGGATTTCATTATGGAAACAAAATGGCGGAAGTGGTCCGCCCCTCTTCACTTCTCCTCTCTCTTTCAACGGTCGGGCCTGCAGTGCCTCGGCAGCTTATTTGAAAGACAAGCTACATGGGTTAAACATGTCAAGTACTGACCTGGCCTACCTAGGCTCGCCTTTTAGCATGTACCTAACCACTTCACGTCTGCCGCAATAATAATCGAGATCATAGGATCAACCACGAACAAACACCAAATCAGCAGCGAATGAGTATGCAAATCGTGTCGGCAACATCCTCAACCGGCGGCAGGGGGCCGTGGTCACAACCAGGTTTGATGACTGACTGACAGACATGGTCAGATCTCAGCAGGCCAAACCTCTTTTGCGTGCCACCACGGATTCTTGGTTGCGTGTGATGCCAACTCCCATTCATCTCATATTCCACATCTATCCTCTCACTCCACATTTCCATCAGAGTAGCACTGGACGGGCTCTCCACAAGGTTGTTTGTAACCTGTCATTCTTTCCAGGCGGCAGCTACCCGAAAACGTGGCCATCGAAACCGCCAGGCATACCCATTTCGACGTCTCGAGAGGCGCGTGCACACGGCACAACCAAGATTGAAGATGCGCCGCCCGCCAGCGTGACATCTACATTACTGAAGATTTGCGCAATCTTAGCATCTCCTTCTAGCAGGTCACTAGGCACGGCCCGGATTCTCGTTTGGAAAACCCCTGCTCGCAATGACCTCAGGTCAATCAACCCATCGCAGTTCCTCCTCCACGACTGACCACACTCTCGAGAAAGCCTGTGCGCTGGGCCGCGCTCGCCGGCCTTGAGGCCACGGGTTACGACTCTCTTCTTCTTCTTCTCACTCCTGCTCGCGTCCAACTTCCCTGGTCCAGAGCCCACCGATCATGATCCGAAATGAATGAAAGATGCCATAGACATAGTGTCGCCACCCTGCCGTTCGAGGATCAAACGATCACAGGGTTTCATGCCTATTGGAGCCACATGGGCAACCCGTCCAGTATGCCCTCTCACTGGCCGCCGAGCACCACTGAGCATGAAACAGTCTCCCCATAAACGGAAGACTTCTTCGTTATCTGATCCGCCTGTCAAATTAAGCTCGAACGAACCTGACCTCCTCAAGTGTGGGGGGACTGTCAGTGCTGACAAGTAGATAAACTCATCTTCTTCACGGTGACTTGCCCAGGCGGCCGTCCTTACGAGCATGCCAATCATTTATACTTAACCCATCTTCGCTGGACTGTCCCGACACTCGGCGAAAGGTCTTGCCACACTCGACACCAAGCTTTTACTCACCCTGCCTCACTGTTGAACAGCATGGCAGTCATCTTCGTCGGAGACAACGACATGTACGACTTTGCAAAGCGGCCAGAGTCGTTTGAAGTCATTGATAGCCACAACCCGAAGCCACCACCACGACCAGAGCCAGATCCTCCGCGTCCGGATCCTCGTCGTCATGCCCCTTTTTGACCTCGGTTCCTACTCTGGCAGGATTTGGTGTCGGGAATATACGAGGAAACCATCAAGCAAATCTCGGTATGAACGGAGGCTCCACAGTAAAGCGACCTAACCCCAAACCATGAAGACCCGTCTAACCGACCGAGTATACAGTCTCACAACTGACGAACATGTCACGAATCCGACTGTAGTATATAACAAAGCGACTGCATCATTTCCGATACTTCTTCCTTTTTTTCCTTGGTCCCTGGAACGATCACAGTGATGTGGTGCGGGTTGCTCGAGCGATTTTTCATGATTCTCATTTATACCATGTATCATTATTCTGGTCAACGGCAGCACGTGTTTTGCATATAATACACGAAGATATTTACTACATAATTGCGCATCAAGGCGGTGACACATGCTCAACCCTACAACGCCACTGTCCTGCTGTGAAGGTGTGCTAATGGCGCCCGAAGAGTAGTTTGAAGTCGTCTCAGCGTAGATCCAACGACATGAACATTTGTGACGGCGTTGGGATTCTGGCTGGCAATGATCTGTTTCTGCGGTCGGGAGAAGGTCTCGAGTTTTGTTTTGTCGGGGAAGATGAGGCTGTCCAGTTGCGTCTAGAAAGAGAAGGAAGTAGCGAGTCGAACACTTCTCGTTTTGACAGGTATGCTTGCTTATATCGCCATCGAAGTTGACGACTGGATTAAACTGGACCATCAGATACTCTCTGCGTAGCGTTCTGTCGCTCGTTGCAAGGAGCTCCAATTCTGATACTATGGTCAGTCACCATACTATTATTATTATGTTCATCACTTGGCAAGACTGCTGCATAGTCACTGTATCGCAACTCAAGACTTGTTGATTTTCTGTGTCATCCCTTTTTTTCTTTCGATTTTCTTCTTCCTTCTTCTACATGGCTATGTAAAGGAGCGTAAGGTATAACCGTCAACTCTGATCCCGTTCCTTCTTTCCAAAATACATAACAAAATGCAAAAACCATAAACTGTGGCGTTTCTCGCCCTTTGAAAATACAATACAAGTCAAAAAAAAGAGCTTTATACACTCGGAGTCACCGCGGGCAGTGACTCGAGTCTCTCTCTCCCGTGCTGAGCATCCTATTCCGGTGAATGGCCTATCGAGCAGCAACCTTAGTTGCTGGGGACAGGGCCGGCGGGGGCGCTGCCACTAGGAGGAGGAGGGGGCACGCCCGAGGGAACTCCGGAGGGAGGAGGACCAGTGGGAGCCGGGCCGGAAGGAGCCGAGCCAGAGGGCTGCTCCTGGCGGACCTTGACCTGCAGAGTCGAGGAGGGGGGCGTGCCGCTGGGAGGAGGCGGGGGGATGCCAGTGGGGGCGCCGGAGGGGGGAGGACCGGTGGGAGCGGGGCCCGAGGGGGCAGGGCCCGAGGGCTGCTCGTCCTGGCGCTTGGCGGCGGCGGCGGTGGGACGGGGAGCGTCGGAAGGAGGAGGTCCAGTAGGAGCCGGGCCAGACGGGGGAGGGCCGCTGGGGACGCCGGAGGGAGGAGGAGGAGGCAGCTCGGAGGAGTCCTGGCGCTTGGCGACGGCGGTGGGGACGGGAGCGTCGGAAGGAGGAGGACCGGTCGGGGCAGGGCCGGTAGGGGCCGGGCCAGAGGGAGGAGGTCCAGAGGGAGCACCGCTAGGAGGAGGGGGAGGTAGCTCAGAAGAGTCCTGGCGCTTGGCGGCGGCAGTAGGACGAGGAGCGTCAGAAGGAGGGGGACCAGTGGGAGCAGGGCCTGACGGGGGAGGGCCGCTGGGGATGCCGCTAGGAGGGGGAGGAGGAAGCTCGGAAGAGTCCTGGCGCTTGGCGACGGCGGTGGGAACAGGGGCGTCCGAGGGAGGAGGTCCAGTGGGAGCAGGGCCAGAAGGAGGAGGACCGCTGGGAGCACCGCTGGGAGGAGGGGGAGGGAGCTCAGAAGACTCCTGGCGCTTAGCCGCAGCAGTAGGGACCGGTGCGTCGGAAGGAGGAGGTCCAGTAGGTGCCGGGCCAGAGGGAGCCGGGCCGGAAGGCGGGGGTCCAGAAGGAGCACCACTGGGGGGAGGAGGAGGCAGCTCAGAAGACTCCTGGCGCTTGGCAGCGGCAGTAGGGACTGGCGCGTCCGAGGGAGGAGGGCCGGTCGGGGCCGGTCCAGATGGCGGAGGACCAGAGGGAGGAGGTCCGCTGGGGACTCCACTAGGGGGTGGTGGCAGGTCCGAAGCGTCCTGACGCTTGGCTACAGCCGTGGGCTGATGAGATGGAAATGTTAGCTTTTGATCGTTGATCATATCAGAGTATATCGTGATATTGATGCTTACAGCAGGGAGGCCTGAGGGAGGTGGGCCAGTGGGAATTCCCGAGAAGTCTGGGGGAGGACCACTGGGAATGCCGCTAGGAGGAGGAGGCGGGACATCCGAAGAATCCTGGCGTCTGGCAACGGCGGTGGGAATGGGAGCATCCGAGGGAGGAGGTCCCGTAGGAGGAGGTCCCGTAGGAGCAGGTCCCGAAGGAGGAGGTCCAGTGGGAATACCAGAGAACTCGGGAGGAGGAGCGACGCTGTTGTCCTGGCGGGCTGCGACGTCGAAGGGAGCAGCAGCCACGGAGGCAGCGAGAACTGCCACGGCAGTGTAGAACTTCATGTCGACGGTTAGAAAAGAATGTCTTTAGCAGCGGGAGCTGTTTCGACGAGTGGCAGCCGGCTGCTATAAATCAAAAAGATGAAACGATGGAAGCAATGTAGAAAAAGGATGCTTTTTTTTGTTTTGTTTATTGGTATTGAAGCTGATGTTTGATGCTCTGAAGAATATTTCGAATCGGGAAGAGGAGAGGACTCTCGGGTCTTCTTATAATCAGAATTGACAACGTGATTTGAGCCGTGACTCTCGTCATGGCTGTTCGCGATGCCGCAAGCAACTCTTCGACGACCCCAGCCACTTGCTCCATTCGTCATTATCATAACGTTATACTTAGCCTCAAAACCGTCCCCAGCTGTGAGCGGTGGGTCCTCCATGTCTGCAATATACTCTAGACGGCAGAAGGGTTGCTCCGCCGTTCTCAGACAGGCGCTGGGCAGAGGCGATTGGGTGGAGGGCGAAGTCCCAGTCCAGTCCCCAGTCCCCAGTCCCCAGCCAAAGCTCAGCCAGAGGAGAGACGGGCGTGACGACGACTCGGCGGCTTCAGCTCCGTGGGCGCCAAAGAACCATTGGAGCATGGGCTCAGTCTTCCTCAGATCGTTCTCCATGGTCTCCGCCAAGACCCGGCTGGGATGCCTCAATCGGAGTGGACTTCGCCCCAGAGAGCGGCGAGAGACAAGCTCACGATGCTGTCGCCATCGATACACTCGAGTGGGTATTGATGCCGGCAGTCGTGGTTAAGGGCCAGGGACCTCAGGGATGTCCCAGTCAGCCTCATCACGGCCCGCATCGTGCCCCGACCTGGCTGGCTGGATGGCGGACGGCGAGCAAAGGGACGACATGTTGGGCTGTGCCTCGCCTGTCTTTGGTTGCTTTGGCTGAATTGTCTGGCTCGCAAGCTCAAGTGCTGGAGTGGAGCCGATGTTGTTTAGAGAAAGCCCTGGTCGAGGTCAGGGAAGAGGTGTATAATTCCAGTCTAGAATGGCCGTGCCAAAGGCAAAAAAACCCACCCAATTGGACGGGTCCACGAACCAGGTGCCGGGCTGGTTTGGTTTTTGGGGCTACGCGCAAGCGGCTCCCAAACGGGCTGACGCGGCCCTGCGTCAATGTGGGTGCCGTACACCATCATGCCATGACACTGGGCCATGGTGCTATGGGCTTGCTTGCTATGGGCTTGCTATGGCTATTATCGTTTGCCCGCGAGGCTTAATTCTGCCATCTCCCCGCAAAAAACTCAGTTGCTTCATTGCCAACCCCGGCCTAGCAGTGCCTAGGCGGGTGCTAAGTATATCTATTCTCCTGTAGATCCCGTGTTTCACCTTGCTCGTCCTCAGGGCCAGTTTCAAGTGGCCGTCGTCGTCGGTTGCCGTCTTGGGCCGTGTCGTCTCCTTCATCTTTGGCGCAGAGCCATGTGTGTGCCGTCGTCCCATATTACTGGGTGTCGTTGTCTCGGGTCGACTGAACATCAATGGAGAGGCTTACGCCTGCAGACGACGAAGCCAGCTGAGCTCAGCAGATGGCTAAGCAGATCGACGAGCGAAGCCCGCTTCTTTCTGCACCTGTGGTTGGGAGACTGATCTTCGTCCGATCTACATCTGAACGCGCGTGTGGCTGTTTCCGTTCTTCCATTGTATTTCTCAGGTTCAGGAACCAGGAAGGCGAGTCGCTGCAGGTTGTTTGGCTTACTGGGACCCGTCCCGTCACTGCCGGTGAGAATGGAGACATCCCATTTCGCTTCTCCCAAAAATTCCCCGGCTGACTGCCGGCAGCTGTGCCCGTTGCGACCGTCCACGCCTCCGGTGCCCCGGTGCCGGTGCTACCCTTCAGGGCTCTCCACGGTACTTCTTCGATGAACTCATGACCGACCACTCAATCACAGTCGCGCGGCAGTGCTGATCGGTGGACTTTGTTTCTCCATATGGGCCATCCAGGGAATTCTTGGTCAAAAATTGGGTCCGCTTTGCGTCACTGCTTGGTGACTAGCAACACTCGAGTTCGCCAGTGATGTGACCGGCCAATAGACTTCCCAACCTCTCTGTTGCCGTACCTGCGGCAACTGGCAGCTGGGCAAAACAGCGGTATCCTTCGACGGTCCTTCGATGACGATCGTTGCGCAGACTGCTGCGCACGGCGAATCTCCCAAAGTACGGGACAGCGCACTGGAGGTTGAACACGCACTCACCGATGATCTCTCGGTGCAATGTGCGATATCGGACTTGTGCTTGTCCTGCCGGCATCATCGTTGGCGGAATATAATAATACCAAACATCACTGCAGGCTATAATTATTTGTTCCTGCAGGTAGGTATGCAGGTTGCCCTCGCCGTGGTTGCACCATTTGCGCGATGTCACATCCATATTGCCAGTCGGGATCTCGGGCCGCTGCTTTACTACTATATGTTTCGTCAACCTCATCTCGCATCATCCTTGATCTGCAATCTCAACGCTTACTTTCAAACATCCAGGGCTGAGATTGCTTCTGGTCATTTCACCTAAATTGGTCAATCTGATGTCCTAGTCGTGGGGTATAAGTTGTCAATTATCAGTGTATACTACCACGTGCATATTAGAGTGGCTCATGTCTGCCAGAAACCCTGGACTCGATGGTATATTTTCTAGCTCCGTTCTGCTTTTCGAGGCGCGATTCATGGCAACTCGGTCCTCGCTTTCTCCCCCATCTTTCGTGTTCTCAGCCAGTGTTCAAAGAGTCACGGCAACCCTAATACTACGAGGGGTGGTGGCTGCTTTGATACCTGGCTTGCTGGACCTCTTCGTAGGCTTTCTGAGCCTCTGTTTCAGCTCGCAGGGCCTTTTTGTAGGCAGGCCCGTAGTATCCTGGACCGTTTTTCATTGTGAAGGCTCGCACTTCTCGTGCATCTACAGTCTTGGCGTCATGAGCAAAGGTTGAGTACTGGCGCATCTCCCACGGGCGTGCAACGATATGAATGTGCAGATGACCTACGCTCTGTTCGGGCCAGAGATGGAGTCCATAGTTGAAGTGCTCCGGCTCGAGGGAACGGGCCGCGTGATGCAGATGAGCGTAGTGACCTTTTGCGGCTATGGCTTCGTGGTTCTGGATGGTCCCCCGTTGATGTTCAATGACTTTGAGTCGAAATGGATTATTAGGGTCACCACGTCCCCATGAAGACTCGAATAGCGAAATGATGTCGTCGATAACTCCACAGTTGTCCCGAGTTAGCGATACGCCGTTGAATATTTGCTGCTTGGAGAGACCAAGGACATGTATGAACGACATGCCAGCTCTTCCAGGCTCATTTGGATATTGCGACGTGTCAAAGGACGATCGATTTCCGAGAATGACAGCGTACTCGTTCTCAACAAGTATCTCTTCCTGGTTCAGATTGTCCCTCTGAAAATGAGAGGATCCCCTGATCCATTTCTCGGGCCTCTCGTGAGTCGGACTGTATTGATGGTGTTGGTACTTTCTCAAGTACGCTTCAACGTCGGCCACTGCACTAGGCTGCGACCAAAAGCGGCTGTAATGATGCCCGATTTTGTCCCCTTTTTCCTTGAAGTCTTCATCTTGGTGTGCTCCATTCTGGTTTGCGGATGTCATGGTGGCGGTGCGATGATCGTGGCAGATCTCTTGATGATGCGGTGTTGTGTAGTCGTGGCGGATCTAATGAAACGGGTTGTCGGTTTGGTTGATATGGCTTCCTCTTGCCAAAAATGCATCCTTAAATAATTTTGGCAACCTCCTGAGATGCCCTCCTGTTTTGAGTTGCTCTGATTCATTGTTCGAGTGTCTGGCAGCCGGTACAGCGGGTGCAAGCTTGCTCTCATTCACGGGCGGCCCATTTGTAGGTAGTCTGGAATGAACAAGCCGGGTGATTGCTTGTGGTGTTGTTGGTGGCAGAAATTCCAGCGCAACGGCGCGAGCGAAGACAAAGGGCAGACGGTTCTTTTATGGATGCAACTAAGTAGGACCGCTTAGCGGAAGATGGCGCAGCACATCAAACATTTCTGATCCTATGGCTCGTCTTTGTTCCCATGAGCATGGGTCGGCCGTATGACCTGACATAAGAGAGAGAGAGCAGCAAACTTGACTACCTAACGGAACTCCGCCCAGCTGACAGTGCACAAACATGACTGATTGCTTTCTCTACTCGATGATCTGGAATTTGTGATTGTATTTAGTCTCTCTCTTCATTTCTACGGTGTGCAACTTTGCCACCAAGCCACAGTCACGATGTTGGTGCATAGAAGATCTAGAAATTAGACTACGACCGGGCTTAAATTCCAGAGCCAATGAGACTCGGAGCATCCAGGCAGCCAATGGCCGCTTGGGTGGGGCGAGGAGTATAACGCTCCAAAAGTGGACATTCTCGAACATTGCTGCACGGCTTCTTGTGGTGGCTGTACACGGACAAGCGCCTAGGTTAGGTTAGCTGGATAGGTCTTGGCATCGACCTTGTCAATTGGCATGCATCAACTCAAGAAGGACTTTTTAGTCATCTACCTGGCTGTGCTGTCCGACTGGCGGAATTGAAAGCACATTTGAAATTTATAACAAGTCAAAGCCATGAACCTAGGATTTCATTGGTCCATTGGACCAACTAACCTAAGAGGCAGACATACCTTGATCTGATCGAGTCGACAGCTGCACAGCTTTGCTGCCATGTCCAACGACGACTACTGATTTATGCTGCAAGCAAGACCGATTTCTCTCATCTTCCTGTAAACATGCAGTCCTGTCCAACAGGATTTGGATAATGCCAAGAGACGATGTATAATACACCTTTGTTGATCTACTTCAAGCCCGCTATAGAAACTCTGCTGAATTCCTCGACGTCGAGGCGTGAATGCTTGGACACTGCTGCACATGTGCACTGTCGATCAACATGAAGTCAAACCTATTGCTGGACATGACAGGAACTTCTCAAGCGGAATTGATAGAACATGCCCAGCTCTATTGGATTGCCTACCTAGGCTGTGTCAGGAACCTGGTCCGAGTTACCTGCCTGCATGTTATCAACACAACTGAACACTGGAAATATCAATGCAGCTCATGGAGAAATGCCGTCAGAGACCCAAAAGCTCCATGACGAAGAGTGAATATCATTGATTGTGGCTGCACTGATTGTGAGTCTGGTACCTAGGTAGACAGCTAGTGCCGCCAGGCGAAACGACAAACGGCCAGTCAGTGGCATAATGGGCAGTCCCTTCCAGAAGTGAATAATCGAATAGTGGCAGGATGGAATAATCACAATCGCCAAACTGATGCCAGGGCTGGAAACCGCGGCCCTGGTCACCATTGTACTCGTTTTAGCCCGGCACCTTCCTGCTGTCAAATTTCCATCCCGATCCCACAACCTCACCTTCCAATCTCCATCCCAGAGCTTGGACGCCTCGCACCCTCCGCCGTCTTCAACCCGAACTCGACACCGACGCCTCCCCTCGACATCCCTCAATTGCCCGACAGAAGTCTTGATCTTTTCCTAAAGGCCATCACGCTTTCCATCATCGAGGACGCTGTGTGCACTTGCCCGTTGGCCGTGTGCTGGAGACAGACGGGCTCATTTCGACGCCGGGAGCTCTCGCGCATCAGATCTCTTCCCCTCCACCGACCAAAACAACACGCATCACCATCGTTGTGCATCTCGACCACACTGCGATCGCATTGCCGAAATCTCTATCCCAGTTTTGAGACCGGACTTCCGTCGGACATCCATCGTAGGATCTTGTATGCATACCGTTGCTTGTTGCTTCGTGTACTGATCGCCAATCTTTTTTTGGGTAAGTCCTCATCTCTGCAAAGCATACATCACATACCTACCGTCCGTATCGGCCTTTTATGGTCCGGAGACCATCATCATTGCCTTGTGCTTCCGTCCGGCCCGCCGTCTCTGCGCGCCTTCTTGTTGGCGGCAGCTCCATGGGTGGTGCGCCTCTTTCCGGATGACAGCCCCACTGCACGACTCCAAGGCTTCATTGCGCGCCTTCACGTTTTCATTCCACGATACCTTCATTGCGCGCCTGCACGTTTTTGCCCACGACCAGGCGGGTCTGTGCACCAGCTACAGGTTCAAGTACAAAAGACCACACCTTCAACCTCTTCACCACCCACACTCACCACACAACACAACACAACACATTCAACATTCAATCTTCAACACTGTTCTGCATTCTCTTCCAAGCCCAACACATCTGTGCCCCAAGGACAGATAGATATAACTACAAGAGACTGGAGTCCCAGTCTTTCACTACTTACTATCACCACAAAAAACCACCACCATTCACTTCTTTCCGCATTCTCTTTCAAGACCCAACACATCTGTGCCCCAAGGACAGACGCAACCACAAGAGACCGCGTCATCAGCATCTTCACCACTCACATTCACAACACGCATTCGGCAATCACTACTCCTGCCTTCTCTTCCAAGCTCCAGCAAAGCTGTGCCCCAAGGACAGACGCAACTTCTAGAGACCGCACTATCAACTCTTCATCGTTGATATCCAAGATCACGATACCTTCCACAATACCATTCTTTCACTACCTTAAAGTCACCATATAGCGCTCGATTTCCGACGATTTTTTCGTCGCTACACATTTCACAGCCTCGGTTTCCTTCCCTTTTCGAATTATCTGGGCAGTTTCCGTCCAGAAAATACGGCTCCTTCCGCATTACTCTATCCGGTCTTGGGATTTTTTTCCTGGGCTTCTGCACTCTACATCTCTTGTGCTCATTTTACACTCTGAACAGACGGTTATCTCGTCTTTTCTTTGCCTATTCTCTTTTCCAATACTTGTACTCTTTCTCAGCACATCACCTTTCAAAATGGGTACAAGAAGAGAGTTCATTCGGGACTTTTACCCACGTCTCAAGGATGACCAGCACCAGGATGCTGTTCTGGAGAAGGCCAGAGTGACCCAAATCAAGCGTTACCTCAAAAACCATCCGGCCTGTACTCAAGTTCGAGTCGACGTGGTCTCGGAAGCACAACTGACCGAGGACTGCACCTTGCCCTCTGACCTGCCCAGATTCCTCCAGTCACAGTTGTATGCTCAGGAGTACTTTGCTAACTCGGGCAGACCTTCCGATCAGGTTTGTGCCATACTCCGATTCGCCGCTCAGCATCTTTCCAATTCGCAGGGCGCATTCCCGACTCTATTCCGTGGTGTCGACGACGGTACTCAGAGAAGCTTCTGCTTGTTCGCCTATCTCGACGTCTACATGCCTTCCCGCAAGTACTCGATCGCTCAGCTGCTGGAGCTGAGAGGCTCCAAAGCCTCTCGACCCATGCTGGATCAGCTGCATGGTAATGCCGAGATCGGTAAGTAGTCTGAAATCTTCACGGCTTCTTATGCCCTGTGTCGTCTACCTTGATCACAATACGCGGCGAAGATCAAAGTCTGACTTGTACTAGGTGATGTAGTCAGACAGAACCTGACTGCCAGATCCCAGCGCCAGAAGCGGGCCCCGGATGCAAATCTTTCGTCTTCTAGCGACAGCGAGGAGCAGATTGTCTTCAAGGGCAAGAGACAGCTGTCTCGTCACCCCATCAACAACCTTGACGGTGAGACCCAGTGGCACTATAGAGGTCGTACTCCCTCGGAGCGCAATTCGACCGAGCCCATTGCTGCTCCTACTGGTCTTGATGCTCAGAAGAGTGAAGGCTTTCAGCGCTTCTACAAGGCAGTCGTTTCTCCCACTCATGTGCGCGTCACAGCCGGAGGTCGCATCGTTCCCAACACTCGCGGATCAACTTCTCCATCTGCCAAGTGGGACCTAGAGAGAGCTGGTCATGACAGCGACTCGAGCGACTTTGCTCGACAGGCTACTCAGCCAGAGACTACGACCGCCTCCGGCATCAAGGATCAGAACGCAAACGCAACTGTTCCTCCCATGATGTTGCAGCCCATGGCCCATCAGATGTATACCAGCGCCTCGCCCATGTATGCACAAGTGCCGGTCTACATGACCAATGGACTCCCTATGCCTTATGGCCTGCCCCAAACTCAGATGCAGCCTGGCCCCGAAGTCCAGCAGACTCGAAACCTCTCGGTTCGTGTTGAGAAGCAGGATGAAGTCCAGCCCCAGACTTCCAAGACGGGAACTGAGCAAGTCGACCGGGGATCTAAGCCGACTCCCATCAAGATCTCGCCCCCTGACCAGTTTGATCAGAGTCGACCGTACTTCTTCAATGGCAGCCTGCACTACCCTCGCAGTGCTCAGTTTTCCGCACAGGTTCAGGGAACTCCGATGACCCCCAGCCCCTACGTTGGAGGTTTCCCCGTTCATCCATCCGTTGCTCGCGTTGCCTCGGGTGGACAGCCATCCGCCATGATGCCGATGACTAGCCCATACGGAGTCGTGTCGCCGGCTTTTGCCCCTCTCATGGGCACAGAAGTTCCCAACACTCCCCAGTCTGATGCCAAGTCTGATGCCAAGTCTGTTGCAGCAACACCTCGTGCATCCACAAAGCCTCACTTGACGTCGATCAAGCCGAGCCAGATCACCAGCAGTCAATTGACAACCCTCCATGCGCAGCTCAAGTATTTTGAGGATCAACTTCAGTACAACAGACATCAAATCGATGAGAAGGCAACGATGGATCAGGTCCAATCGCTACGCAGAACCATTGAGAGCTTCGAGCAGAACTACAAGAGACAGCTCAAGTTTGAGCAGTACATGCGCCCTGACGACGAGGACTTTGAGAAGAGCTTGGTTCCGGCTCCGGCTTCGGCTCCGGTTCAAGTCAAGACTCCCATGACGCCAGGCTTTGGTAACAACATTGGAGTTGGCCCCTCGCAGATGGGCATGATGAGATCTACTCAGCAGACGTACTTACAGTCAACGATTGACCAGGCTCGCCAAAAGTCGGCCATCGAGAAACGCCAGCGAGTTGGTATCAATTCCTCGAGAAGTACTGATACCAGTGAGGCCTTGGGAGCCCTGGAGGCACATCTGATGAAGACCAAGAAGTATTCGATTCCCACCCGAGCAGCTATGGCCCCCATCTTCGAGCCCAAGAGTGCCACCCCATCTTTGCCGTCGCAAGAGACTATGGGCTTCGATTCTGCCACGGGCACCAATACCGCTGTCAAGTCCCCTTGGGAACTTCCCAAGGCTTTCCCAGCCGATCAGACTACTCCGTATCTGGTAGGTCAGCTGCCTATGGGCTTGAGTGTTGCAAATGCCAGCTCATCTGACTACACCTACCTGAGAGAGCTGAGCGACGAAGAGAAGCGTGCTCGACATGTCTACTGGGGTGGCGTTGCTGTCAAGGGCTCTGGTCTTCCGAAGTTCGATGGCAAGGATTTCTACCCTCCCTCGCCCGTCAAGTCGCTGGAGAAGTCGGACACAGCTTCCAAGTCGGATGCTATCCGCCAGGCCGAGAAATCGGAGGATCCTTTCAATATGGCTCAGTCCATGGAGAGTTCGCGATCCGCCAAGAACACCCGAAAGATTAGCCACGCAGTCCCGATCATCAACCCTCAGACCATGGCTCGTGAGGACATCGACGTCAAGTTTATCCCGAGCGTTGGCATTCGTGGCGACATGGGCGCAGACAAGCTGCGCAACACTGTTCGCGAGCAGCCACAGTTGTCATCTCCAGCTGTCGCAACAGCTAGCGAGGGCAAGCCAACCTTTGGCAGCCGCCGCGGCTTGGATCGATCAAGGTACCATGACTTCTTCTCGTCCTTGCTGGCCAAGACTAATAATTAGCAGCAAGGGTTCCAGCAATGACCTGTGGCAGAACATGATGAAGAAGGGACCGACCAATGGACCTGCCACTCTCAGCTCTGTCTCGTCCACGACTGCCAACGGCCATCTCCCGCAATATGTCGGCCATGCTTCTGCTTCTCTGACGCCTGCCATCACAAACGCCAACAGTTCGCTTTGCATCACACCTGGTTTCAAGGGCGAGAATGGCAACACCACTCAGCTGCCGAAGATGGAGAAGATGGGAGAGAACCGCCCTCCTCGTCAGTCAGAGTCAGTCATTGCTGATCTCCACAAGCGCATGATCCGCGATGCTGAGCGACGTGGTGTTATTGGTCCCGGCGGCTGGTAGTAGGGGTGACACGACTTCCCCTCCATGATCCATCAACTTTCATCTTTATCATGTGCGACGTCGACTTGCGTCCGTTCTTCATCTGATACTTCATCATTCTTTGTTTTAGCCTCACCTGTACCACCCAGGGAAACAGGTTTTAAGGGCCAACGATATGCGACTGTTCTTCTGCGATTCATCTTTAAGAAGGGACCAAGTGCCGACATCAACCGACCTCATAATACCGAGATGGTACCCAGTATATGTTTTTAATATTCCGATGTCAAGAATGGCAAGAACAGGACTCCGTTTGAAAGGATGGGATACTTTCTTTAGGTAGATGAATACATTTAGTGTAATTAAGTGCGCAGTGTCCAGACCGTGATGTCCTGAAGCGAAAAAAGAATGTTGCCATTTTCGCCTACTCCACATTCTCTGGCGGGTAAAATACATCTGAGGCAAGACGCAGATAGCTAGAGGCCGAAACTCCTATTAGATCTCGGTGATCTGTACCTCGTATGTGCCTCACTTATTCACCAGCATTGTGTCCCGAGCCAAATGTTGCCATAACTCAGCAGGCAGACGCCAGGTAGGTCCTGATAACCTCTACGCTTGTCATTTCATCAATTCAGGTCACTACGGCAAAGGATAGTTGAGGCTCGGCTGCAGAGAGTATGGCGTGTACGTATCAAACAATAATCATATTCATCAATGACATGTGCCTCACCATCAAACTTTCAACATCACGATGAAATATTCCGCGAAAGTCTGCAGGCGAGAGGAGAGCGGTGATTCATGATTGCTCCCCATTGGTTTACTCTTCGCCAGTCGTATACCTCGAAATCCATGGGTTTTGTGGCTAACGAGGAGATATCCTAGCGGTTGGTTTTGGGGGGGAAGGGGATATAGGGAGACGAGTCACATTTGTGGGAGGATGCAATCAGCCTTACCTGGTTTGTGTTCAATGTGGTACCATGCTGGCTTCGAAGCTAGGAAGCTTGCGAGGCCGTGGTGCATTCGTACCTCTGGGGGGAGAGGACAGCTGATCATCATCACGCTGGGGAGATAATGGGAGCATGCGCATGTCAAGCAAGGGCTTCGGGATGAACCTCCCATGGAGCATTTCACAGCTTGGGTGAGAAGCAAGCGAAATGGCCATTGTGTGCGTGAAACTGTTTTCTCTTTTTGTGTAGTGCAGTCGTGGCATCTAAATGCTGAAACCCAAGCAAGTTTCCCCCGGTTCCGAACTTGGCCTCTCCCTCCCGAGAGAGGGCCGAGCTGGAAATTGATTCGCAAGACGCCAGACGTCCCTTTATCGACTCGGTATAAATGCCATGGGCCAATTCCATGTCATTGGTGTCCCGTCAAAATCCTTTCTTCGTTTTTCCGTTGCACCGTTTCGTCGCTTGAAATTCGTGTCATTGCTTCATCCGTTTCGATCGTACGGATGTGGAGAGTATTGTTCGTGAGGTGATTGTCGGGCAAGGTATTAAAATCTATCGAATTGGTTTGGAATTTTCGACAAAAATTTAAGCCTTCTGCTGCTTGGCGCGGAGCTCGCGGCCGACCTTGATGCGCTCCAGGATGGACTCGCGGTCCTTGTCGAGCTTGAGCTTGGTGACGACGACCTTGGAGGGGTGGATGCCCAGGGGGACGGACTGGCCCGAGGCCTTGTCGCGGGTGACGCGCTCGACGTGGATCACGTACTTGAGGCGGTAGACCGAGGTGACCTTGCCCTCGCGGCCCTTGTTGGAGCCACGGACGATGGTGACCTCGTCGTCCTTGCGGATGGGGATGCTGCGGACCTGTAGGAGGGGGAAGACGGAATGTTAGAGATCGGGGTGTTCCTTTTTTCGTGTCGAGGTCGTCTTGCAGGCAGGGTCGGGGATCGTTCTTACGTTGTACTTCTCACGGAGCTCCTTGGAGAGAGGGGCAGACATGATGTTGCGGCGGACCGACGAGGGGGCGCCGAAGTGAGCCTTCCTCGACTTGCGTCGGGAGCTGGCGATACCTGGAGAGAAACATTTCGCGTCAGCGGGCGGAGCTCGCGCCAGAGCGGCAGCAGAGAGAGACATGAATTGGGGTCGTCATACCGGATGCAGAGTGCTTCGACATTTTTGCTGTGGGTTAGTCGGCGGTGTTTGACGGAGACTGAAAGTCGAAAAGGTTTGGGCGGGCACGGAGATCGAGGAGAGGAAAGAGTAAAAAAGGCGCCTGGCTCGAGATTTCGGGACTGGGGGCGCAAAATCAAAATTTCTGGTGGTCGTTTGTGGGTTGCAAATTCAAAGAGGAAAGGCGGCCTCGGCCCTGGCTACGTAAAAGTGGCTGAACAGGTGTGGCTGGTGGGATTGGTGCACGGGCCCATACCCGGTTGACCTCCCTCAATTCAATGCCCCACTGTTCACTTCTTCATGCCCCATACCTACCTAGCCTTCACTGTGCTTTATGGATTCCTTCACTGTCCAAGCAATGGATGCAAGATGTTACAGAGAAATGTGAAGCATTTTACCCAAGCAAAATTGATGGTTCCTCCCCCTTCAGTCACTGAGGGACTCTTCGCTCATGGCCATGTCCAAAACATTTCCTTGACCGGCAACGAATGGCTGATGCGTTCGCGCATCTAGTCTTTATCTACCTACCTATCTAAACAGCAGAACTCGGCTGCTTCTGGCCGAGTGGCTGCAGGTATCAAATCCCGCTACGTACCTGGATGATCTGATCTGTGGATTGGAATCAATGCGACATTGCCTTTCTATCTCAACCATAGTTGGAGAGCAATGTTCGCTTCTCCCCTCTGATGGAGAATGAAGATCAGGTCGGATTCTTATCGACATACGGGGTACTGTCGTCCTCAAGCCCAGCATTGTATACGTGATTGTGAAGGTCCCCATCGCTTTTCTGTCTTGTACCTGGCAGCTTATTGTCCAGCGTTTACTCCCGTCTCATGATTAGAAGCGAGTCAAGTGCTCTGACCCCTCCTTTCCTATGATACATCTTTGAGAGCCTCTCCGCTAGGTGGAAGACTGTCAGCTATCTGTACCGCTCAGCTAGTGAGACAGGGTTGCCTGCATGTATGGCGCCACCAAGCCATCCATCCACCACTGAAGGATCATAGAAAAAGATCCTTTTCTTTCCTTTACCCGATCTCTGTCGCTCGGATTTCTGCTCCAATTGTAGGCAGGTGATATGCCCTCATAATGATGGAGGATTCTGTACCGAATGTTGCCGACGCGGCACCACATGTCTCGGCTCCGAACGACGTCCCGGCCGAGAGCGACTTACAAGAGAATGAGTCTCCCGAGGTCTCAACGTCTCGGGACTCTGCACTCTATGGCGGCCAAGATGAAATCATCAGTGAGCTCGAAGTAGATTCGAACCGTTCCGATAATGACTCTTCTCTCGGATCCGACATCACTTCGTAAGTCTCGATGCTTAGGTCTCAGAGGCACCAGCTTATATCGGTACCAGTATGTCCACGTCCATGAGAAGTGAAGATTATGAGTTCCGATATCATCATGGGCGGAGATATCAAAGTGCAAACGATGCATATCACTTGCCAAATGACATTGTACGCCGGTACCTCATCGCCGCGCTCTAGCTATGATTCCACAAGAACAAGATGACCTAACCTTGTGTCATGACATCCGCAGCAAGAAATGGACCGCCTCGAGCTGCAACACTTGATATGGCTGGAGCTCTGCGGCGGGCGCTACAATCTGGCGCCCCTCGACACGATAAACGTCACCCACGTTCTCGACGTGGGCTGCGGCACGGGCAACTGGGCCATCGACTTTGCCGGCCTTCACCCGCACGTCCAGGTCGTCGGGACGGACCTGTCGCCCATCCAGCCCGACTTCGTCCCCGCCAACTGCACCTTCTACATCGACGACGCCGCCCGCGACTGGTCCTTCCACCAGCGCTTCGACTACGTCCACGTGCGCGCCCTGACCATGGGCATCGCCGACTGGGACCGGCTGGTCGACCAGGCCTACCGCTTCCTCCAGCCCGGCGGCTTCCTCGAGCTGCAGGAGTTCCACATCCCCATCGAGTCGCCCGACGGCTCGTTGCGCGAAGGCGGCGCCCTGCACCGCTGGGGCCGCGCCATCCAGCGCGTCTGCGGCCGCCTGGGCATCGACTCGATGGGGGCCCTGCGGCACCCGGACCGGCTGCGGGCGCGCGGGTTCGCGGGCGTCGAAGATGTCCACCTGCGGGCGCCCCTGGGGCCCTGGGCGAAAGGCCGGCGGCAGAAGCGGTTGGGCTGGATGGGCCGCAAGGACCTGTACGAGGGCATCGACGGCATCAGCAAGAAGCTCTTCGTCATGATGGGCGAGGGCACCGAGGACGAGGTCGACGGGTTCTTGGACGAGTGCAAGGGGGAGCTCATGGACCCTTTGGTAAATATCAAGAAGAAGAACACCCCCTCATCCTTTCACACATTACCGCTTCTCCTTGGACGAGGCGAATTCGAAACAAGACTAATCTTTTTGGGTGCAAACAGATTCATGCGTGTATGCCCCTGGACGTTACTTGGGGCCAGAGGCCGTTTGACAGCTGAAGCCGCTTCACAGATGAGTTGTAAGCTCACAATGAGATGGGGTGTCGGGGTGGTTCAGTTGACTACTGCATGACCTCCTAACACGTTTTGTCTATGAGTCGAATTAGGCTCAAGTAAGAATAAAGAATGCATTATTGAACTTTGCTTCCAGAAGCGAACCGTCTCCACGTGGGAGGGAACGGGTGATTGCCATGTGTCTGTGAAACCTCAAGAGAGTAAGTAGCTTTTGTGGCCATTATAGATTCGAAAAACCCCAAACAAGGCATATAATAATCCAGCCGGTCGACCATGCTTCCATTACAAGAGCAGCCAGCACATTACATTTTCGAGAAGGGTATGTGTATATTATATATGTAACTAGTTGTATTATTAGTCGAGTAGGTGAGTATTGCCACACATGCAGAATCATGTCCCACCAAAACCAAGGTTGTCGTTACTCCAAGACGCCCGTTAATGCCAAAGATTCTTTTGCCTTTGCCCCCATCGGCGTCTACCCGCATCTTCATCTTGTGTCGTAGCCCCTCCCTGTATCATGCCATCCCTAGTCATATGTACACGTATTTCTTTCTTTTTCATTACAAGAGCATAACAAGAATTTCGTTTTGTTTTTTCTGCATACGTACGTCTTCATGGCCCCTCCTGAGAGAGTGAGCCTAGGAGGACTTGACGACGGTAACCAGCTCGGTGCCAAACATGCGGTCCCAGAACTTGCTGGTGACGCCAAAGCCGAGCTCGTAGTCGAGGAAGTGGTGGGCGAGGTGGTACTTCTTGAGCTCCTTGTACCAGAGAGGGAGGTTCTGGTGGTGCAGGAAGTAGTGCGTCAGATCGTAGCAGATGTATCCAAAGATACCTCCGCAGTACACGGCCGTAGCCATGTGCCAGTTCCAGGAGAAGATGGCGTGCGCGAGCTTCCAGAATGGCGTCGCCAGCACGACGAAGAGCGTCGGGGGCATGACGAGACGATACCTGTCCATGGGCAGGTAGTGGTGGACGCCGTGGAGAAGGAAGTGCAGTGTGATGCCGGCGCGGTGGTCGGGAAGGTAGCTGAGATAAAGTGATTAGTGTTATGCTACAAGAATATCGCGGGAAGCCAACTTACTAGTCAAGGTGGAACAAGAATCGGTGCAGAACATATTCCACGAGGGACCACAGGAACAGTCCGAATCCAAAGCACGTCGCGACCTGGCCCCAACCAGTGAGTCCCTCGTGGGAGATGTAGGTGCCGTAGGCGACTGGCGGCACCCAGACCATGGGCACCACCCACCAGGGCGTCAGACTGAGAGGCTCGAGGAAGTTTCCAAACAGCGGCGCGCTGGCGCCTCCCTTGTAGTGCCTGGGGCGGTGAACCTGGTCGAGGTAAAACTCCTTGGTGAAGCCGCCCCTCCAGACCTGCAGGAGCATGGGCTTGTTGAGATCGATGAACTTGTGCTTCTTGTAGTCGACGTCGTAGTTGGTGTCCGTGCTAAGGTCCTCCTCGCAGCTCATGCCCGTTCGCGGGTGGACGTAGGGGGTGACCTTTTCGTTGATCTGCACATCGTTGCCATCGACCTTCTTGTTCAGGTCGTGGTCGACCGCGATCTTGTCATTGACGACGAAGCCGACCAGGGACTCCTCGAGGATCTCGTAGGCCGAATCCGAGTGCGTGTGGGAGACCTCGTCCTTCAGGATCTCGGTGATGTCCTTGCCGGCCCAGTCGAGGATGAGCTCGGGACCGCCGGGATGACCCTCGAGAAAGTCGGTGATGTCGTAGACGTTCTGGCCGACAGTCACATAGCAAGACTTGCTGCTGTTATGCGACTCGATCTCGGCCTGAGTCAGGGTTGGGAGAGTGCGCGACGGCATTGTCGCGATTTTGTCTGCTTGGTTATGCAGCCTCCGATCCGAACGACAGGGGTTTATTTTTCCAAAAAGTATTGACGATGGGAGTTGCCACGGGACGCTTCAGGTTCTTGGATGCAAGGAATGCTAGAATAACTGAGCTGGCGAGAGATCGAAAAGGAGTGGAAACTCAGGTCGGAAGTCTAGAACCGTAGTAGAAGGGGGAAAAAGGTCGGCGGAGGCGAATTAGAGGAAAAAAGCCAACGCCTTGGGATTGTTTATTTGAGAAAGATCTAGGTAGGGTGGATTTTAGGGGTTTAGGGAGGGACGCCGGACAGCGATCGACAGAGAGTGGCGCTACCAACTCCATGTAGCGCGGCGGAAATGCACGCTGCCGTGGCGCGTTTAGTGGCCTGACTGTCGTGCAACGCCCTGTAAAAGCGATTCTACATGAGAAACCTGGCACTTTGTTACCTAAGCGGACAGCTCATCCATGGATAGGAGATGCTTTTTGGTCATCTTTGACGGACGCCGAAGATCCCGAGATTGACGCAGGGGAGATTATGACCAAAGCAAATCCCGGTTCCCTCTACATCACAAGGTTGGCGGGATCTTGAAAGGCATCATTGATCTTTGTATCCCGCTAGGTATCCAACTATTTACCTCGGAAGGAGTACTTGATAGTCGCTGTTCAATGTTGCTGGTCACAAGTCCCCAATTCCAAGAATGTAACATGGTCTGTATCAAACATCAGCCTCGCGCAGGCTTATATGCTCCCCACAGAGGAAGCTCTGTTCTTGTATTCTTGATCTGATCAGACACCATCCGAGATGCCAACAAGCCTCCTAATGTAACCAACGCCTATGCCATGCAACGCTCTCTCAAATGCTCAGTGCATCAAAAATAACAAACCGACACACCCAATGCTAAACTATACCACTGTACATTTGTGCTGTACTTGTGGCCATGCCTTGAACCTCATTTGACTTTCGTATACATGCAGACATGTATGTACCTTTTTGTGCGCGATTCAACTGAAGACGTGCCAGAACTGATGCGCAATCATGACTCCCAATAATGCATTTCCATATATGCCGCAGTTGACGTCCTGCCCGCCAGTCGCCCATATCTTCCCAACAAGCGCCAGCGCACCCAGGAGTTGTGCAAATCCAAGGTTGGACCACGACAAGGAAAAGACGGAAGGACGTTTTCCATATCGGATCTGCGCATTGACAAGCAAGTCAGCCGTCAGCCTTATGGACACGATGAGACATGCGCAAATCGCCCCGAGTCCCAGTGTGGGACCGTACGACTCGTCAGTTCCCAAGGCTGTGATCCAAGCCCAAAGTGCGCCAAAGAGCACAACCAATTCGGCCATGCGTTCCTTGTTATTATTCTGCAAGGTGATCGTACTGCCATCGGCGGCAATGATGACGTTATTCGCGCTCCTTCTCGCTGCGGCCTTCCGTTCCTCTGGATCCGGACTGATGCTGAACGATCCCATCATATTCGATAGCCCATCTCGAGGGTCGTCTTTAGGTCCGGGCGCATGGAATGATGCGTCTCTGAGAATGAAGCCAGAGTCGTTTCGCTGAGAACTACTACCCAAGTCGAGTGTCCTACGGGGGGTATTGAAAAAGCTGTCCTTCTTCTCTTTGGGACTCTCCCGTATGACGGGCTTGACAGGATTTCGAAGCCTTTGTGCTGGATTTGTGGGTGCTGGCGGTACTTTATACCAGAATGCACCAGGTTTGGGATCAACCGGCGTGTCATTGAAGCCCAGAGGCGTGTTGCTGAATCTTGGATTCGGGTTCTTCACCTTGTACGGGTTATGCGTGCTAAAGGCCCTGTGTTGAGAGCCAGAGGGTGACCAGTCCATCTCATCACCGACTCGTGTAGTAGTAGGTTGAGTTTGAAGCCCTGGGCTGATTGGAGGGCTGGAAAAACTGAGCGCACCGAATCCACTGCCTCCCCGACCCTGATCACGGCGCGATGGCGTGCCAAAGGAACCATTTTGCACGAGACTTCCACCCGTCCCAGCCCGCTGGTATGGGCTTGATCCCACAGGTGATGCATCAATACTACTTGCTGCTGCCGGTGGGGCGTCTAGAATCTCGTCTAGAACTCCGGCCAGGTCATTGGACGGTCTCGGTGGCGGTTCTGTAGTCCTGGGAGATTTCTGCTGGAAAGAAGCGATCTGCCGTGTTCCAAACAGGCCGAACAAGGAGCTGTTGTCTGTTCGGATAGCCTTACCGGCGACATTGTATACCTTATTCCATATTAGCATGAGAGCTTTTGCAACTTTCGAGGCAATACTTACGTGGAATACCAGCGAGCCAATCATGAGGTGAGCACTCAGCTGCGCAACTGCTGGGAGCTCCTCGACATCGTTGTACTGGGACAAGAACAGGCATGCGCATCTGATGAGGATGATGACCAGCTGATAGGTATACCACTGTCGAAATCCCAGAATATGTGAGGTGAAACCCCTGATCGTCTGCTTGAACCGAGGGTTCCACGCAAAGGCTACCAGACTCGTGTTGATCGCCAGTTTTATGAAGCGATCGGACCTTGGTACTATGGTGAGGATCCAGGCGCAGGTTTCGCGGAGAACAGCCAGCACAAAGTTGTCGCCACCTTCCTGGCGATGTTCGACAAACACGACGCCGAGTGCCACCACATGCCATAGTGCCTGAAGCAGGAAGCCAATGTGCCAAGTCCATTTCCCTGCCATGTCCACATAGTCTAGGGTTGTGCGCGTTCTTGCCTGCTGCCGACGCTGCTTCGTGCGGTCGATCAGGCGTCGCATATGGTCTGTCTTTGCGGTATAGCTTGCTTTTCTGAGCTGCGCCTCGACCTTGGGCTCGCAGTCGATGCAGACCTGAGGGTATCTCGCCTCGAGATCTCTCTTCCATGTGCGGTAACCTCTCATGCGGACGGCATATTCGGGATCGCTGGGGTCATCCGGAAACTCGTACTCCTTCAACGTTCTTGCGAGTATCTCCTGATTCCGTTGACATGTCGCGCAAAATACCGAGGTCGAACTGAACATTTCCATCATTGATTCCGGGGGCGGCGAGCCCAGCTCCTCGAAGCAAAAGGACGCGTTCGGACTCGTCGCGATGCGCATGGGCGCAGCTGGCTGCACATCGGGTCCCGTGCTTGACGCCGGAGGATCTGTGATTTCGCCATTCTGTACGCGACGGCCTGTCAGCAATTTTGCGCGTCGCCAGACTCCATCGCGGCGCAACCACCAGTCTCCAGTCTGTCAATGGGGGCTTCCCCAAAGGAAGATGACGCACCTTGTCGAGCCAATTCCTCGCCTCGCAATATCTACACTCAAAGGATCTCTGGCCGTTGAATGCCAGATCTGAGCGGCGGCCACAATAGAAGCAGCTGAGATTCCTCTGCCGCCGTGGGCGCAGTGTGGGTACCATGGTTCCTTCCGTCAAGCCCCCTACACTTTTGGGGGATTTCTGCCCTGTTTTCTCTTAAACGGCGGTAGAGTATTTCATCGGGTGCGATGTCACTTGGGATCTGCCGAGAGGCTTGCGCTGGATCGGTCCAGCGAATGCGACAGCTAGTTCAGGCGGGTGTGTGGGTGGGTGTAAGTTTCTCGAAAACATTCGAGGCGCCGAGAAACGCGATCTAAGACCAACTGAACGACCCTCAAATCCATCGGGCTCCAGCATTGACTGATTGTTGTTGACTTGGCGCTAGTCGGTCAACTTTCTAAGGTCCTTATCGCTATCGGTCGTATCGATAGTGGGGGACCCCCGGTCGCCTGATCAGCGCCTGAGAGCTCAAGAGAGCTGTGAGCAGAAGGAATAAAGAACACTGATCCATGCACCTGCAGCGACTATCAATCGCCAAGCCAAAGCACTTTAAACAACACTCCAGGCTTGTTCTCGCCCACGCGTTCACGCACTTGCCTGCCACTTGTCATCCAGGTGTTCCCCGTCTATACACCACCTCGCCTCGACTCGACCACCATCAGGGGCATTCGATACCTGAAGCGCCGACTACGGCTCACATTCACGTGTCGACATTTTTGTCGTCGATCATTTCGAGAATTATAATACCGGTCGCCTGGGAGTGCCAGCTCGTCTCTCACTGTACCTAAAATTTTACCTTTTCTACCGTTTGTAAGACACAGCTAATCATGTCACAGAAACAAGTATTGTATGTCCTGGCAGTTGAGCTGGCAAATGCATACAGTAAAAGCAAGCTGTTTGCTGGAAGCTTCAGGCCGCCATACAATCGATGAAGAGAGAAATCGGACATCGACCAGTTCATATTTGTGAACTATCAAATCGACGCCCTTAATCGGCCGTCTTCCTTTTTTCTTCCTCTCTTTTTTCCAAGCAGCCAGTCGTTCTCTGGAGCCGGCAGTAGTCACACTGCGAAGCTGCCATTGAGGCCAACACCGACACTCGGGAGTGGCTGAATGGTGTGTTTCGTCCGCCTTCTGTCTCCATACAAAAAGTCCCAGTCCGACATTCCATACAGGACAGTCCCACGATCAGACGACTGCTGAGTGAGACTTGGAAAAGTTCGGGGGCCACAAGAGACTAGACCCCCGCCGGGGCCACCCAGCTCAAAGGTGACGACCATAACCTCCTATACCTGGAGTAGATGTCTTCACATATATGATCGTCCGAAGTAGACTCCCTCGCCTATAGACGCAAAGGGCCACGGGGTCATAAAGACGACGTCTCCACCAATCTTGAAAGTGGTGACCATAAGTCGTCCGGTCTCAGAGTTATAGTCTTGTCTCTTGCATATATCACCAACAAGTGCCTCAAACTGGGCATCATTGGTTCGGCGACTCGACTACCCATCAGCGACCAGTTCCAAGTCCACATAGGTTCCCGCCCATTCTAGAGTACCAACGACCATCGCCGACAATATGGCTCCTATTTTGGACCAGCCCACGAGGGCTTCTCCCCCGTTCAAGGGCTCCACCAGTGGTCTTGAAGGCGCAACTGCCCCGAGACTCAGGTCAACCGCAAACAACGCAAGCACCCATTCCAACTCTGCTTCGTCTTCTTCACCTCCACCTCCGGACTCATTACAAGCATTCCAAACAACACAGGAACCACACCACAACGAACCAACCGATCAAGACGACACCATGGGCCCGACCGAAGATGTCGTCGCCGCTCTGGCTTCCGACCAGTCCAAGGCCCAACTCTCTGCTGACTATTTCGGCCCCGTCTTCTACACTCCTGGCGAGATTTTCATTCCCTTCGTACTCCTCTGGGCCTTGTCCGTCCTCCTGCTGATCGCCAGCAACGTTCTTATGAGCATGCTCGCGCTCTCCGGTATCGTCATCGCCCAGTTCCACAAGGTAAGCTCCCACTCCCACCGCGGCCCGTCTGGCGCCCGTTTGCACGATGCTAACTAGATCCCCAGTTGCGCGCCTTCCAGCACCTCACGTACAAAGAGATGAGAGAAGGGTTCAGACTTCCCTTCGACCAAGGCAGGCTAGATGTCTTGTTTAAGCTGCAGTGGCAATTGTATCTGGTCACCAGTTTCTTGGTAAGCCCTCCGCCCCCAGTTCAGCGTCCTCGTTGATATTTGATGTGTCAAAACTAACAGCTTTACAAGACTGCCGCAACGTTCTTCTTCCTGCTCGCTTTTGCCGCCGATGGATTCGTCCTTGGAATTCCCCCCTGGTTTGCCTACATCCTCTTCGCCATCAGCTTCGGCGGTGTCCAGTCCATCTACTGGCCTCTGTCCGGTCTGGTATGTTGCTTTCATCCCATGCGCTCGCGATAAAATACTAATGTCGAACTTAGGCTCGTCATCTTCAGATCATCTGGGAACGCCCCGACCATCGCAAGGATATCCTCAAATCCCTCCGAGGAGCTGATTGGCGCGAGTGGTTCTACAACGAGGGCGAATTCGTCCTGATCTTTGCCGGTTCCGGAGGTCACACGACCGAGATGCTCCGCCTGCTCAAGCTCAAGGAGCCGTACGACCAGTCCCTTTGCCGTCGCTACGTCGTCACCTCGGGCGATCAACGCTCGAGCGACATGATCCACGAGTACGAGACCCAGCGCGCCCAGAGGTTCGCCATGTGCGGCAACTTTTTCTTCGGCACCTACGAGATCGTCTTCGTCGCCCGCGCCCGCAACGTCGGCCAGAGCTGGCTGACCACCCCGTTCTCTGCCCTCTGGTGCCTCTGGGACTGCTACCGCATCCTCAACCTCTCCCGCCCCGGCGCCCTCCCCGGCACCCAGATCGAGTTCCCGCAGACCATCCTCTGCAACGGCCCGGGCTCCTCGGCCATGTTCGTCCTCGTCGCGCACCTGATGCGCATGTACGGCTGGATGCCGACCAACCGCGGCGTCACCTTCTTCGTAGAGTCGGTGGCCCGGGTGCGCAGCCTGAGCCTGACGGGCAAGATCTTCTACTACCTGGATCTCGCCGACGTCTTCGTGGTCCAGCACCGCGGCGTCGAGGAGGTGTACCCCGACGTCGTCTGCGAGCCGATGCTGGTGCAGCGGGCCTACACCCCCGGCGTGCTCCCCTTTGGCTGGACGTAGGGGGCGGCGGCGGCGGGTGAAGGGTGGTGAGGCCCGGACGCCATCCGATCTTTGCTTTTGTTCTCAAAGTCTCCGGGAAGGAGCCACCGAGGGATCTCGGTGTTAGATAGAATAAATTTGAATGATTTTACTACTGCTATTGCTTGATCGTGGTGCAATTTCTACACTATATGGGATGATTTTGCTACTACTGTTTTATCGCAATAAAATTTCTACACAAAAGCGAAGAAATTCTATGTACTTTCATCCCAAAAGATGCGAATAGTCCCTAATGGTGTGTGGCTGAAAGACAACTGCATCCAGGCTGCAGTTCAGTACACCGCCGAGTATGTAAACAAGGCAGCGGGAGTCACACTGAAGAAGGACACGCCAAAGTGCGTCGGCCTGAACAGCTTCTTCTGGCCAGCAATCGTGCCAAAGATCGTTGCCCAGAAGAAACGGAGCATGCTGCCCGTTGGGGGGCGGGGGCGGAAAGGTGGTGAGGCCCGGACGCCGTCCGATCTTTGTTGTTGTTTTTGCTCTCTCAATACTTCCAGATAGAACCACCGAGGGGACTTCGGTGTCAGATAGAAATAAACATAAGATGGTTTTACTATTTATTATTTTTTAATCGTGGTGAAACTTTTACATAAATGATTTGACTACTACTGCATGATCATGATGCTACTTCTACAAAAAAAAAACGAAGAAATTCTTTGACACGATTGCTGGCCAAAAGACGCTGTTTGTGCCGACGCCCTTTGACTTATCTTTTTACTCAGCGTTTGACCCCGGCTGTCTTGTTGACATGTTCGGCAGTATACTGCACTGCAGCCTGGATGCAGTTCGATGACACTGCTTTCTACTCACGTTGAGGGTCCCAGACTCAACAACGATGTGGCTTACCGAGCGACACCACTAGTTGCCGCAACAGTGAGACAGCTGTACGGGACCCTCAAGCCAGTCTTCGAGCTCGCCGTCAGCCCAAGCATACAGGAGAGGGACTTCCCGGATTTGCTTCATGTGGGCTTCACAGCCAAACTCACGCCGGCCCTGTGGTATTGTACGTTTGGGACGCCTCTTGGGACGCGTTGGGGTTCATTTTCCAGCTGGTGCGAGAGTTGACGTGGCAAAAGGAGCTGTGGCTCGTCTCGTTTATCAGAGTTTGTGGCGGTGGAAACATGGATCGTTTCCCGTGAGTTCTGATCAGATGGGCGCTTTGTGCCCCTTGTTGGTGGCATGGGGGAAGAAAAGTCCCATATAGCAGATGATTGGGTGTTGCCTGCAATGCTGCTCGCATTTTCGATCTGCCGATCGTCATCTGTCAAGGAGTTAATTTTTGCACCAAATTCCAATCTTGGGGGATGCTGACCTTGATGGGGACGCGATGGAGGCGGTCTTGACGGGAATGGAGGGGGCCGGCAGGTAACGGGCTCCGCCAGCTGGTGATACTGGGCAGCCATGCGTCGCTGGAGAATGCCTGGCCCAGTCTTGTTGTTGAGAAGTTCTCTCATCTTGAACAATCTGCCTACCAATTAGTATCAATACGCCTATTATTCCATGCACCATGAACTAGGGCCAGTATGAGAATCTTACGGTGGGTGATTGTTATGATGACATAACGGGGTGCAAATCAGGTAAAAGGTATTTGCGTCTGGTTTGCTGTTGGTAATGGGATATGGTATGCTGATGATGTCTGATAGAATCAAAATGAAAGACTATTCGAGATTCTTGCTATGTTCTCCTGCTCGAGAGCCTCCGTTGCACTGGAAGTCGACTACAGAAGTGAAGAGAGAAAATAACAACTTGGAGTGCCATTATATACCTCGGAAAGTAGAAAGGGGCATATCAATCGAAGAAACAGCAGACTGAAATTGCTAGGAAGCTAATATTTTATCTCAACAGAATGGAGAGAAATATTAGTCCGAACACTTCGGATAGTTGTTTGTTGTGGAAAGGTTCGAGTACTCCTGTGGTCTCGGCCCAAAACAACTGACTGACTGGCCTTTGCTCTTTCCTACCCCCAAAGGCAAAGGCATGACCATGACGTGAAGATTTGTTCTAGCCTCTTCTCGCCGGCCGTGCTTCCATTGCATCAAGTGCAAGTGCAACTCGACGTTTGGGGAAGCCTTCTCCATGTCGAGGGCCAAGCATTCCAAGTGGGACTCAGTGCATGAGTCAATGCAAGTCGTATATTGAGTGATTGAATATCTGCGGCACATGCAGCTGTTCAAGTGGTACCAGGCACAAGGTGCATGTAATACATAATTCGGGACTTCATACCCGCGAGGAATATCAATGACATATTTTAACAATGTTTGAACTCGTTCTGACTTCCTACCTGGATCTATAGTATAGACACTTGAGCCCTGATCGTGGAAACCTCGATCAGCCCTCCGAGAGGAATGGGTGTCTGTTACCGGACTAGCCCATATGTGCAAAATCGAGCTGCGTACAACACAAAGATGGCGGCACACGTATGAAATCGCCCCGGGCAAGTACTTAAGAAAAGAGGCCAAAAGTAGGAAAGGACGACTGCCAATAAAAATCAATGCAAGGCAAAAAAAGAAAGGCCGTTGCGGTTTTCGAGCCGCAGGTCTTCACCCGACAAGTCTGCCGCGACCGTCCTTTACACCAGCATTACCTAGCTTTCAGTTTAAGGTCATGACCCAATCCCGAGGACCGTTGGACCAAATGCAGGCTGTTTTGCTATTTGAGGTGGTCGTTGCTGTGCGGCTGGGTTGATTGGCTCTGGAAAACCTCGGGCGTTGACGAACAAAGCCTTGTCGGGTTTCAAACACTGCGGCCGAGCCGGCAATCTAGAAGACGCGTGGTAAGCCTAGAACCTAGGTTCTATCATCGTTTCCTCTGCATTTCACCGGCGAGGGCCAGTTGAACTGTGAAGAGCGAGTTCTCGACCAAGCCACTGCACTTGCTTTTCTGCTGCAGTGAGATATTTGGCAACTCCGGACCAAGTCTTTTGAACCAGAGACTTTCGGCTACCATGTCTAATTTACGGTAAGTATGGTAGATTGATATTTGCACTAAGTACAATCTCAACAAAATGGCCACCTGGTAGAATACTTATTTAATTCGCAAAGTTCTCAAGTTGAATTGGTGATTCGATTTTGTCCAGAATAGCAATATGTAGGTGAAGTACGATATAGAACATGTCCGAATCATTTTGGTTATTTTGGCAACGGCAAATGTTGATAAGCATGTACCATCATCTATTTGAGGTGATCCATTATGGTCGGGAATGTAATTCAGAAGATCTACGCAAGACCTGTTTCGTTATACTGTGACGCAACTCCTTATCTGTCGATGATATGGGTCGCCACTTGACACTGGCAGTTGCGGGTGCTTCTCGTTTTCGTATCCTGCCTCGGTGGATAGTAGACAGGTATGTGTTAGGACCTCGCTAACGTCTGCTAAATCCTTTTACAATCAGATCTGATCTTACCGTATGTGTTGGCAAATGTCAATGCAGTATTTGTATTTAGAACCAAACATGCCATTAGCTCACAGAGCAGCTTGACACAATGGACTGACCACACTTATATGCACGGCATTATTCATATTTCGTTTCGCTCGGTGCGAGTGATCAAATACTGACTCAAGACTGGTGCAATTGAGCAGTATATGTTCGAGAAGATCTTACAAAAGATAAGAGTGTCGTCTAGACTATCACAACGCAGAGTGTTCATTTCCTCCTGCCTCCCTGGGTCTGTCGGAATAGATACGTTCTTCTGAATCTACCTCATGTGTCAGACATACAAGCGGAACCCAATGCAGATCCCAGGTCGACCACGTTAAACAATCCTTTGCCGCTCCTGATTCGACAATTCATGTATCGTTCACTTATATGCATTGCTTATTTTCTGTGGGTGCCATCTATACTGATACCCTACCCGAAGAGGCCCATGCTATCTGGTCTTGGCCAAGATGGTACATGATTTTTTTTTACAATTGTACACTGGATATAATAATACATGCGCTGGATCTCTACCTTGCCAGGCTCTCGACGGCTTCCGATAGCTGATCCAGGTCCGCATCGACCGAGTCCGCCGCAGAGTCGTCCGCCAGGTTGGCGAGGGAGTCGGCCTGCTCGCCGCGGATCTTGTTGATCTCCTTGGTGGCCCACTTCTTCCACCTCTCGTGCTCCTTGTCCTCGAGCTCCATACCGACTTGCAGGTACGTCTTGCCAAAGTAGGATCCCACCATGCGCGCCTCCTCGACGGCCACTCTCCGCTCCACGTCCTCCTCGTGGCGGAGGCGGTAGAACTCTTTCCGCGTAATGTCGTAGGCCTGGTCCGTAGTCATGCCGGGAACGTTGTGCATACGCCAAAGTTGTCTTTGCACGACGCTGTAGAACAATTAGTACTTGGTTCCACTGGCCATATCAGTGCTCGGGTGCTCTCACCATTCTCCGCTCAAGGGAATGCCGGGCTGTCTGAGGCCGGTACTCCAGTCTATCCGCTGGTGGTCCTTTCCGTCCATCTCGATGATCATGCGCGGCCTCGCGAGCTCCCAGGGGTGCTCTTGGTAGAAGCGGTGCCGCAGCGCATCCTCCTCATAGACTAGCCGCTGGGGCTGGAATAATTTGCTGGCTTTCCTGATCTTGCTCGTCTTGGGGTCGTAGTGCTTGTGCTGCGGCGGCAGCGGCCGGGTGAGGATCTCGGAGGGCGGTATGTTCTCGACGACCTTGTACCACACGGGCTGCTGGATTTTGAGCGCAGGATAGATTCGGTGATCCATCATGGTGGTCACGGTCTGGTAGATGCGCTGGGGCTTGACAGCCCGGACGACTGGTTTTCGCACCATGGTGGCGGCGGCAATTCGACCTGCTCAGCCAATTGGTGACGGGGGTCCTTCTGTCGGATCTGTGAGTTGGGTGACTGCGACCGTCCCGAGTGACCTCACCAACAACGAGTATACTGATCCGGGAGCTCACCAAGTGTGCTGTCGCTGGAAATTCAGAGCTGTCCGGGCGCGTCAATGATCCGGCCGATGAACTTTTTAGCGGCGTCAATCCTACGTCCAGTAGCGGCAGGGGGGGATCAATTACAGCAGCTCAGGTAGGTTAGGGACTCGGGACTTTTTAGCGTGGGGACTCTTCTCCAATTCGATGGTTCAATTCGCCAGGATCCCTGATTCGCTGGTGCTAAACTCCAAGTGCAGCTCTCCGAAAAAGTCGATTCCCTATCGTGATTGACTTTTTGGGGCCAATATCGAACTCTCGAAAGCTCGACGACGACGACATATCATCTCTCCCCTCCAGCCACATACTCGCCCGCGTCGCCCCATGTCGTCTCGAGCTTGAAGAAGCATGTGTGATGACTGGAACACAATGCGGGACAGGGACAGCTCATGAAAATCCTCGGTCGAATTGACGGGTCGATATCCGGCGCCATACGATCCCACAGCTCCGTGTCGCGAGCGATCCTCCAGTCTGCTGCCGCCCAGGGCGAAAATGGCACCAATCGCAAGCTCACCGCCGCGGCCGGCTCGCGTCTGTCATGGCGAACACAGGACCTCGGGTGCACCGGGTGTGGTTGGACAGCTTCCAGGCGCGGAAACACCACGGGCTCGAGATCTACCTACTCCACGGTAGCAACACCCGGCGGCCGGCGACCCTTGAGCCCTATCTACTTTACTTCATGTGCACCCTCAAAACGCAACAGAAATCATACAAGCTCGGCCGCCGTCAAGCAGAGCCTGCCGGCGTTTGCAGCTTTGCCACCACCCAAACGAAGTCGCGATGAAATGCTCGCTTTCCTAGACTACTACGATGACGACATCACTGTCGAGGACCAGCTAGAATTCCTGAAGGACCCGTACAGGAGAAGATATGCTTCTCCCGAGACGCCGCAGTTGAGTCTCACCGAGAACCAACATCAGCTTCTGGCGCCACTCCCCGACGACGTACTCGAGCCGGACCAGGAAACCAGGGAGATTATGACGCGCCTGCGAACCGCCATCTTCAACAAGCTCTTGCGCCCGAACAGCACGAAAATTGACGACATCTATGACCTATATCGCTCCCTTCCCGAACCTCGCATGAGTTACCTAACAGGTGCCCTGAGGCATAAGCTGCTCGCCGTACTCGCCATCACGCATCGAAGGAATCCAAAATCCATGCTTCGCTACTTTGCGGTCGTCGCCGACGTCAAGAGCGCGGGGTTCGCCCTCTCGAGGACTGAGTGGAATACGGCCGTGTCCTTTGCCAGCCGCTACGTGGGCAATTCGGGCCAGACCGAGGCCGAGGCAGCGCTACATCTTTGGAGGGAGATGGAGCACGACGCAGGGATCATGGGCAATGAAGTCACATTCAACATTCTCTTTGATGTTGCCGCCAAGTCTGGCAAGTTTGCACTGGCAGAGATGACCTATCAAGAGATGACGAGCCGGGGCTTCCAATTCAATCGATACCACCACACCAGTCTGATCCACTTCTTCGGTCTGAAGATGGATTCCAGCGGCGTGCGTGCGGCTTACAAGGAAATAGTCCAACATGGCGAGGTAGTGGACACAATTGTGCTCAACTGTGTAATCGCGAGCTTGCTACGATGCGGCGAAGAGGCCTCTGCCGAATACGTCTACAGGAAGATGAAGGCCGCGGATGACAGGTCCAAGCTCATACCGCACCGCGACTACACTTTCAACAAGATGATCAACAAGGTTCTTGTCATGTTTGGATGCGTGGGCAGGAAACATCCAGATCTCAGCCGGACGTTTCAGTCTGTCGGTATGGTGACTCCTGACCTCTCCACCTATCGAATTCTTCTGAATTACTATGGAGTGCGACTAGGACAAATGTCCAAAGTTGCCGCATTCCTGGACGAGATGAAGTTCTTTAGAGTGCCTCTTCACGGTTCGGTATTCCTGGCCTTGTTCAAGGGGTTCGCGGCGCATGGAGATCACGTGGGCTCGGCTTGGTCGGTCAAGAGGCTTGTGGATGTGTATCACGCCTACCTTGACGCCTTTGATGGTGGTGCGGACAGTTTGTATCTCAACACGTGGATGGCCATGTGGATTCTCCGCGCGTTCGCCAAATGCACAGGATCAAGAGAAGAGGTTCTGGCCGTGTACGAGGAACTCAGGGTTAGATGGCCTGAGGATCAAGCGACGGACGCTTTCATGTTGGAGTTTCTGCACCACCTTCTTTTGAAGAGTGGTTTGCAAGAAAGAGACCTCGCCTCATTACCATAGCATTGCAAGGAGTCTTTTTTGGGTTGGGTTAAAAAAGTAGAGTGTACAACAAGAAGTGGAAAGAAGAAAAGCCCACGACGAAATCTGGGCCAAAGGCATCGAGGCAATGATATCCTGCCGCCTTGTAAATATATTTATATTTATACTATATATACTGATGAGTAAAAAATCAAAATGTCTAGAAACGCAAATCGCTTTGCCGATCCGTGTCTTTATACAGGCTATGCTGGAGAAAAGAGAAGGCAAGGCAAGACAAAATGTTTCCCTAAATTTCATCCACCGATACAGCATCCGCTTCTCGTGCCGATGAGACGCCCCCGATGAGCGCTTCCCAGTGAGCTTGCGCCTCGCGCTCCGTCCTCTCGGCAGCCTCGACGTCTCCGATATTGATATAGTGCTCCCGCAGCTCCGACGACGTCCTCTGCAGCGACTCCCTGGCGTTCCAGCCCGGCCGCAGCTTGGCGAGCGTGTACGCGCCCGTGTAGTACGACGTCGCGAGCTCGGGCTCGCCCATGGCGGCGTGCAGCCGGCCCCACAGCGCATAGTACATGGTCAGCGGCGCGCCGTCGTACACGTGCCCGTACGCGAAGTCGCGGTACCCGCCGTGCAGCAGGGGCCCGAGGGCCGCGAGCCCGTGCCGCGCCACGTCCAGATCAGGACCGGCCAGAACGTGCCGTCCAGGGCGAGGGCGTAGTTGCTAAAGGCGCGGTCGAGCAGGCGGAAATGGTCGGCCGGGCCGACGGCGGGACTTGTCATCTTGTCGCAGTCGTAGTCGTCGCCGTCGCTTTTCATGTCGGAGGGTGACGGCGACGATATCGACTTCAGACTCGCCACCGCCAGCCGCATGTCCTCCCAGAAGACGGTTCAGCAGTCGCCGTTCCAGTCGTAATTCCGCACCTCCTTGAATCCGAAGGCGTCGTTCTGCATCCGGCGCTGCGTGTAGACGACCATGTCCGTCAGCCCGCCCTCGTCCGAGACCCTCCACGGGTCCGGGGAGCCGAGCGCCCGGAGGATTGCAGCCGCGGCCGACCTGGGCGAGCATCTGTTCACCGAAGAAGAAGCGGCGTCCCAGTTGACTGTCATCTTGCACAGCTAGTCCTTGAGCTTCTTGGGCCCGACCTGGCGGCCCCTGATGACGGGAAGGACGGCGGCCTTGCCCCCGAAGGCGTGGTGGACGATTTGTGTCGCGTCCTTGCGGGTAAGGTTCTTGTGCAGTCCCCATGACTTGAAGCGCCACTTGTACATCTTTTCCCTATGTTGAGGTCAGTATACTAGCCAAAGTAGAGAAGAGAAGAAGATGAAAAAAGAACAACGGCTCACAAAAATTACAAATCATAATCATGAACAACATACTTACGTCGCATCGAATCCATGGTTCAGCTTCATGTACTCCCGAACCGCCTTGAGCGTCCGGTCCTCGTCCCAGTACATCCTCGTGATGAGATCCCGGTGGGCGGTCCAGTCCTCGGACGTCGCGTAGGCCTTCCGCGGCGCCGTAGCGCCGTCGTCGTTATACGCCATTACTGTTCCTTATATCACGGCCGCAGGATCCAGATACTATCCTCGCGGCGGCCCCAGACAGGGGGTTCGTACATAGTTGCTCGCGCCCAATCAAGTACCGGTCAAAGCACCGGCGCTGCGTACCCGATTGGCAGGCGGCCCATGAGGCGGAAGACGGGTGCTTGGCAATCTGCAGCAGCAAAAGAATGTGTTGATTTGGGGGCCAGAGAAGCACGTTGTGTGTTTGCGATCCGGCGCTCTCCGCGTCGTAACCGCTCGGGGCAGCAACGCTTCTTTTCCGAAGCTGCTCTGGGCGACTGAGGAGCAATCTGTCGTTCAAAGGCTTGGTCCACGATTTGTTGTTCGTTCCTTGACGATGTGTGAGAGAGAGGTTACGCTCTGTGGGCCAACGTTCAAGAGGTCAAGAAAATGTAAGTGGGCAAGGTAGAGAAAGAATGAAAGGCCTGTCTATTGATCAAGGGGAGTCTCTTTGGCTGGTGTCTGTCATATGCATCGGTACTTGATCGCGCAGGGCATTGGGGTGCCGCTCATTAGACGAGAGCCGGGGTACCGGGGGTGATTGAGATGGAGATTTCATTTGCCGCACCAACATGGGTTGTTCCGTCGTGATAAGTGTGGGCTCGGCAAGAGTTCTCATTAGCATGGATTTCTTGGCTTGCAGGAACTTGTTGTTATAAAATGAAATTCCTAGTGATTTCATTGATTATTTATAAGTATAGACGTTGTATAATATTATGCGTTCGTCAACATAGATGTTACTTCCACAGTAGCGAATATCAACCGAGTCCTGTCGATACGCCCAGCCGAGTCTACGTGAGTTGAATCTCAACTTGATCTTTCCATAGAGTTCAGGGTGTTTTTATTATGATCCACCGCTACGTGTTCAGTCTATGGATATCTCTCTATTGCCATCGACCAAAAGTAACGTTACTATAGTCTTGCGTAGCGACATTATAGCCGCTGCCGTAACTTGACTGTGAATAGCCCTGGTTTGGATCGTATGGGTCGTTTTGATAGCCTTGTCCGTAGTACGGAAGGACAGTTTGCTGTTGTCGTCGCTCCGTCGGGCGTATTGTTGCCAATGCAGTCGAAGGCCCCAGTGAACAGGCCATATGGTATCCATAGTCGACGTTGCTCCAGTCGCCGGCTACGGATGAATACCGTACCTCGCGTATTTCATAGTTGCGCCCTGGGTAACGGCGGTTGACCTCCTGGTTGAGGTGTACGACAGATCTGAGGAACGGGTTTCGGTTGACACGTGCCTGCCAATCTGTGAAATAGTCTGGAATCAGTGTAATCTCACTCGAAGTTGCAGTGGCCTGTCCCGTTCGACATATATCTAGATAGTCTTGATTGATGGCTTGCTGTGCGGCCGAGTTTGTGATCTCGGTAAAGACGATGTTGGCAAGGTTCCTCGGCTTGCCACCGGGCTCGGCATTGAAGTTGGAGAGGATCATCTGGTGCAGTCGCATTCTCGTGGTTCTCTCGCTGCTGCGTCCTTCACCGAACATGAAAAAGGCAGATGTAACAATATACGTTCTCGACGGGACGCTAACATTGTATTCGTGTATTGTTCTTCCGTCCCTGTCTGTAATTCGGTAACGCCTGAGGGTCGGATCTGGATTTACTTCTGCAAGGAGTCTGCGATAGTTAGCAATGGAATCCTCCATGGCGACTGGGGTCCGTGTAAGGCCGAAGTCCTCGACCCTCTGATATCGCGATGAGGATGACATGATGCTTCAAATTCGCAATCTCTTAGTTGTGGTGCTTCGGGTTCGTGATGTCTTTGCTGTGGTGCCAACTTCGTGATGTCGTGGCTGCAATGTTGACTTACAGTTTTGGTTCGGTTCCATTCTGCCTCTGCTGGCATCTTTTTTATCTATCTAGAAGTGAGGTGAAGAACGTGAGTGAATACTTTTTTTTTTCTTTTTTTTTTTTTTGGCATTGTGATTGATTCCACTTGGTGTCAGTGAGTAACTGACATCCCATGGGATGGCTGAGAATAATCATGGAGTGGCATTATGATTCGATCACGCTCGACGTCAGTGAGTAACTTGGCGGCTCTCGAACCTAATAATGTCGCTTTACTCAGGCGATGTTGATTCAGGATCTGCGCAAATACAAAATTTATAGAAATTCTGATTCTAAACACTGACGTTCTGGAGTCGCACAATTCGTTGAAGATAGGTCGCTGATTTCGGCTTTATTATAGCATGGGAAAATTGTATAGGTTCCTAATTGTTGAGGAACACAAAATCATTTACGTGCTCTGCTCCTATCACTGATTTATGTATCCGTCTGTAAGGTGGACAGACCTGAGTGCTTCCCTTTCATCTATACCTCACTGTCAATCTTCAATATACCAGTGTTCTGAATATGGCATCAGTGTATAAATCAAAACACGTCATAAGCAGGCCGAGAGTCGCATATCCAGGCCTCCCTTCCAACATGGCGATATAAAAGTCAAAATATTGCATTGCGTCGTTGAGATCCAAGTACCAAACCAGTGGAACATGCAAAATATAGAGGTTCCACCGGGTTGGCTAACCTCACTATGATCGGTTTTCCCGCACCATGATGAAATTCTGATTCCTTCGGATGCATCTCCGGATGCTTAGTGCATGGGGCTCTTCGGCATCAGATCATGTCAGATCAGATCATGGAGGCCCGTGTCTTGCCGTGTTGGGATCACGATTCGGCAGATCTTCACTTTTAGCAACGGATAATAACGGACTCCCGTGTCACCTTTTATAGAAATGGTGGAATGTGCTTATATTTTGACATTTTCAAAAGCTGGCGTGAACTTGGTAGGTTTCCATCCGCACTCATGTTTACCTATCACCTAAACTCCAGGCACACCAACGGAACAGCCGCACCACGGCGGCTTCGCCAAAACAAACAGACATATCTTCAATAAGGTGTTCTATATATGAACTCATTCTGAATGTGATACGACTTGGATACGCACCTTGAATTTTGATTCCATCATATTTTCCAAAACGTTGGATTATCGCTTAGGGCAATTTCGTGGCTTCCAACGCTAGGATATACTCCTGAACGCCACAAAAAGTGAAGAACTATACTATCTCTCGATTACCTACCTAAATAAATAAATAAAAACCAAATCACATCAAACGATTGTCAGCATTGTCGCTGATATAAACAAAACAAAAGCAAACCCTAAATGGACAAAAAGCAGGTCAATCGGGGATTCGAACCCCGGTTACCGGAAAATTCAGATGAACATCAGAATCCGATGTGATAACCAACTACACTAATCGACCTTGGATGATGGCAGCCAAGAAAAGAGCATATAAGATATTGTGCGGAAGGCGACGACCGAAATAATGCCGGACAGGTGATGCTTCGCCAGGTCGCGGCGTAGAGATGTGATGGTGGGTGACGAGTTCGGTCTACTATATTACAGATAATGTATCCGGTAATACCACAACGATAAGTGAATAGTTTTGCGTAGTAACTTGCGACGAGAATGCATAAAATACGATACAATAAGATGACAACAAACCAGAGGCGCATGATGAAAAAAAAAAAGTGCATAGAGCAATACCTGCAGGATTTCATTGGTTGATCTATTATTCTATCATAGACGTTTTTATTGTGTCTGGTCTGATTTATCCATTTTTCTGACGCCCAAAAAGCAAGTCTCCAATGCCGGATCGAATCGGTTGAAATGTACGAGGTAGTGTGAATGAATTGGTAGACAGAAGTCTACGGGTGATTCCTTCAGTAATCCACAGGGAACTTGGTAACGTGATGAGCTTCGCGGGCTTGCCCTTTTGAATACGCCCATCAGCAGAAAATCGATGATCTATCCGTGGAGATTCTTCGTGAGTATTGCTGAAGCAAAATGGCAGAAGTTTGCCCGATGGCCGGGAGTATCCCATGACATGGTATGACCATCATCTCTGATGTATATGGAACGCTAGATCTGCTGATATGGCGGCCAATGGATCGAGCTGAACATGATGAGCAAGATGAGATAAAAGGCCCTAGATGAGCAAGGTTGAGTACATGATGATATCGTATCGATAGTCATATCCCACTTGTCTTTCAAGGACCTGCCTGTTCGAGTCCTGCAAATCCATTTGGAGCATGTACAACGGCACCTCGGGAAACAGTTGTTTTCTGATCGTTTTGATGATAAGTTGACATATGGAAATACGTTTGCGGCGATTGGCCTCGAGCTCTATTGTCCTCTTATATGTACAGCTTCCGTCCGCGGGTAGCCTTTTGCCCGTTCTATCATCACCAAGCAGCCCCGACGTAGCCCCGTTGCATCTTTGCTAAACCCCAAGCAAGCCGCTTATGCCTTGGGCTTGTAGGTTTGCCAGACTGTACAAATATGTTAGCTGATATGGTCTCGAGGGTTGTCGCGTTCCCGAGGCAGCCCGGGACGCGGCGGACAAGGGGAAATGACGCACCGGCAATGCCGAAGGGAGCGAAGAAGCCGGTGATCATGTACAGCCAGTAGCGGACGGCGAAGAACTTGGTCTTGGTGTTGAAGGGCAAGTTGGAGTAGGGACCCTCGGGGTAGTGGTAGGGCGAGGTCATGCGAGGGCGGGTGGCGTGGAACATGCGGCGGCCCATGATGTTGGCCATGCGCGGGCTGGCGCGGAGGATGGACTGAGGAGACATCTGGGGTGCCAATTGAGTCAGCAGAGGTTCGGTCCGGTGTATCGAGCGCGCAGCTACCTTGTTTTAAGACGACTGGTGTCGGTTGTGTGGAGTGGAGATGCTTTGTATCGTGGGTTGAGCTGCGTGAGCTTTGTACTTCGAGATGAGGTTCTAGCGGGCTGAGAATGCGTCAGGTCGAACGATGGCCGGATGATTCTCGGCTCTCAGAGCAGTCGCCCATTGAACCGCCTGCAGAGTCAACCAGAATGGTCAGCGCTACAGTGACAGCTCTAGGTTAGGCGAAAGAGTGGGGCGGATTAGTTGCAGCCACCGCCTGCCGAATAGGCTACTCTCACCCCCAATCCCGGGCCTCGATCAGCTTGGAATTTTTCTGCCGTCGCAAAGCTGCAGAGGCCCTCTACCGATCACTGCAGCCCGCCCGCCAACTTTTTTCTACGCAGTCGCATCGACGCTTTGCAAATCGGCGATCGCAAGCAGTCCACCTGCGCCAGCCAGACAGCAGACTACTGCACCAGTCGACCTCTCCCATTGAGGACTCTTGTTTTTCCATTCCAAATCCCGCATTCGGATACACCCGATTTCCTGATCTTTTTCAGCGTGCGCGCAGTGCAATTCGAATCGACATTTTTCTTCCCCCGGCGCAGTGGGGTGGCAATCGATACGAGCTAGACATCATGGACGACGACCTTTTTGACGTCTTTGAGGACCAGCCCGGCAGGGTCCAGACTGAGCCCCAGTCCTCGCCCGTCTCCAAGCCGAAGAAGAATAAGAAGAACAAGAAGCGCAAGGCCGTTGACGCTTTGGAGAATGGCAACCACGACGCCGAGACCCGTTCTGCCCCCGAGCCCGACGTAGACATGGCCGACGCAGAGCCCACCTCGCCCGAAGATGACGCCGACGACTTGGAAGAGGATGGCCAGACCGTTTCCGAGGGCAAGCAGGACAGGAAACGCGTCAAGAAGGAGGACAAGGCAGAGCCAATCATCACAGATTCGTTCCAGACGGCTGAATCGAGAGAGCTCGCTGCTGCTGCAGGTTTGGCCAACCAGGACGAAGAGTCTTCTTTGGTCCTCTCTCACAACATACAGCACCAGGTCGCCCTTCCGCCCGATCTGGACTATGAATACGTGCCCCTCTCGGAACACAAGGCCCCTGCCGATCCCGCGCGCGTTTGGCCCTTCACCCTCGATCCTTTCCAGCGCCTGTCCATCTCTTCGATTGAGAGAGACGAGAGTGTCCTGGTCTCGGCCCATACCAGTGCTGGAAAGACTGTCGTTGCAGAGTACGCAATTGCACAGTGTCTCAAGAAGAACACCCGTGTCATCTATACCAGTCCCATCAAGGCCCTGAGTAACCAAAAGTACCGTGAATTCAACGAGGCTTTTGGCGACTGCGGTCTCATGACTGGTGATGTCACCATCAACCCGACCGCCAGTTGTCTCGTCATGACCACGGAAATTCTGCGATCCATGTTGTACAGGGGCTCGGAGATCATGCGTGAAGTCGCCTGGGTTGTCTTTGACGAGATTCACTACATGAGAGACAAGACGAGAGGTGTCGTTTGGGAAGAGACCATCATTCTTCTTCCTGACAAGGTCCGCTATGTCTTCTTGTCTGCCACCATCCCCAACGCCTTCCAATTTGCGGAGTGGATAGCCAAGATTCACAGACAAGCTTGCCACGTTGTCTACACCGATTTCCGTCCCACTCCTCTGCAGAACTACTTCTTTCCCTCCGGTGGAAACGGCATCTTCCTCGTTGTCGACGAGAAGAGCGTGTTCAGAGAGAACAACTTCCAGAAGACGATGCAGATGATCGAGGATAGGAAGGCCAGCGAAGCAAACGATCCGGATGCCAAGATGCGCGGCAGAGGCCAGAAGAAGAAGCCTTTTAAGGGAGGCAAGGACGATGCCAATGCCGACATTCAGAAGATCGTCAAGATGGTCATGTCCAAGGGTTTCAACCCTGTTATCGTGTTCAACTTCAGCAAGAGAGAGTGCGAGATGATGGCGCTATTCACTTCCAAGTTCAGTTTCAACGACGACAGCGAAAAGGCCATGACGCGCAAGGTCTTTTCAAGCGCAATCGAGTCTCTATCTGAAGCCGACCGTGAGCTGCCCCAGATTACCAACATTTTGCCGCTTCTCGAAAAGGGTATCGGTGTGCATCATTCAGGACTTTTGCCCATCTTGAAGGAGACCATCGAGATTCTGTTCCAAGAAGGACTCATCAAGGTCCTCTTCGCTACCGAGACCTTCTCCATCGGTCTCAACATGCCGGCCAAGACAGTCGTATTCACCCAAGTCAAGAAGTTTGACGGTGTCTCGAGAAGGCCACTGACCTCTTCCGAGTACATCCAGATGGCCGGAAGAGCAGGTCGAAGAGGTCTTGACGAGCGTGGTATCGTCATCATGATGATCGACGACAAGCTGGAGCCCGAGACCGCCAAGGAGATTGTTGTCGGTCAGCAAGACCGCCTGAACTCGGCCTTCCACCTCGGCTACAACATGGTTCTCAACCTGCTCCGAATCGAGGCTATCTCTCCCGAGTTCATGCTGGAGAACTGTTTCTTCCAGTTCCAGAACACTGCTAGCGTCGCTGGTCTAGAGCAAGAGCTCATGAAGCTCCAGAAGGAGAGGGATTGCATGGCCATTCCCGATGAGGCCACCATCAAGGACTACCACGGCCTGCGCCAGCAGATCGAGGCATACACCAAAGACATGGTCTACGTTATTCAGCACCCGACCCACTGCATTGATTTCCTTCAGCCGGGCAGACTGATCCAGATTCAGAACCCCAAGACTGGCCAAGACTTTGGCTGGGGTGTTGTTGCGAACTTTACCGAACGCCGAGGTCCCAAGTTTGGAGAGAAGGCGTTTGAGCCGCAAGAGTCCTACTTTGTTGATGTATTCCTCCACATCGATAAACAGAGCGAAGCGTTCACTTCTCTGACCCAACCTTCGTCTGAAATGCCCAACGGCGTGCTTCCCAGTGCATCCACCGAACCAGGATTCGAGGTCGTGCCGTGTCTGTTCACCTGTATCAAGGCAATCAGCCAAATCCGAGTCTTCATGCCCAAGGACATCAAGACACTTGAGGACATTGACGAAGTCAAGAAGACCACCCTCAAGTCTCTGACTGAGGTCATTCGTCGTTTCCCAGATGGCGTCCCTATCCTGGATCCTATCGAGAACATGGGCATCACGGATGATTCGTTCAAGAAGTTGTTGCGCAAGATTGAGGTTCTCGAGTCACGCCTCCTCGCGAACCCCCTTCATGGCTCGCCCCTGCTCCCCGGACTATGGGAGCAATACTCCAAGAAACTGGCTCTGGCTGAAAAGATCAAGAGCTTGAAGAAGCAGATTGGCAAAGCCCACAGCATTGCCCAGCTCGATGAATTGAAGTCCCGAAAGCGAGTCCTGCGTCGTCTTGGCTTCATCAACGACGCCGAGGTTGTCGAGATGAAGGCCCGTGTCGCCTGTGAGATCTCGTCCACAGAGGGCCACGAGCTCTTGCTCTCGGAGCTGCTGTTCAACCGTTTCTTCAACGAGCTCACCCCCGAGATTATTGCCGCTGTTCTGAGTGTCTTTATCTTTGACGAAAAGGTAGAGGCTGCCACCCTCAAGGACGAGCTGCAGAAGCCCTACTCGCAGGTGCAGGCTCAAGCCAAGATCATCGCCAAGGTCAGCCAGGAAAGCAAGCTAGACATGAACGAGGAAGAGTATGCCCAATCTCTCAAGTGGCAGCTCATGGAGACTGTCTACGCCTGGGCCCAAGGAAAGCCTTTCGCAGAAGTTTGGTAAGTACATAGTTGCAGCATACGGTTCCAGGACAACCGAGGCTAACACTAGACAGCAAAATGACCGACGCCTACGAGGGCTCCTTGATCCGCCTTTTCCGGCGTCTGGAGGAGCTGATGCGCCAGATGGCCGAAGCTGCCAAGGTCATGGGCAGTGAAGAGCTCGCCGAGAAGTTCAACACGAGTCTCAAGATGATCCGGCGCGACATCGTCTCGGCGCAGAGTCTGTATCTGTAAGGTTGCATTCCCACGTGAATGTTTCTTGTTGCAGATACCTCTTTCGTGCATATGTTTCGGAGTTGGGGGGTTTCGGATAGGAAAATACCACATGGTCTCGAGGTAAGGAGACCCTTGTTTCTGATGAGATGACTTCTTCGTCTTGCCCTAGCCTTTTTTCACCTGTCCACGGCCTCGACGGTAGTCGTTCTCCTTTTGGCACTCTTCAGCATGTAGTAAAACTAGATAGAGCACACCGGCATCGCTGCTAGGTTAGCGCGATGCACCCGGGCATTTTTGTGTTCTCTTCTGCGTTGTGACTTTTATGTTATTGTCTTTTACTCTCGTTCGAGTGTGACATGTTCAATAATTCATCAAGAGGGAAAGTTCAGATCATGATGGTAAATGTAAGCCGTACTTTGGGATTCAAGGTCCCATTTATTCCTCTATTCCTCTATGTACTTCTTCAAGCCCCTGAGCCGCTCCTTGGCGGTCTCGAGGACCTCGTCCTCCTTGCAGACGGCGAAGCGCATGTAGTCCTGGGCGATCCAGGCGTTGGGTTCCGTGTAGAACTCGGTGGGCGGGATGGCGGCGACGCCGACCTCGTGGATCAGGAACCAGGCCAGCTGGAAGTCGCGGGGCCGGGAGGCGACGTGCGCCGGGAACGGGTAGTCCCCCGGCAGCCGCACCTTGGCCATGTTGACCATGACGAAGTAGCCGCCCTCGGGCTCCGAGTACGGCAGGCCCAGCTCGTCGAAGACGGACGTGAACCGCGCAATCTTGGACTTCATGTCTACTACCGTCTGGTCCCAGAAGCCTTCGGCCTCGGCTTTTTCGAAGCCTGTGGCATCCAAGTATTAGTATATCGCGTTTTTGGCTACACATATTAACGAAGGAAGTTTGACTTACCAATGGCGCAGGCCTCCTGCAGGGGCGAGACGGACGAGTAGCAGATGCGCGTGTGGGCGGCCGAGACGTGCCTAATGAGGTGCTCGGGGCCCATGAGCCAGCCGACGCGCCAGCCGGTGGCGTAGAAGTTCTTGCCGGCGGAGCCGACGGTGATGGTGAGGCGCTCGATCTCGGGCGAGAGCGTGGCGATGCGCGTAAAGGGGACGTAGTACAGGCGGTCGTACACCTCGTCCGACAGGATGATGATCTCGTGCTTGACGCACAAGTCCCCGATCTTCTGCAGCTCCTCCTTGGAGTACACCTTGCCGACGGGGTTGTCTTTGGAAATCGTCTTGTCAGATGTGGACTTTTAATGTGTCAGGGGAAGTACGTACGCGGGGTGTTGATGACGATCATCTTGGTCTTGGGCGTCATGGCCCTCTCGAGCTCGTCAAAGTCGATGGTCCAGTTGGCGGCCGACGACGTCTTGGACGCGCCGTCGGCGGGCGGGTGCATGGGCACGTAGACGATCTTGCCGCCGGGCATCTCAATGTTGCTGATGTACTGGTCGAAGAAGGGCTCGAAGACGATGACCTCGTCGCCGGGCTCGATGAATGCCATGAAGGCGCTCAGCATGCCCTCGTTGGCGCCCGTGGTGATGGTGACCTCGGTCTCGGGGTCCAGCGCCCGGCCCCAGTGCGGCGTGTAGGCGTCGGCGATGGCCTTCTTGAGCCGCGGCCGGCCCTTGGTCGGGCTGTACTGGTTGCACTCGACCCGGTCCAGCGCCTGCTTGGCCGCGTCGATGATGAACGGCGGCGGGTTGTACCCGAAGAAGCCCTGGCCCATGTTCACAATGGGCTGCTTTGGCGAGGCTGCCGCGGCCTCGTTTATGATGGACCTTTTTGGTTGTGTCAGCGTGTGAAGACTTGTACAAGAAGACGCGTATGAATTCCAAGGTGATACTACGGAAAAACAGTGTAGCTCCGTTGCTACTTACCATACATCTTGCCTCTGCCCGGCAACTCTTGCGGCAGGCTTCAGCTTCTCTGAAAGCCCGGTAGCCATGGTCGCTGAAAAGTACCGCTGGCTCGGAACGTGTGATCTTGCTGGAATGACAGAACGTCTAAGGATGCTTGTGCCGAGGTAATAAGGACGCGATAGTGGTGATAACTTCATTGAGCACGGCCGACACCAAATAATTCGATTTTCCTGCGACCAAACGAACCCTTCGCTCGAGTTGCTCCCAGTCCACAAAGAAGCTCGCGAGACTTGGAATCGGCTTCGTAATAGATACAAAATGCGGGTTTTCTATGTACTCTGCGACCTCAAAGACTCAGAGTATGTCGGCGGCCGTCATCGGTCAGCATTCGGAGTCAATCACGCAATTGGTTGTTCTGAAAAGGGCAAAAGCTTGGGCCCGACCCCCGCTGTAGCTTAAATCCAGGGCAGTGGATATAGGGACCTTGGTGTGCCAGGAACAGGTAGCGTACGTCGGCATTGGAAGCTGTCTGTCACTGTACGAGGTATGTAACAGTGTCGTCAGTGGTCTGTCTGTCTCTCATCTTGCAGTGCCAGCGCGTCCAATTGATTGTCCTGCATATGAAAAACATCCCACCCTCTCTCTCTTGTGCATCCTCGACGAGACCATCGGCCGCCTGCATTTTCTTTTTGGCACGAGATGAGGCTCACTAGGACGAGCCACCCGCATCCAACATGACGACTCTCAAGCCGCCGCCTCCTCTGCTCGCGACTCCAGCGACGACCGCGGCCCCCTTGTCCCTGACCATCCGGTTCAGCGCCAGCGTCCCCGACCTGGACCTCGACATCCCGCACCCGTCGCAGACCACCGTCGTCTCCCTCAAGAACCTGATTCGCGGCCGCCTGGCCGAGCCCAACTCCCAGCGCCGCCTGCGCTTCATCCAGGGCGGCAAGATCCTCCCCGACGCCGCCGCCCTCGGCTCCGTCCTGCGCGCGCCCCCTCCGCCCCCTCCGCGCGCCGCAGCAGCCGACGAGCACAGCAATGGCCGCGGCAAGGGCAAGGCCGTAGCGAACCGCCTCCCGTCGCAGAGAATCTACGTCAACTGCAGCATCGGCGACTCGCTGACGGACGAGGAGCTCAAGGCCGAGGCCGAGGCGGCGAGCCTCCCAGCGTCCGAGGCGTCTTCACAGCAGCAGCGGTCGAGCCAGTCGCCAGCCATGGGCTCGCCGGCGGCCCCCGGCACGCCCGCGCCGGGCATGACGACGTCCTCGGCGACGCCTAGAGGGTTCGACCGCCTGCTCAACGCCGGCTTCTCGGCCGCCGAGGTCAACCAGCTGCGCCTGCAGTTCCGGTCCATACACAGCTCGCGCTTCACGCCCGACACGCTGCCCTCGCCCGACAGCTTCCGCCGGATGGAGGACTCGTGGATCGACGACAACGGCGCCGCCGTGCCGACCGCGAGCGTGGGCACGGGCGCCGTGGGGAGCGGCGGCGGGTTCGACAGCGACGAGGTTGGGCTTCTGGGCTGGCTGGACGCCATGATATGGGGTGTCACGATCGGGTTCCTCTGGCCCATGGGCAGTTTCGGCTGGCTGACGAGGCAGCATGGCATTCACAGCGACCGGGTCAAGGTCATGATCGGGGCTGGGGTGTTTCTGAGTCTGCTCATCGGTATCGTGAGGACGATTTCCGGCGAGCACTGAGATACAGATGAAGCGGATTCGGCGAGCTCGGAGTCTACGAAGGACTTGTTATGAACAAATACAAAGCATAGCGGCGGCGTTTAGGATTTTTGCTTTATTAGAACTGATTTGGGGGATAGCCAGAATTATATGATACCCCTATTCATACGATTTGGTATTTGAAGTCGCACGTATACTACTACTCTTCAACCATTGCGAAGAAGCCTCCACTATGTAGGCTTATTGGAAATGTCAAGACAATACGAGAAGGGCCCCAGACCTACGAAATCGAGTGAATTCTACCATTTGATCATGGAGTATATCCTTGGAAGCAGATAAACATGGAAAGATTACAAGCCTCAACAAGCAAGCCACAGCGATTCTGTCAACTGTTTGACCCCACCGTCCGTTGGCACTCCTTCCCCACTTTTTCATCGGGCAACTTCAATGCTCCATTGATCGGTGAATCGAAGACGGAAAGATAAAACAACGAGCATTTGCTTTTCTGATATATACTGGGCAATAGCAGTCGCAGCTTATTCGCTACTTGGTTCTCCAACCGTCTCAAAGTCTCTGGATCATTGGACAGTACGGAAACTCTGCTCGGGCAGGAGACGCTGTCGCTAATGTCGTTCCCTAATGTGTGGCACCACCGCAAGGTGGCTGACTCGGCCGCCAAAGGATGTGATATATGCTACAAGCCCAGCACCAGCGTCCTGGTGACGCCGGAGAAGCAGGATTTCTTCTACGTCTGTCCCGTACACCTCAAAGACACCAAGTTTGCCACGCCGTTCTTCGACGAGGTCGCCACTGCTGCCAGGAGGAAGAAGGAGCTGGACGAGGAGCTGGAGCGGGTCAAGAAGGAGTACGAGGAGAAGCAGAAGAAGAAGGAGGAAAAGGCCAAGTCCGACGACAAGGACAAGGACGCAAAAGCAGACGAGAAGAAGGACGAGAAAAAGGACGAGTCGAAACCCAAAGAAGAGGTTCGTCTTCGATGCTGCTCACCAGATATGTCCGTCTCATCCTAACCATGTCCAACAGGAAAAGCCTGAAGCCTCAACACCAAAACCGGAGGAACCCCGAGTGTTCTCCCTCGCAAAGTAAGAGACCTATTGTGGCCATGGGGTTTGTCTAGATCTTGCTGACAACTTTCAAAGGAGCTTTTATCAAGGTCGACTCACTAAGAAGCATCAGGCAGAGGTGGCCAAAAGAAACCGAGAGCGAATGGCGACCCCGGGATTCTTTCCGTCGGTTCCCAGAGATGCACCATAACCGCATCGACGTCCCTGGCCTGCGACTTCTTTTCATAATTCGCGCTGGTCAAAAAACCAGCTTGAAACTGGCCGCCAACCTTCCAGACAGCTGTGGCACACCCTGCCGAAGATCGATGATACCTTACCCACGAGACATGGGCCGGGCGGAGAGGTACTTTGATGAAAAGTACCCATCTGCTTGCTGACTCCCGGTGCTGGCTGTATCAGATGGACATACACAACCATACACCACCCCGTTGCAACCTCTCGAGGTCTTGGCCTGGACGCGAGGGCTGCAGTGGACTTCTTTTGACCTCTTTCAGCATAGCATTTCGCGCAAGTCTCGCGAGATGCCTGCATAAAAATATCGAGCAGCAAGTTCAATAGGCTCCAAAAGCCCACACACCATCAAACGCGATGTAGCCGGAACAGGTATACCGCAATTGTTCTCGAATTTCGTACATCTATATAGGCACACCCGTTCTCGTAAGTGTGGGCAGGGCCTCTTCCGAGCTGCAGTCAGCACAAAAAGAACCAAGGGAAGCCGCTCAGACCTCCTCCGCGGGTTGGCCCGAACGACTACCAGTCGCTTGGCCAGTCCAGAACTAGGTTATGGTGATCACATGATGGTAATGACAAGATCGTTCTGTGTTACAGCCATCCTGTCAGCCTTACCGGGCGATGGTTCGAAACGCCAACGACGCGGCAGGCAGGCTTATGATGCCCGGCCCTTCCACGACTTGCTAAGCTCCAACTCCGTCAGCCGAGCCAGCCGCCGAAACTTGTGTCTCTTTTGATATTGAGAAAAAAAAAAGACAACCCGGCCTCCAAAGCTTCCATCCCGGGGATTACTGCCCAACAGAGCCCGGCCTATCGGCCCCGTGGTGATAGTCGCACCCCTCAACCGGATTAGTGCTTACTTACCATGCGAGAACAACGAAATGGCAGAAGTCAAATGGTCCTCATGCCTACACATGGTTGCTGCGGGGTTATCTGCAAGAGGTATATGACGCTACCTCGCTTACAACCACATACCTACGTGCTGGCATGAAGCTATCATTGTGGTACACAGCCCGACTCTTAAAAGAGCGATCCGTCTTTGGTCTGACACGACGGACGTCACGAGCTGTGCCCTTTTGATCGGCACAGAAGGGCTATGTTCCTCACGGCACCGACAGTCCCATCTTGGAAGTCCCTGTCTGATCAATCCTTCCCGCTTATATCGTGGAGAAGCCGCAGCCGCCCGGACCTGCATGGTTTCAGTAGCTGCGTACACCTTTGCTGTAGCATAGGCGCCGGAAACCATGAAATACAAGACTGGAATCCAGGTCATATCCTAGACTCGGAGCTTTACCAACAACTGCGGATACCCAGCTCTTCGACCTGCAAGACAGTTGTGTGAATTATGACCAGAGTTGGAAATTCTTCCTTTTGCTATCTTATGCAGTCCAACAAAAGAAAAGGGATTTGCTCCAAGGCGAGGGCACAATGCGGCCGCCTGCGGACTTTGTCCCCAAAGATTATGCCTTGGCAATGCAACGACAGATGGTGCTTGCGTTGCCAGCAAGGGTTCAACACAGAAGTCCCAGTATGGAGGAACTGTGATGCCTCAACGGTTCTGATGTATCATATCTTCTCCCAGCCCCCGATTCGAGATATGCCGAAAGGTCCACAAATTTCTGAATTCTGCCCGGGACGTTATATGGTTGCCTGCACCGTATATCTCGGGTGTGAGATCCACCTCTCTGATGGACCCGCCCGGCAGCCGAACCAGACCAAATGCTTCTTTGTGCATCAAGCTCCATCTGCAGGCGACGATCTCAAAGTCTCCTGTCTTACCCCTGGATGCCTAGCTTAGCATCAGGGCAGAGAGGCGCGCGGCATTGAGAATCTTGTGCCACACACCTTTGCGAGTGCAGCCGTCCGCCTGGCCCCTTGGTGGCGCCGTCCCTGGCGAGGGAGAACGACTGATATCACTCAATGTTGTGCCATGACATAGCGGCTCTATGGGGTTCAACACGACGGTTCTATGGTATCTCAGACCTTCATTGCTAGCCCCAGCGTCAACTTGCTCCCTGTAGGTGAGGCTGTCAGCTCACAGCCACGCTCCCCTCCGAGATGTCATGGCTGCCTGGAAGAAAATAGAGTTGCCGTTAGGGTCAAGAGAGCATCATTCTCAGACCATTTTTACTTGCTCCATCAGCCGAGGAAGAACTTTTTACAGCTTGTTTCTTGCAAGGCAACCGGTGGATATCAACCAACATGAGCGTACTCGATCAATGATTATACTAAACTGACACCCCCATCCGCTTTCTCCGCCGCCTTTGTTTGGCGTACTACTGACTGCGAATGCATCACAAGTCCTCAAAAGTACAACATGAAGAGTCTCTACCGCTGTAACACAAATTCCAGATATCCAGCTTGCCAGCTACCTAGTCAAAGACGAATATGCACGTACATGCTCCTCCGCCCTACACTATACATTCGGTCAGCCTGGCTTGTACTAGAGGCATTTCCACTCCACTGGACAGAGTCACAATGTTTTAGTTCCCGCTCCCTTCCCTCCCCGCCGTCAAAAGTCCTCTATTCATTGGTAGTTCTGCCTTGATCGAGGCTGACTGCTATTTCCTATTTCCGTGAACTGTATGATTTAGACAAACGTAGCTTGGGGGTCCGGTTTTCTCGGTGTCGGGTTCGCGTTCTCTAGTAGGATGATAAATAAGCAGTCACGCCTTTCCAGTCTTTGCTATTGGCTAGTTCGTTCCGCTGCGGGCTTGATGAGTGGCTTGGAACATCAATATCCCTGGGGGAGCACGAAGTACTTGAGGGGGCCTTCTTGGTAATCACATTTCACTGCCGATGAGTCTTTGCAAGAGCCAAATTGGCGTTCTCCTAGGGGGCCATGGCAAATGGACTGAACGGACTACTAGGAGGGAATCGAGGCTTAATATGGCAAGCTGTAACAAGAAACTCTCGGTGAGCCTTTTGGTAAGTGCGCATACCTAGGGTCAGATGTGCAAGTCCCTGCTCTCGCCAACGCCGGCCAGTTTGATGTAAACGTAACATTGATTAACAACGGTTGTTCCCATCCCGTCCACTCGAGTGTATACACAGCAGCAACAAAGTATTATGCTCCTCTGTACTCCTCGTGAAATCGATATTCTACAGCAACCAATCACGTCTCTCGTCACCAGCAGGAGTATCTCCTCTTCCGGCCCAGAACTGCACCCGCCGACCTAGGCCAAACCAGGCGGAACTATAGTCCTACATATGCCGAAAGGCGTGGAGTGTGTATACGAGATCATGCACATGCGACATGCACCGGGTCACAACCGGACAACATAGATGGGACATGGAACGTGAATATCATATCATACTTTGGACTCTGGCAGTGCGGCACGTACGGTTTGTGGGAAATATGCGAAAAAGAGTAGGGCAAAATACATGTCATGTAAAATCCCCCCGTGCCTCCACTTTGTTCCGTGGGCAAACAAACCGAACCCCCCCTCCTCCCCCCCGGCTGCCGGTGTGGCGGGCAAATAGGATCCAAACCCCGGGCATCTCCTCGCCTTACCGGCACACGGGGGTGGTCCCGGGGTGGGCTCCGTAGTACACATATTGCAGTGGCCTTTTGGTCCATTGGCGAATCAGAAAACAGCCATCGTAAAGGGAGACATGGATCTCTCCGGTAGTTTGTTAGAAGGTGCATATATTACCAAGGTGGATTTCTGGGTTCTTTTGAACCTGTCGTCTTAACGGTCGACAAGGTCCAATAGCTTATTCATCCTTCTTTGCTTCGACGTGTATGCGTGGTTAAACAACACTTCCTCCCCCCTAACGAGAATTCCAAGGGTTTGTGCATGTGCACATGTGCGAGTACGGCGCAGCGCAGAAGATGCCGGAGAGAGTAAACTTTCCAGAACGGGAAACATGTGTTGTTTCCTCTTTGAGATTCTCACCTTAGGTAAGATATTCTTATTTGCTTTCTTGAATTGGGGGCTGGTCATATCTCTTGGCAGTGAAGAAGGGAACATTCATGATTCAATTTGTTCCTCTCTCTTCTGTATGACCATGCTATTTTGATAGATGCGCGCCGCTCATGTAGTATTTTTATGCTGCAAGGGACTTTTTTCTCATTATTAAACACTCCTCTCATCTATGCAATATAGATAACGGGGGGCCATTGACCGAGTTGATCCAGATACACACACGTATACAGTTAGTCATTGTGGGTAAGTTTGGTGCGGCTGCGGCCGCCGGCCGGGCCAGAGAAACGCGCATCACCCCTAGTCCAAAAGTCCATCATATCATGGCGACGAGCGAGAGCACAGGAACTGCAGAGGCGGTGATCGACAGCATATGGGAAAGGATCCCGCAGGACGGGCAAAAAGAAATCCCACAACGGTCGCAACGGCCATCATCAGGTCCTTCCCGCGGGCCGCTACTTCGCGCCTGCAAGGGGCCCTTGTTGAACAGGACCTTGGGAATGTTTTATAATCGACATAAGAAAGTCCAAGGCAAGAATCCTGTGAATTGAAGAAACCGAAAAGAGAAATGATCCCTTGCAATATATCGGGCTAAAAAAGACTTTGGGATATTCGAGTCGGGGGCGTATCCATATATTCTTCATACACACGGATATACCAACTAATTCCATGCCGAGATCTAAACAACAAGGATGCTTTGCGTTGTGCTTTTGGCGGGTTGCACTGATACATGGCAGATGGTACTTGTTCACCTCTGTGCCTCATTCCTTTTGTCATTGTCCCGTATACACACCAATGATAATCCAGTAAGTTTCCCCGCCACATGCGCCGCATTGCTATAAGATCATGATGGCCCCATAAGAAGAAGAAGGACAACGGGCGGATGGGGGTTCGGAGTTCGAAAGATGCAAGAATGACATGTTGGCTTTCACATTACCAAGCATTTTATCTTGAGAAGATGGGCGCAATACATCTCCCTTGCCGAGTCCGGGATCAGGTGTACATGGCGGCAGGATCATGACGGCCAGGGAGACTCCCGAAAGAAGAGCTAGCATAAGGCATAGTTGAGATATGAATCACTACTTCTTACCCGGCATAGTAAAAAGTGTAACTCTAGGTGAGCTGCCCAAGAGAAGACAAATAAAACTCACACGATCCAGAATGTCATTTCTGTCAGCCGAGCCTCTGGCCAATTCAATTCTGGGTTTCCCAGGACCGCACAGCTCGCAAGGACAGGGGCGCACCTTGTGGCACCACAATGATCCAACGAGGCGACCTCGTGGTCATGTAGCCAGTGGTGGTGGTGCGGCAATCCACTTGCGATCATGGAACCTAGGACCTTTGAAAGGCGACAATTATGATAACTATCATTCTAAACATATGGATCATGAGGTATTGGCTTTTTGGTCTCACGTTCGCCGACACGAGCACCTCGGCCGAGTCTCTAGTATGTACTTTCAGGAATGTCACGAGAAATCCGTATGGCAGGAATTCTGACAAGAAAAACGGGCGTCATGAAAAGGCTACACAGACTTGCCCGCCCCGAACCTTTGTGCTTGACGTACCGTCGATCCCACACAAGCTTTCCGATATTTCCAATACTTGGTAGGGCCAAATACACGGGAGACCAAACGAACCATTTAGGGGGTGGGTGGTAAGTAATTATGCACGTCGGCGATTGTTTGGGGGCAGCCGGTCCAACGTCAGCAAGCCACCCTCTCTACCCACCCACCTTGGTCATGTTGCTTCCCTCGGAGCTCTCTGGGAGCTTAGCTAGGTAAGATAGCTACCCTGGTACTCTGGTTTGTGCGCACTGAATATCTACTTTTGCATGAGAAGAGCACATGCTGGGCGGCATTATGGGGGCATTTGACATGTTTTATTCATTTACGTCAACCGTAGTTTTGAGATCAGGTACGCAGATACACGCTCGGATAAATGGCAAACCTGATGTCTGTTTTTGGCCATGTTCCTGAACATCAGGAGGCAATGCCCCGTCCCGCGTCAAACTATAAGTTGCCGCTGCGGCCGGGCGGCATGCGGATACCCATGCCGGCCGGCCGGACCTCGGCCTCGTCCACCCGGCTCCGGTTCAGGGAGAAGGCGGGACACACCCACTCCCTGCAGCTGCACTTGAAGCCCTGCCAGGCGAAGCGGCCGACGAGGGCGCTGCACTTGTCGTTGGGGCAGATCAGCCGCCCGTCCAGCGTCCCCTCCTCCAGGTACGGCCGCATCCACGACAGGGTCTCGACGAAGATGTGGGGGCAGGGACCGCTCTTGTTGTCTTCTTCTTCCGTCGTCTTGTTGTGCTCGATGACGAACTGCGAGTTGGCGAGCACGCGGCGGCACTTTTTGCACCGGAGCTCCTTCTCCGACGCCTTCTTTTTCTGCTTCTCCTCCTCGCCGTCGTCCTCGGCCTCGTCCTCGAAGCGGATCCAGTCCGCCTCGGGCGCCATGCCGGCGTCGCGGGCCTCGCGCAGCTTGTTCTCGTACAGCCACTTCTGGTAGATGGGATGGTTCTCGACGGCGTCGTCGCTGCCGGCGGGGCAGCCCATCTCCCACCAGAGCCGCAGCTGCCTCATGAAGCCCGGGTTGGGCTCGGCGATGGAGCGGGCCTCGCGGACCGTGTCGACGGCCCCCTCGACGGCCTTCTTGGCCGTCTGTCTACGCTGCGCCGTCGAAGACGACCCCGCCGTCCCGCCGTAGCGGTGCGGGTACCGGTAGAGCAGGTACGCGACCACGCACGTGACGGACCTCGACTTGCCCATGGCGCAGTGCACGTAGACGCCGCCCTTCTTCGAGGGCTCCTCGTCGTCGCCGCCGCGCAGCCCCCTCTCGATGAAGCGCACGGCCGACGGCAGATGCCGCAGGAGGTCCTCGTCGTCCATGTCGTCGACGTCGATGCTCAGGTGCCTGAACTCCTTGGCCTTCTCGCCCCAGCCCTCGAACGAGTACTTGAGGACCGACAGGACCGAGGTGATGTTCTTCTCCTCCAGCTGCTCCGGCTTCCGCAGGCCAAATATGCTTTTGCCGGTAGAATGTCAGTACTCGATTTTTCCCTCTCCCCTCCTAAGAGGGTGAGAGATGGCGATCTACTTACCCGCCCACCCAGAGCTCTTCGTCTCCGGGTACTCTGTCCAATGCCATGATTATATATTCTTCTTCTCTCCTGGGCATGTGACCAAATGAATTTGGTGCTGAACCCCGTGTCAGGATTTGACCAATTGTGCTTGCTTTTCTTTAATGTAGGCGTGAGTGTTCTGTAAGGTGAATGCAGATGTGGAGAAATGGGTTGTAGCTAAAAATATTGAAAGGGAAATTTGAGAGGCAGCTCAAACGGTTTTTATATCTTTCGGCAGCGGCCGAAACGCAGTGGTTGTGATTTAACCAGAAGTTGCTGGTTGTCGACAGCGACAGCAGCAGTATTTCAGTCAAGAGGTGTTGTCACTGATTTACTCCAAAGGAGTTGTGATGATTGAGTCTGAAGTTTCTGGTTGTCGCCCCTCCAATTGGCTCATAGGGCTGGAATTTATCATGTGACGCGCTAGCTAGCTGGAGAAGCCTGGAATCAGTTCAAGCTATTACCATCGAATCCCTCAAAGTGCTCACTCATTCATTGTAATGTCACGAGTTTTGGCCACACCCAGGTTTCATTGCAATACTTGTTTGGAAATAGTCGGGACTCGTTTTGCGCTTCACTCTTCATTCCTCTCTTCTTTCCCCTTGGCTTGTCTCTGGAAAGGAAAAATCCCGAGAGGAGGCACGATTGAGATAGCAGAACTTCAAGACTTATGTGACAGGATGTATTTGAAGTTTTTTAAATCAATTTTCTTGGCTTTTCTGTCACTAATTCCCATTTCCCATCCTTTTCAAACCTAATGCTACATGTATATACAAAAATTGTATGAGGGTATCGTGAACGCTTCAGTACGATCTACAACTACATTGTTCGCTCCCTGGGTCAGGTGATGGACCGAAACTCTTTCCCGAGCCGGAACCACCACCCTTTCAATCGACGGTGCATCTGTAACAGTCCAGAGCTGCGCCAAGAACGCTGATCAGTCGTGGTTGACACATTGGTACCCTCCACGAGCAGCCTCTCTTGCGAACATAACGTGTAGATATCTGCCGAGGATACCACCGCATGGCCCCCAATATGCAACCTGTGTGTGTGTGTGTCCCTCTACGGCACAATACATTGCGTCTGCTGACGATGCTCTCCGCTCCATTATGTGCAGTGTAAGCTGGCTGACCACAGCTGCAATGGCTCGTAATATTGGCTGCTGAGACGCCCGCTTGCGTCTACTGATACGAATGGCCAAGATGGAAGTGCGGGACTTTTTTTCCGGGTCCGTTTCGACATCTGATGCGAAGCTCTCTTCTTCGCTCTTCTTCCCCTTCCCCGCAAATTGCTACTGGCTCGTGGCCAGTAACTAACGTATGAGCGGCTATTGCGCCTGTATTTGGTAAAGAATCCGGACACGTATTGTCTCGGATAGTGCATGGTGGTTTTCCCCTACTCAACGAGGCTGAGGAGGCTCCTCCTCAATCATACATGCTGTCTCAAGCATATTTGTCCACTTGCCGCTCGTTCCTGCGTGACTGTGCTTGAGATGTTGCCGGAAATGGTCAGCACGGAAAAACTTCTTGCTCGAGTTGCACTCCCGGAACTTGTGCACCTCTTGCAAATGGCGCAGTCTGTCGTCCCAGTCCTGCTCCGTAGGAAGGCGTGCACGACCAGCACCACCGCTGCGTGCAAACTCTTCACCGCAGTATCCGCACGCGTCAGCTTCACCGGGGCGGTTTGTGCTCTCGTGGAAAGCTTTGTCGTACCCGGCGAGATGAAGTGCTGAACATGACCAGCTATGCCGCCTAACGTGCAAGCTATTTTGGTGGCGTTCCGCCTCATTCTTATTCTTGAAGCGGTTGCCGCAGAAGGAGCATTCATATTGCTTTTCGGCCGCGTGAGCGCTAGGAGGATGTCAGCAAACTGACATCGGGGTAAATTGACCGTCCCCACAGCGGCTCGGGGGAACACGGTAATAATAAGAGTGGACGCGGCTATGAGAAAGCTTACCTTAGCTCTTCGGCTGTCTCAAACTTCTTTGGCTTCTTTGGGCAGCATTCGCACATGTAGAAGCCTTGAATGCGTGGGATGCTGGCCTTGGGCAGCTCAGTCAGTTTCCGCGGCGAGGACAAGGGTCGGCTTTCGCTAAGCTGGCGCTGGTGAGGGATGCGTGAGATGGCGCTCCGGGGCGAGTGAGTCAGTGAGATTGGCGTGTTGAATGGCGAGTTGCAGATGCCATCGACGGGAGACATTGCTCCTGGCGACAGTCCTCCGGGAGACCTACGGCCGTATGACCCGGTCATGCTCGTTGTGCTTGTGGCTGTGAGGGGCAGCGATGGCATGTAGGAGTTGGCGCTGCGGCCAAGCGATGAGAGCGAAGACAGCGAGCTTTGAGGAATCGTGAGTCTGGGCGTCGGCGAAGCTCGAGAGGTACCTTCTCTACGACGCAGCAATTCGCCGGCGCCAGGTAGTACTTGGGACATGGGCTCATCGCCCAGCGGCGAGGATGCTCTCCTTTTTTGTCCGGTAGTGTGATAGTCCATTTGTGATGCAGACATGGGTGCATCCTCCATGTGGAAATCTGTGTCGTCCGTGTTCTCATAGCTGCCCTGCGTGGAGATAGTAGCATCATCAGCTATAGATCCACTGTTAGTCCTTCTTGAACGGTGAGGCGGGGAGCGCTCAGGGTCAACAGGTTCGATCGGAGACCGGAAACTTCCATTGGCAAAACCGCTGGTCAACGCGCTGCGTGCTGGCATGGCCGGGCCTTCACCTAGAGGACGAATGGGCAACGACATGGGTGGGCATTGCTCGGAACTGGTCTGGCGTGGTGCAGCATCGTTCATGGACGAGCTGAAGGGGCCCCGTCTTGGTGGTGACCGATTATCCAAGGTCCTCCGGCTGAGGCTGTCAAACTTCTTGAGCATTGAGGAGTCCAGGTCATTGGCGGGCTTGAACTTGAATTGGTCGTGAGACATGAACATGGTCTTTGCACCGTCAACTTGAGGGTGGTCTCTACACAGGGGGGTATATTAGAATCAAGTTATGACAACATTGCTGGTTTGAAGCAGCCTCGAGAGAAAACGACTTACACATTCGACATTAGGCTGCTGTAGCCCTCGTCCCGTTCCAAGGTGCGAGGGTAGTTCCGCCTGTCGTGTCTTGGGCTATTATCGAGGCTGTCGTAGCTGTTGAAGCCACCCTTGCTGAAGTTGAACTCTTGCTGATAAGTTTGGTATGGAGGACGGCCGTCCAGAGGATTTTGCTGGTCAAGGAATCGAGGAGGCGGCAGCGGTGGAGGGGCGATATCGTCTTCTCTTGGTGCGCGCCGGTTGCTGATATCCCGTGCCATGGAACCCGGGGCAAAGTGTGGTGCAGAAAATGGTTGAGGAGCTCCCCTGGTCTCTCTATATCTTTCAAAGGAGATCGGGTCGGCAGGGTATGTATCAATGCCGCCGCCAGGCCTCCTCGACGAGTATCCCGGTATCGCCATAGTGACTTATATAGTAGTTGTTGTTTTTATTTTTCTTTCCTTCCTCCGCTCCGGCCGTGTGCCTGGATTGGTAGTGGTACGGAAGAGGGTATAGTTCTTCCCGGCCGCTCAGTGATCCACTTGCCACGGTAGCAGCTTGCCTTGTTGCGTTGTTGTGTTGTGACAGCTGAATTCAGGCCTAGCCGAGGTAGGTAGGCGCTGTCTGGAGTGTTTTCGCAGATTCTGTGGGCGCACTGTTGAGGGAAGCGCATGCAGTTTTGCTACCTCAATCCGAGTGGTGCACAAGTAGTCGTTGGTTGCCTCGGACGGAGAATTTCGACTCGTATATGTCGTCGTGTGCCGTTTCCGAGGAGAAAAGATGTTGAAGGAGTTGTTGGTGGAAGTGGTCGCATCGGCGGTTCCGGTATCATGGGCTTTTTTGAGGCGCAGTCAACCTTTGTGCTGCAGAGGGGTCCCCGTGTATTGGAAAAGTATTAGAGCGAGGGCGAATTGCTCATGCTGGAAAACCTTTGGGGAAAAATACTAGACAGGCGGATAAAAAAAAAAGACAAGGATGATTTGGAAAGAGTAGTAATAAGAACGGCCAAGGTTTGCGAGTATGTCCTTTTCCCTTTCCCTTCTTCTTCTTAGTTTTTTTTTTTTTGCTCCTTCTCTGAGATTTGAGACTTCTGGTTCACTAACAGCTTGACTTCTCGGGGCGAAACCCACACAGCTGAACGGGACCGGCGATGACGGTAATATGAGGCAACCCGGGACGAGACACTTGTAACAGAAACTCAAAGCCACGAGATCCAGAAGAATTGCTGCTGTTTCGGGCGTCCAGCAGCGAAGATGTACAGACGAGCAGTTAAAGAAGTCTTTTCAAAGTCAGCAGTAGACGGATCGCATAGTAGTAGGTCCGACGAGACTATGTATGTATGTCTGCTCTGGCGGCCGAGTATGGACTGATGTTATGTATGGAGGGTGAGGGGCGGCGGGCGCCCATAATATTAGTTAGTCTAAGGTCTCCTCGGGGGACTTGCTGCCCACTCAGGTCCATCACTGCCCACTTGACTGCTGCTCTACTTTCAGCCCTTTTTCTCGATGTCGGCAGGGTCTCAGGTTCGAAAGGGCATGGGCTGGGGTCGGACGGCTCACTAGCACTAGCGCCCTACAGGGAAGCGTGTAATGTGGCCAGCAGCATCTCAGTAAACTAGTCCAGCCTAGTCTAGTCCAGGCGGGTACCGGCCTGGGTACATGATGCTGCGCTGCACTTCAGTTCAAATCGCTCCACTGACGTGCCCCCCTGGCGATGGGTAGGTAGGTAGGCAAGGTAGGGGGGAAAATGTCATTCAGTATGTCGGCTGCGAGGTGGGATGGGAATGGGATGGCATGGGATGGATTGGAATGGATGGGGAGGGAACGGATGGAGGAGGGGGGTGCAGTGCAGTGCAGTCAGTGAGTGGTCCCGCAGCGCACCTCTCTCAGTGCTCCATGCCACTACCACTACAGATTGCAATATCGGTACCGCGCTAAGTACCTACGTGAGCCCACATGCGTGTCAAAGAAGGCACGGCCGGGTGTAGGTGTAAATATTATAGTGCAAATACATAGGCGCTGGGTCTCGCTTTCCAAGCTCGGGTGTGGTGTGGGTTAAATACGTACATACGGCAAGGTCGCAGTTGCATTTTGCAGGGAGACGCTCGACTCACGTTGTTCTGTCCCTACCCTTGCCCGCCCGCCCGCCCGCACGCTCGCACGCGATGCCAATGCCATGCCCATTTGACGCCCGCCTAGTCTCCTTGGAGCATGTATTCTCGAATTGAACTCTTTTTTTTTTTTTTTTT
>JACVEI010000055.1:3641-91615 GCA_018115615.1 Pestalotiopsis sp. DP-2020a | reverse complement strand
CTTTTTTTTTTTTTTTTTCCTTCCCTCCCCCTCGTCTTCCCCCTTGCAACTCATCAGTGTACTTGCACATTTATGTTCAACGCGTTGGCTCGTATGTGCAAATTGCTGCAACTCTTATAATGTGTACTTGAATCCCATGTACCTCGTCTTTTGTCTCTGTCTTGTAGCCTAGTCTGAAAAGGTCTCTCCTTCTGTTATGACCGTTGGCAAGCGTCGTATATGTATAATTAATATACTACGCCGAAGGAGCTATGATGAGTGAATGAATCTCTTGCGGGCACGAATATGCTGCCAAAAGTACCATGATGCAGTCATCCATTGTTTATACACGTGGTGTTATGGCTTGGCCCAGCTCGAATACTAATGGCGGTTGACGGAGAGCATCTATGTATGGTATGCTGCGGCGTGCCTAATGGCAATGTGGTGGAAACGTGAGCAGAGTGTACGAAGTACGTAGTAGATGCCGGGACCCTCCCCACGATGGTCCGTCGTCCATCCCATGCCTGCCATACATGCGCATATTGCAATGAAAAGCGACCCAACCCCTCCTCAGCCCTGTGCGCTTCTGTTACGTGACAAAAACGCACCTCTATATTGGCGACAGCCGTGAGCCGTTATTGAGGCAAATACTATCGTCTCTCTCTCTTTTCCTCTGCTCTTTGTCCATCTCTGCGTTTCTCATGCACATGATGAGTGAGCCTATGTTGGGCAGTGGCATAGTCTATACAAACCGCACTATTTGTCTTGGTACGATTATAGCACCTGCGGGCGTTGAGACGCCGCCCTGCACAAGCAAGGCCGTGTATAGTAGTTTACATAACCAGGCTCTGGAACGTCACTTGCGGGCCCGTTGTCGCGAGCCAACACCCACCGGCGCATCGAACTAGGCGCGTAGCTTCCGCTACTTGTTCCGCTGCGGGCTACAATATCCGCATAGTTTTCCTTACGATCTGTCTGCCTGTGGAGCAAATATAAATCCAGCAAGAAGGAAAAAAAGCCAGTCCGGTCGAGCTGCCGCTGCGGCTCGTCTGGTCAAAGGTCCCTCTCTTGAATCTCGCTGCCCGGATTCGATCTATTGTAATCGTCGTGATTGGAAGAAAGGGGCCGAACATGGCCAGTCTAGTGTAGCAGTAGCCTCAGGGACTTCTTTTCGTCTTTCTCTCCGAGCCGAGGCATCCCACAAATGCCTGCTCACCACAGAGTATCGCAGGTCGGAAATTCAGTGTTGAAGTCGTTCCACTGTTGCGTGAACGCTTGTATGTAACCTTACCGGTAGGCTGGTATTTGTTTCCAGGGAGCTGGCAAAGTAATACTGGTAGGGCCTGCCCTGCGCCCTACCGACTGGGTAGATTTCCTGGTCAGAATTTCGCACCTTATTAACCTGTCACCCATGTCGCTACTGAACGTTGAATGGCACAAGATTCTAGTCTGATTGTCTTGCACTTACTTGCCTGCGTTGCCCCACCGTACACCGTACCCTGTGTATGTAATCCTGCGGCACTATAACCTCAGATCAAGGTCGAACGGAGTTCAGCCCTAATCAAGAGGTGCATGACGGTACCCCGTGATTCCATGAGGCAGACACGTTTTTTTCTCACACTTCGAGTATGCAGGCTGCTATACTTGGATTGTTTTGCCCCCCGGGTACCAACGTCGTCAGACAGAGCCTCGTGTGGTGCGATCGATCATCAGTCTTGGCGCCGACGGTAAGCTTTTGGGTTGTAACATTCAAACAAGAAGACGTTTTTGCCATGCTCGCATCATGTCAGCCCGTATGTGTCAGTGTCTGGCAGCCCACCCAGGACGGCGTTGTAATACTCTTGACACATCTCAGCAGAGGGTCATGATACCAGCGCCATCACTACGACGACGGCATCACCCTCCTGAGCAAATCCGCCAAGGCTCTGCTGCTTCTTGTTGATCCGCCTGGCTACACTGCTGCTACGCACACATGCGCATGTTGCACATGCACCTCGCTCTTGGTGCCGGCATTCAGCATTGAAAGTTGTCGAGTGAGTCGCCCTCTGTCCCGCAACAAGTGCCGACTTGGGTAAAGTCGCCTCCCCCTACCCAGATTGAAATACCATAGGCCGCAACTCTACATGCGATGCAGCAGCAACGCGGTGCGCTTTGCACAGCACCTTTTCCGGAGCATGCTGCTGGTTTCGGAGATGCACTCTTCGCGGAGGTGATCGCGGGAAAGGGGTTAAACTCAATTGTTGATTAATCGATTGGCTTACGCATATCTGCGACGCGGCGCTTCGTTTCTCAGCATCATACACCAGGCCCAGAAAGGCAGTCATCCCGCCACATTAAGATTCGACGGCCTCAAGACGATCATGTTTTTAGTGCAATCATGTAATCACCTTGGTTGTTTGTAGGTGCAAGATGATCGATAGCGAAAACTCTGGACATAGCAATAATAGCACGGGCAGCCAGCCAGCAGCCTACGGCGGCCTCTTTTTTTGGAATCATGGTCGGAATAGGCGCTCCAATGAGATGGGCCCGAGGTTCATTGGCTGCAAATGAAGAAAGACACAAGCTTCGTGAGATGAGATTGGGCTCGGGTCTCCAAGATGCCGATCGTGGGCCAATGTGCACAGGTAGAAATTCCCAAAAGAAAAATTACCACGTGCCTCGAATCTAATCGTCATAGACTTTTGGTATTCTGCAAAAAGAGATTTAGACGATCACAAGGGGGCTGTACGCGAAATCCAATATGCATGTATCGTCAGAAACGGAAGAAAAAGAAACGAGAAGGAGATATCCTAAAGACAGGGTTCATTCTCGGTCAGCCTCGCCCACGTCCCAGGAGCTAGTCACTGGAGAATATACACTCTCGGCTGGTATCCCAACTATACATCCAACCTTAGGACCAAAAGTCAGGTCAGAAGAATCGTAAAAATTGGCATTCAAGCGATACAACATTTTCGTGCTTTTGAAAATTAACCTCCATTGTTTTTCTTTTGAAAATTTGTCTTCAAAGCTGAGGTTTCTCGGTGTCGAAAACCAAGCGTTTTTGGTGACGAGTGTCTATTGTTCACTGTCAAGGGGCTGGTCCCTACCTTATGGTCCCTTCCTCCTCAGCCCTACAGCCCAAGTCGCAAGCTAAACTGCGCCGCATCTGATGGGCTTTCGTCATCAGGGCAGGGATCTGCATGCCACATTGGCCAGTCAAACCAGTGTACAGTCATTACTCGCCCGACAGCCAGGGGGAAGAAAAGAACCAAACGGTCCCTTGGTCCCAAGCAATGTTGTTTGTCGGATTGTGCGGTGCTGCTGAGAACGACAAGGGCTCAAGAATTGCTATATGCACATCATACTCCGCTGAGCCAAAACTCCCTTGCAGCAAACTACCATGATCATACCAGCAAACAAGAGGACAAAAAGGCGTAACATATACTACTGCGCAGACGCACGTGTAAGCCGCCAAGTAGCGCAATGCCAAAAGATCGAGTTTGGCCCCCTCGCGTGCAACACAACCCAAGCACAGCATTGACATGGAGTGCAGACCGCTCCGTCTATTGACAAGAAGAAATAAGTTCTGTGCAGGCAAACCGCAATTGGCATGTTCTAGATCGTAGGGTTGCTCGTCGGGACGCCTAGTGCCATCGCGGCACGTCGGATGCATCGAAGCGCATCACGCCGGGCGCCGCCCTGGGGGGACGCTGCCGCTTCTCATTTTCTGCGTCGAAAAAAGCCATCGTCCAGGCGGCTCCTATATTGGACAGGCCCATCAGGTACGGAGTAAACTGACAAAAGGGACGTTCAGCTCCTGAGCCAACGGCGCCCAGGACAGCTAGAGCCTTACTAAGATCGGAGATAGAGTCAAGCGCAAGCGCCATGGCGGCGTGATTGATTGATCGATTGCACACCGCACGAGTGTACGTACACACTAACCCGTATACTATGCAAGGAGTCGCAATTTCTCGGCAGCTCGGAATCTAGAGATATGAAATCGGTCCACTGTGGATTAGCTCGCTTGGTCTGGCGCTGCGGTCCATTCCAGCTGTCTCCAATTCTTCGGCGGTTGAGGAGGGTCTATGGAGGAGTCCTGAAGCAAGATCCAGCCTTGTCGGAGTCGTCTCGTTTCAGTGCATCATCAGCTACGTAGCAAAAAGAGTACAAAATTGTGCTCCATAATATACCTTCGTCTGTCTGTTGTATGTATGCAGTCGGAGTTCGGACGACGGGGAAAGACTGCCCTGCATCGTCGCTGCCCACTCTGTCCACGCTTCGCAAGATCTGGGACTTGTATGTACCCATACCGTAGTGTTCGCACCTGCTGTCCCAAATTGAAAGAATTTGCTCGGCATTCGAAGGCCCACACCGGCAGTACGTGATGCGACGACCCGACCTCAGATCTCACCCGAATGACTCTGGTCTAGGCATCAGAAAAGAAGGGATCGAGGAAACAACCCAGGCATCAAACACGCACGACACACCAGACACACGCGACAAACGCAATGCACGATACCGATCGACCAAATGTAGGGACGTAGTGATACCCAAAGACAGTATAGCTCTTGAGCTTAAAACACGACTTTTAGTCCAGATCAATGGAACTTGCCGTCCGGAGGTGCAAGGTGCAAAACCTGGGGCACGACGTTGACCATGTCTACTTACAAGCCATTTCAACTACCACGGCGGCCGAGGTACAGCCTCCCGGGCTACTGTCCGCTACCACCAAGCCGGTGCTAGATTCCCCTTAAGCTAATAAACGGTTCGCCGACCACTTTCTCTTGTCATGCAGGGCCATTTGCTTCGAGAAGCCCTCTGTCAGCCCTTTTCTCATGGTACTGTTCATTCCAAAACGACGACCTCCTCTTATTAATAGTTACGCTATTGTTGCGACTATGAACACAAATCATTACGTTAGCCCCCCGGGGAGCTAGCATCCGTGCCAGCAAGGCAGCAAGCACGCACCGCTGCTGGCGTGCTGGCTTTAGTAGTATTGCAACAATCGGTGAGAATCATGTCTGTCTAGCACGGTTCATTTCCCGTTCAGTAATCATGTCACGGGAGTGGACTGGCCTTGACTGACTTATTCAAATCCTAGGTAACTCGTACATGCGCTTTACCGTTTCGATTCGCGCGGCCATGACGATTTGCGGGTATGATGCGCGGCAGTTATAGTGAACGGGCCTCTGCTGCTGTCTTTCATGCATTCGCCTACCAGAATCACCGAAAACTAAACGGCGTGGGCTCTGTTGCATGCGATCCCTGGATGGCTTGTCCCCTATTCTGGCTGTTTAGCGAGGTAGGTTTCTCCTACAAGCAGTGCACGGTGATGGATATCAACCATGTGCCCACGGAAATTTCATCCATCCCCACCAATATTCCTTGATTCTTTTTTCGGCTTTCGTGAGATGTCCGGATCTTTGCAGGGAAATTGTGACATTTCAAAAAGTTTGGAAAGACTTATGGGTGGGGGGTGCGGTCTGGTGCGGAAACGGTACGTACTATATCTTGACTTACACCACACAATCTACCTCCTACCTAGTCGTGCCTGGGTAGGGACATGGCTATCGGCAGGCGGCGCCGCCATGGGTGCCTATCGAGTCTATCAGGCTGCAGGGTCGTTGAGGCTTTGAACATTGTCATCTCCGAGAGTTGGTTTCGGGACACAGGATCCAATAAATGCAAGATGGCAGCAGCATGGGCTTTGGAACGAGGAAGCCCATGCCTCGTCAGACCCAACAGCGGCAGTCGGGCAGCCTTGTCAGGCACATGGGGTGATTGATTGTCATGGTGTCCATACTACCGTACACAGTATACTCGGGACCAACATATCGACAACAGTTTACGAGGGACAGAGTAAACTCAATTCTCCGTGCCCATTGGGACAACTGTCGTCGGCAACCCAGCAATGGAACTGCCGACACATAACTTTGGCCATCCGCAAGCCCGAGGCGACGTCTTTGTTTTCGTTTTTACTCCCCTACTAGAAAATATCACCACATCCAGCCCTACGGACGAGGCGCGGTCTTTTTTCGCATAAAGAACCAAGTCAAACCCAACTAACTTCGCTCTCGCGCTCACCGGGCTAGGCGTGTGGGGCCCCCGCCGTGCTTCCAGGGGCGATAGAGTTCATGATAACGTAATGACGGGAGTTGAACTATCGCTACTATTTGTGCCACTGACACTTAATCAGAAGAGACCCCCAGTTGCGATCGGCGACGTGGGGACCAAGGGCACGGAAAAAGAAAAAATTAAAGTAAAATCGAAAGAGAAAAAAAAGGGTGCCTTCTCTGTGGTGAGGCTCGTCTACACACCAACCTTTTTTCCGACCCCATGGTTCCCAATGTTCCCAAATGGCAGTGCCGAGACCTAGCCATGAAACCATTAGTCTGTATGTACGCTCACACACACATGGCATCACGACAGGCCATCCTGACATAGGGCCGAATAAGGAACGGACGACAACAGGCTACCGTGTAAGCTAGAGTACTTGAGATACCCCGAAGAACCGAGAGCCAGCTCTCTCGTGAATGTTCATGGCAATGCTGATGTTCATCAGCGATTTACGGATACTACACTACACTACGTACACATGCTGACATGTCCACTGATAGACAACGCATTTCGGGGCTGAAAGATGGAGATGAGATTCGAGATGTAAGATCTCGGGGCCATCATTGTACATGGCAAACTCTCTGCCTGCCCACTCACTGTTACATTTGTCGTATCTCCAACATCACATACTACAACGTGTTATACTGCGTGCATTGTAGATCCCCGCTGCTACGTGCTATAGACGCATGCTACCTCGTACTGCTATTATCTGCAATAGGCTGCTCCTTTCCCCTTTCGATGATGTTTCCCGTCGCCCGAACCCTCCCGCGTTGTGCATGCGTCCCACCCACGTGCCGGGTGGCTGTGCAAATCGTGATATGTAACTCGTAGTAGTCTCTGGTTGCTCTCGCTGGCCTGCAAGACAACCCGACTGTCACCACTACTTTTGCCGCTACTAGAGTATGGACACTCTCTCTCTGACTGGGTAGCAATCATATGCATAATACGCGGTCGTCGTACCAGAGCCAAGACATGGAGTATTCGGGCCACCTCCACCTGGGCCTTGTCATAGCGTGGCGCCCTACTGGACCGGAAAGCCCAGCGATTCGCTCCCAAGTCATGTTTGGACAGGTCACAAATTTGCCATTGCCTTGGACATGGCAAATACTCTCCTGACTAACAAACAGCACCAGAGCAATCGATCGAAGCTTGGGTCCGGACCCCAAGGCAGATGTGACGAATAGTGGTGATAGTAGCGGTAGTGTGTGTGTGTATATAGCGTCCCGAGCAGGATGCGACGCACTACTGTAAGTATACCTCCCCTAGCTGCTAGGTACCTGAACTGGCGTCTGTCTCTCTTTCTCTCTCTTGTCGATTCTCGGTAGATGCTCTCGGTTCGCATGTCCCATGCGAGAAGAGCCCCCTGGCACCCGGTGGATCTCGTCTTTGTGGATCAGCCTACCCCCCACATTTGCCCCGCGGTCATCTTGATTTGAACAGGTATGGGCTGGTCTCTGTATTCCATGATCCATTCTTCCATGGCTGCTCTAACCAGCCAGTGACCTGGAGTCGCTGGCTCGAGGCAACCTTGGAAGGCAGGCAGGCAGGACAGGAAAAGAGCAGGGCACTTGACTGCACTGCACTGCACTGGCCAGGGCTCAAGGCAAGGCAAGGCAGGTTCCGCAGGGCAGGGCAGGGCAGGGCAGGGTGGGTGGCCGCTGCCCGAAAGGCGTTAGGAATTACCTCCCTGAGATCGTATGCGCTGCCCGGCAGTCAAGTCAGTCAATCCATGGGCCCCCCCCCTTCCCCCAAAACTATTTTCCGACACCAGAAGCAAGGAAACCTTGGAACGTTCCAACGGACACTCCCATCACCGGTAGCAGCACGAGCACGACTCATGGCCGGCGAACCCTTCGGCCGTTCTTGACTTTTACAAACCCCCGATGTCACCTGAGCATGTTGCGATGCGACCTTAAGCGAGGAGCCCATCATTTTGGAGGAAGGACACCGGCGCGGCATGGGGCGCAAGGTCCAGGGCAGCAATCGTGGAGCCAAGTCTCTCTTCAACAGATCAGCGAAACCCTGATATCCACAGCTTCAACATCCAACCCGTCTTGTTTTCACCGCCCCAGCTAATTACTACGCACACTATGCCCAGAGGCCCTGCGATCAGCGTCGCGATAGATTTTGGAATGAACCTTCCGGCCTTCTAGACGTCCTTACGTACATAGACTATCTCCCAGGCTATTGTTTCATCGCTGATCATGGCTCTGCATAACGCCGGAATATTATCGCCAGTTGTCCTGGTGCATGAGCAATTGGGCTGAGATTTCCAGAGTCCAGACGGGCGGGCAGGTGTAGTCGCCGGTGCAAGTGCACCTCCCGACGCCAAAAGAGACAACATGATTTACTGTGGTTTCCATATCCGGGAAGCTCATTTGTGCCTTCATACTTCCTTTCCTCTTCTTTAATCTTACTTGATCATTGGTGACCCTCCACAGGAACAGGAACGGGACTTTGGGCGCCCAGATCGGGCCCGAGAGTATCACATGTGTGTCTTGACATGTACTCTGTACCGTACTTGGATGGGATGCGGGAGTTGAGCATCACTGTGGTGAGTGCCGGCCGTTTCTCAATACCTACAGGGACTATTCGTACTTTCGCCGCACACCTGTCATGATTTTTGCTTTGGGCAGGCCTCGCACAAATTCTGGAAGCATGCACGCAGTTTCAGCCCCGAACCTATCTCCTCAGCCCGGCCGGCCGCCCGCCCGGCCGCGTAACTTCTCTCTGAGGTCGCCAGCACTCCATCCAGCCTCGAGTACGGAGCAATGACCCCGGGCCAAGTCCGGGTTGTCTGTTGTATTCTTGCTTCATGCCACCGCCACTGTCTGTGTAGACACCTCGCCACGGCGCAACCATTTCCCAGGCATCCGGCACAAAGATGTATCATTTCTTTCGTCATATTCTTACGGCCGTGTGGTCGAACCCTACTGCTCGGTCCTATTGTGGTGGATATTTTGCATGCCGTAGCAAAGACGTCCCTGCAAGCCGCGAGCTCTATTATATGAGAATTTCCTGTATTTGTATTGGCGGCCTGTTATGTCCGCATTCACGGGGCAAGTATTTGCGGCTGGCTTCACAGTGGCACTCGGAGTCTCTCAGCTGGGAGCTCTATTGGCCGACAGAGGCATTGGAGCGGACAGCTCGTCCGGCCAACCAGCTGCAACTGTCATACAAGTCTGAAGGCCTCTCTTGTTTCAACACTACACACTGACTCTCTCTTGGACGCCGTGTTTGCACCCGCTGCACTCGCTCGTGGCACGCGAGCGGCGTATCAGAGGCCTGCAGAGAGCTCACATTATTTGCGACTCAAATGGCCGCACACAAGTGTCGATCGCGTGCAGGATGTGTCCAAGCGGCCCAGACAATGTTCCAAAGCCTCCTCACGCAACAAAACGTGTGATCCAGTCAAGCAAACGTCCATCTAGCCTTTCGAAGCGGGTATAACGGGCATTCCGGGAGCCCTGCTGCCCTCCTCTACCCGCAGAACGCTCTGGAAAAAGCATGCTGTCGCACAAGGAACGCCACTGATGATGCGCGGGGACAGACTTTAACCGCAGCCAGTAACAGCCGCAGAATCCTATAGGGCTCAGAGTCAAACCCTACAAGGCTGAATAAGCCCATGTTGGAGGTCTTGCGAGAGATAGATAATCCCTGCCCCTTGGACCTACGCATCGGGCGACGTGCATTTCTTCCGCCGACTGGACTGGACACATTGAAATTTTGTGCGTAAGCGGCAATGCTGCAGCATCGCAGCCGTCAATCTCAGCCGTCCCGGCATCAAAATCAGAGTTTCAATGACTCTCTTTATTTTTTGATTCTAATTATTCCGTGCCTGAGACGGTTCGGGCTACCAGGTCCAGAAAACCGAAAGCGAGAGGGATTTCCGAGGAAACCCGGGGGGGAGGGGCGTATCCGCGGTCCCGTGGTGCACTCTTTCACCTTGCTTACTGTACTTATCCGGAGTTCATCTGTGCCATGACTCCCGGACTCTTGGCTCAAAGATCTAGTGCGATCGGATCTTCACCGATGCAATGCTTACCTATAGGCATCGGGGCCTTGGGTCCCGCAAACAGCAATCCTTCTTCGTCTGGTGTTGATTTATTGAGGGATAGCGAGGGAGATAGCTCGTCACCACTACCATGAAAATTGGCCTAGCTCGCAGTCTGGCGATCTCCGACATCTTGCATTTTGTCGCAGAAAGCGGCACATGCGCGGGGGGGGGGGGCTGTTCCTGTTGCCGGCGGCACCGTGCCAAGCATCACGAGTCAGTCGAATAGACCATGGCTACGAGACCGCGCGTCTGTCAGCCGTTGCGAGACTTTTTCCATGCATGATTGAAAACGTCGGCTAACTCTAATCGACTGCCAGGCCGAAAATAATGTTTATTATCGACATGGTACTTTTTCGAGATGTGGGAGCGCGGCTCGTAGTGTAGTTGACAAACTAATGAGTGGTTCATCGCGTGAGCAAAGATACGCCTCACTGTGGGCCTGGGATTTCCTCACAGGACACGATTTCTGTTCGGCGACTACTAAAATCGTGTAGATCGGAGGCTTTTCCGAGCGCTATACAACAGAAAACCCACCAAAGGCCAATGCATCATATACTTGGTACGCTATATACACGCGTGTCGCGCTGCTTTGCACAGATGCTATGCTGACTCGCATTTAGGGGTCACAGGTAGTAGTTTCATTCAGCCCTACGCACGTAGTAGTGCAAAACAACCATCCTTGGACTGCCCTTCCATACATTTGATACGAATGTACAGATTACTGCTTACCTACTCACTTGGCAAGTGCCTAGGTTGGTCCCCATGTAGCAAAGTTCTGAGCACTGAGTGCGGCGGATGATTGTTTAGCAGGTCTGCCAAGAGTCACCCGAGAAAGTATATGATTCATTCTCAAGAGAATATTACACTCACACCGGACCCGTTGCGCGGCTCACACAATGTTTTGTCAGAATTTGAAAGTCATGTCAATCACAATCAGACCATATTGACAGGAACCTACTTTTGTTGGAACTTGGGGGAGAAGGAAATGACTGGCGACGAGAAGTAGAATCATACGGTCGAAAACGATTCAGAGCAGAGAGTCTGGTTGTAGGCTGCCGAGATTGGGCCTTGAGCCTTGGTTTGGGGGAGGGGGCTTGGTCGGAAAGCCATCTCTAGCGCAGTGGTCCTGTTTCCAAGGTCTGAAGCATGCTGCTCGCACCCAGACTCCAGTTGGCCTAGCTCTCGTGTCAGCCTGCCCAAAGGGGCATGTCCAACGAAGGCCGAGGTTAATAATATTCCAGAACATTTCCAATCTCGGGTCGGGTAGGGGGTGGGGACAAGGCACAACCCTTTTTTTTTACTTTTTTTCTTTTTTTTTTTAATTTTTTTTTTTGCTCTCTTTGCTTTATTCACCCTCTCTCTGGAGGGAAGAATTGCGCCGGGGTCCCCTCCCCAATAAGCCCTTCTGCCGTTGCGGACCGGTCTCCATTGGCAAAACCTACATTACCAGCGCCCAAATTGGCGGTAGCGGTATTGCTGGGTGTTCAAGTGGGTGATACGATGATTAAATTGATTGTTACCACTCTTGGTTCCCAATTGAACATTGTCTGTATGTCTTCAAGTCCATGGAATAAAAAGACGTGGGCTCATTCTATTCATCCTCTCATTGGGTGCTGGAACACTGCGACCAAAGTTTTCTCTCTCTCTCTCTCTCTCTCTGGATCATCTCTTTTTGGAAACCGCAAATTTCCACATCCGTTGCGGTGCTCCGACTGCTACGTGACATTGACATTTGCCATCTTTTAAATAGCACCATCGTTTATGACCGAGATACTACATACAATACACCCAAAAGAAACAGATCGCCGAGGCACAGAGACAAGACAGAACAAGCAGTGTTATTCTTAGCGCCATCCTTTCTCCGCATTCGGCAGGGCCGTCTGGGCCACGAGTCTTTGCTCTTCTCGGTTTTTTTGGTTTTTTTTGAGGGTGTCACTATAGTTGGATGCACACAGACAAACATGGAAGCAAGTGTTGCAGTTCGGTGTCCTCAACCGACCCGTACTCTTTCTCGTCCCTGCACTAATGGGCCAAGAGTTTCCTCTTGACATCAAATGGTTCGATGCTTATGCGTTAGATCGATACCTGTCGAGTAGACTATTTACTTTTTGCTTTCAATGGACAGAACGCCCGAGCAGGTAGGTAGGTAAATGCTCGAGCGGTGTGCTGCTGGCAGATGCTCCATCTTGGAATACCTGCTGTCACCCATGGAAAACCCCTCCTGGGTGGCGGATTACCAAAATAACAAGAGCAATAAGAATTCCGCTTTGCTGCCAGAAACACAACCTCGTCGTTGCCAAACGAAAGCCTGCGATGAATCGTTACATCTATACATGCCACTTGTCAGCTGCATATCTTCCACCTACCAAGAAAGACTACTACGACATGATGAGTAAGAAGAAGAAGACGTTGAATGATACAGATACCAGGGCAAGAAAACAAGGGTGGCAGTTTCCCACGTTGATCGTCCGGGGGCGTGTCGAATGTGGCTGCTAGCTTTTTTTTGAGAGAGAGAGAGACTAGAGAATGGGCTTGGTTATCCGCTATTATCATCTCGCAAGCCCTCGTCCGGACAATTTTAAACATGCCATGCGTCTCCTGTTTTTTTTTGGTTCTCTCCGCTGTCTGTGTGTGTGTTTGTTCTCGAATGGAGTAGTCTGCTTGGCAAGTGAGGAGATGGGGTGTGGGGGGTGAAACTACGTACCCTGCCTAACCATTCAACGGTGGTCTTGTTATTATGCCCGGTTTTTTTTTATTTCCCTCGTGTCGTTTTTCGGCTCTCGATGCCGACGGCAGACCGAAGAACAGCAGGTAGTAAATCGACCACCACTATCCGCACATGGAGTAGGGAGTAAACAAGACAGAGCTGAGAGAGAAAGAGCTGATAGCCCCACGAAAAAAGAACACACAAGCCATGCTGACACACCCTAGACGGATCCATCCGACGACATTAGACAAGGCAGGGCTGCAGCAGGACCCCCTCCTCTCTGCTGCTTCTCTCTCTCTCCCCCATCATCGATTCCCGTTTGATAAATAACGCTTTTCGGGGCTGGATGAGGAAAGGCAGGGCCGAGAAAGGGACTGTGCGCCTCGCTTCGCTTGGGACCGCCCACTAGTAACCACCAGACACATAATATCCCTGGGCCCTACTGGGCTCGAGGACAGAGAGGAACAGCAGCAAAGAAGCTCGAGAGGAAGTAACGAGACCCTGTAAAAACGGTTGACCCCGTATCTGCCATACCACCTTACGCTGCCGCTGGGTTTTCGCTTGTTCCGGTATGTGAAAGCGGGAACGTCGAAGATTTGTGAACTTCTATCTCTCCGAGACCCTGGTTTCTTATGCTCCTTCTTTTGGGAGGAGGGGGAGTTGTCTCGCCAGGCTTGAGATGGGCTTCCACTACCTACTTTGCTCATTTTCACATGTCTAATCCGCGCTCATTGGGGATCTTCGTTGCGGAGCGCTAGTAGTCTCTGTTGCGTAGGGTAAATTCTGGTAAGGCCAAAGCAGGATGGGGGATTGGATTCTTGAAGGGCAGAGAGTTGATGCAGATCGTCGCCTTCTCGGAGATCCCTCGTCGTTGTTCACACTGCTGCTAACTGCCAGGGCTCCATCGTCGTCGGTGAAGAGACAGGGCCCTGGAGGCGCCTGGCGCGTTGCGTTCGTGGGTTCTAGTTTAGTGGTGTAACAGAACCACCAGCTTCTTGCAAGGCCATCAAGGGCAGAGAAAGTAGCCCTATCGCGGCTATTCGACATCCCTACTCCCCTCCTCTCCTCCCCTTGTTCGAAACCCCCTCCCCGTCCGTCCATATCCGTGGGCGCTAAAGCAAGGCAAGGTCGTTCGAGTTTCCCAGTCCCATAGCCCAGGTAGTCAGTCCCCTTTCAGGAATTGGGAACTGGGGAAAGGGCAAGTTTACTTTACTTTAGACAAGGTAGTTCCTCGAGAGAGAGAGAGAGAAAATACGTAACATCGTGACATTGGCAGGGCAAGGGGGTGGATTATACCAAGGTCGTAGGGTACTGGGCAGGCATCCTCCAAGAACCCCTACACTGCCTAGGTTAACGGCAGCGGATGTCGTGGGACGATGGTCGGGCGGCCGCAAGTGTATGAGTCGAGGAGAGCGACTGGCAGTATGTTTTTCCACCGACGTTGTGACGCAAGGAAAAAGAGAGTACTTCGTACGCAGCAGGAGCAAAAAGGCAAGCAAGGCCCGGGAGGCGTGGTCATCACGTCGTGTGCAAAGTACACACAGCAACCGCAGTCTCTCGGGCCGCCGTACGTACACCGTATAGTGATGCTCAGTTCGTAGGTATGTACCTGGCTATCGAGTAAAAGCCCTCCTTGCGGAGCCATTGGACCCTTTTTACAAGACACCGACCATGAAGTCTGATCCGCAGGAAAGGAACGGAAGAGGTTCAAAAAAGACGTGCCGCTTGGTGAACCATGTGTTTGTTCCTGGGCCCTCAACGTCTGTCCACTTTCTCTGTACCCAACGGCTAGGTAGGTTGGACTGGCAATCGGCCGATCCACGCCTGGGTATCGCTCCTACATACTACAGAGTACATGCACGTCAAGCCAGGCGGTCGGGGAGACAGACAAGACGGTGACGAGACCCTCTCCAAATGAACTGATGTCTTGGGACCGTGACCCTTTTTTTCTCGTCTCGTCGATTTTGCATTGGACTACACCAGAGCTTCCAGGTGACCCTCTATCTCGCCCGATGGGCAGTTCTGCTACGGAGTCGGCGTGCCCGTTGTGATCAGATCATCCCAGTGCCGTCGCGGGGCGTGTATGGAGGAAACAGGACGGCGGCACAAAGTATAGACCAGAGCGGAGCCGGCTGGTATAGCCCTACGTGACGGCGTGCGGCCCAGCAAGCATTCAAGACAACGTCCCGGCGAGGGAAGGCCGAAGGTCAGAGTTGTCGGTGTACCCAGCCGACGGCATTTGTCCGTTCGGGCTGGACGGCCGTGGCCATGGCCGAGTCGTGTCTACCCATTCGACTGAGTTGTGGCAGGGCTGTTCGTCGCCGAGGGCTGATGCGATATGGGCGGTCTTTTGGGATCGTCCCGGTCAGCAGAGGACTTACGAGACTGGTAGTTATGGTAGTGTACATCTCCCATGTACAGGATGTATGGGATGTTATCCAAGATTGGTGACGGTACTTGTATCAAGTATTTCTTTGGGCGAAGCATATCCCGGACCTACACGGATGAATGGTTGTCAATGTATATTGGATCAGATATTGAATGCACCTTGTTTGATGGCAAATCCTACGGCTGTGTGTGCGCATGTATCTCTAGGAACATTACCAGATAGACACCGACTGATCAAACACCGTAGCCTCGCGTGATTTGTAAGTTTGCGTCGCCGAGGCGGATTCGTCTCGAAATTGTCTGGTCAAATCCTTCACGGTGTTGTGCGTGATCACTTCATGGCATCATTGCTTATCGAAAGAGTCATGCTGTAGTCTGGTCTTGTCCTTGTGTCTTCTTATCCTGACTGGAGTCTCTATTATTGGACAGTATCGACGATGACTGCCACCTGTGGCATGATTTCTCTCGATCAAAGGACGATCATTGTCCAATGTAATCTTCAATACAGTACACAGCAGCAGCCTGCAGCATGTCGCTTGCGACGGCATCAGTAGCAACCACCGAGACTGGAATCAGACACCGAGTCCCCTGTGTATGAAATCAATCTGCAAATAGTGTCCATCATCGACCAACTGTGAAGCTGCTGCCGGAAGGAATCCGGTATCACGTAGAAGAAATACCTGGTCGAGATATATATTTAGGTATACCTCTACGGTACTTGGTCCCTGAGATAGGGGCCAACAGTACTGAGGGGATCCGGGACATGCCTCCATTCGATCCCCTGGCCTCGGTCCCGATGGTTGTTTCTCATATCTCACCTCCTTATAAAGCAAACTTGAGCAACGACAAGCCCAATAGACCCCAAGAAAGGAACGTCACCATCCGATATGAAATGGCGCGACGTGAAAATGACTCCTGGTGATCTCGAAAGATTGCTCGGCGCTGTTCTCTCCCTGTCCCTATCTCTCTGAGCACCGACGCACTCTCTTGAGGCTCTTTACCAGGTAGGTATCTCTGCTTGTTCGCTTCCGAAGCGTCTATTTCAGGCACCGGATCGGCATCCCGTTTCGTCGAGCCAGACACGTGGGCTGGGATTACGCGGGTTCCTTCCTGGGTAACTATATGCGCCTTGGCCAGGCCCTTTGGCACGTCAAAAGAAATAAAAATACCTGGCTGCTGGACCAGAATCCTTCCCATACCGGCATGTGATCGCGTCAGAACTCAATCAAGCTGTTCACTGGAATCAACAAGATGCTTGGTGACAGCCTTGTGGATTAGACACTGCTCAACCCTCTCTTCTGTTTGCGCTAGGGAGCAGATGCCAGTCATGAGTGATGAAGACGCAAATCATGTTCATGAGCGAGTGTGTCTCAGGATACAAGCACAATACATCCCCTCGTTGCACAACATCAATGCGTACGCCGTCGCAGCACAAGAGGGAATCCTTCAGCTGCGACATACCTCGCAAATGATTGCCCTGCATTCGACTCTACCCGTCAACGACACTTATGAATGGACAGCCTCGTGGCCGTCCTGGCCGCCCTTTTGCCTCCTTCATGTAGTGTATCCTCTGTCACATCACACCAGCGCGTGGGGAGGATTCAATGCCATTGAGAGTCCCATGTGAGTCTACACAGTGCTATACCTGAATCTATATATAGAATGAAGAGTATAGCAACAGAGACATCAAACACAGATCATCTCGGGTACTATTGCACTGCACTTTGGCCCCACCAGAATATGCCAATCATCAAAAGCACGGATGGTCCCTAAAGAGAGGAAGCCGTTTCGATGTATTTTACCCTCGATCCTCCAGGAAGAGGCTCTTCATCGATCTGTGACTTTGCCTAGTCGTAAAGGGTCCTGCTGTACCAGATGCAATGGAAGCTTCCATCTTATGACGAGGCGGGTCTTAGTGTATTGGAAGGAATCGAGACCTGGAAAGCATAGAGTCGCACATTGTCCTTTTGGTCTGGGTGCACCTTGTCTTATTTCAAGACTACTCCGTACGTTTACCAATTCCTCCACAACCAATGCCAGTTGCTAGCTCATGATGGTACCGTCCTACCGGGAATAAACTAGTTTGTAGGTTGACCATCTTTCATCTTGTATAGTGCCAAATCAAAACTTGCGGCCGCACACAAGCTAGGAACTGTGGCTTTCGACGGGGTCTTTTGCTTTTCTGATGACAAGAACAAAGACAGCCGGCAGGCAAAAAAGGAAGCACTCATTAAAGCCTGCCCCCAGGAAATCCACATTCCGACGGAGGGGAGAAGGAGGAGAAAACGCCGGCGCCGACTTGGTATATCTCACGAACCTTGGCGGGTTCAGACAATGGCTTCTTCGGTCCCGAGAGATACAGAGGTACAGAGACAAGAGTTTCGCCCTACAGGGCTGTTGTTACGCTTTCCCGCGCCGAAGGATTCGCAGACCGCCCACTTAAATTATCTTTTAGCGCAATATTCATCACCTCTTTCTATCAAGATACCATTAATTGGGACCTCTAATTTATTACCGTACTGGCCAGCTAATAGATAGTCGTTTGCCTGGTAGGTCGGTAGGTATATGCCGGTCCTTGGTACCCATGGAGTTGGGTCTACCTGCGTACTACTCATTACGCTGCCATATTTTATCGATTCCATTACTATATTCCCCATCGCTTGGACGACTTCCGATCTTGTTGTTCCTTCGCTCGTTCTCCCTTTTCCAACTAAGCCACTTTCTCCCAACTTGCAGGTACCGTACAGGTAGCCGAGGTTCGCATCGGGATCATGCCCCGCCGAATCCTGGACAGAAACGTGAGACGGGGTCCCTTTGGACATGGACGTTTTGGAACATCTCGGACGTGAGCATGGGGGTGTTCGTACGTCAAACTACATCTCGACCCAGACGCCGGGCGGCTGGGACTTGCCCCAAGACGGAAATATAAGAGAAAAGAAACCAAACAAGTGAAGTCAAAAAGGCGGGAGGATGTTGGATGGACATGATAGAGTTTTAGTCAGCCCTTGTTTCTGGCACTACGGAAGACAGACCCAACAGACTGGATCAGCTCCGCCGTAGAGGAAGCGCATGTCAGCAAAAGGAAATCCGGAGAACGGCCGCCTGCTCTCAGACAAACATGATTCGCCCATTCGGACTCGTCCCCAGGCAGAAGCCGAAAGCGAGGACCACTATTTATCACGGCGGCTGTAAGACGTGAATAGAAAGAGGCACAGGAGTCTGACTAAACTATACGCTTCTCTTCCCCAGGTGTTTAGTTGAGCACAAGTGCTTACGACAGACCCGGCTCTCTTTCATAGCGGGCAAAATGCGTTCCTTCGCTTTCGTCTCTCGGTCTCGAAAGTGGGACACGATCACTGGGGAATCCAAAAAATTTCCAAGGGTCCGAATCCTACAACCGAAAAAATAATACAGAAACCTCTCCCCCACTATTCCCAAAGCAACAAAGCAAGAAAAAAGAAAACGACCCCCTTCCGATACCTCCAAGGAAACTCTCTCCCGGAACGTGGGTTCCGCCAAGCCTCGAAGGATCGCTGCAAAAGACCTGCCCCAGCAACATAACATGCATCACTGGCACCTCGATGCTTGTAGTCGAGCAAGTACAACGAACCTTACCTACATACAGACGTACATACACTGCTTTTACACTCGTCCAGCGTCGGCAATCTGCCGCCCATCCGTTGGGGTCCAGTTCCCACATGGATAATCTGCAACATGATTGTATTCCATCTAGCACGGCCCCTTGATCCCCAAGAGTAGTTATTACAGATGAAGCAAACCACGCCCCCCGCGTGTTTTTAAAGACGCGAGAGAACATCATGCGGTCGATATAGTACTTGGCTCGGATGTAGAGACGTCTCTGTGGGGTCTTGGCCAACCACCGGCAATAGTAGTAGTATAGGGCAGAGGGACGCTTCTGCAGTGCATTTACGGCACTGGCTCGGAGCATTACCATGTTCTCCGTAACGTATCGTGGAGCACTCCGGCCCCCAGTGAAAACGTGATATGCAGTGTCCCTATGGCATATAGTCGGCAGAGTGCATAGTCGATCATTGTTGATTGCGGCAAATGGGCATGTGTCTCTGGAGAGATAGGCTGTGGTGGCTTTGTAGTTCCTGTAGCCGGGTTGGAAGTCGTCTTCACCGTCTGTGATCACAAGACAAGGTATCTTTCCCTCTCTGTCTTGGTTTGGCTTGCTACAGAAGCGGCCCATGAGAAGGGGAGTCCGAGGGCAACCGCCTCGTGAGCCCAACAGAGTAGATGCTTGACAGTCTCGGTATGTTGGCAGCCTTGCTTCTCAAGAGCCGAGACATTCGAGCGGCCATGCCGACGTCACAAGCGGGCTGCATGATCGCCAAGTCATCAACACCAATATGCTCGTCGAGGATCCGCTTCCTGGGCTCTCCACTGAAGAGAGTGTCAAACCACTGTAACCTGAGGAAGAGCCCTACCTATATGAGTAGTTTTTTTGTTTCCCTCATTGGGTATTTTACGGTTCTGCAAGCCTGGTTGGAGTGGATAGAGAGTGAGTAGTATATGCATGGCCCGCTGGACGCACATACATACACGCCTAAACCTGCCGAGTACTTACTTATCCATGCAGCGTGTCCTGGTCTTTTCTGTCCCCACCTGCTTGTATGTGGTCCCTTCTAACTGCAACCATCCTTCATGCGGCACAGTAAGTCGACGGATTCCGGGCCCTGCATTACCACCGAACCGCGGTGACGCCGGCCGTCGAGCTAGCTCCATCCGGAGAAGGAGGATGGATAGACAGACAATTTGCAGTATGTAGTAGTGTCTATGGGCCAGGGTCGCTTGGTGGTTTACTCAAGTGCGTTATAGGATGTACAATTTTAAAGCAATACAGACCTGCTTGTGCCAATGGAGCCCGTGGTAACTATGCTGCGTCATCAGGATGAGTTGTCAGAACATCAGGCCCGTCAAAATGCAATATCGCCGTAAATCTGTATATTGCAGGGTATCAAAGCCTTCCTCTCTCTACTATTAGGTGACCCGTAGCATCTCATGTGCCGGCGGACATTGTTCTGAGGCATTCAATGAGTCTGTCGCAGAGTCCGTCCTGGCTACTACTGTGCTGACTTCGGCCATTGCTCTAGTGAGAAGAGCAGTGTGCATCAATTCACTGTCGAAGCGGCTCATGGGTGCTGTCCAGGCACGGTTGGAGGCAGTGGTATCCGCGGGTCGAGGACACGTCTGTCGATGGGCACAAACGTGAAGATGGGCTCCAGCTCAGCCTTGACCTCTAGGAGCTCCTTTTGTGCTTGCCTCATCTTCTCAGGGCTGTTGTCCTCGATCACATCTCGTTTGATCTGGAACATTAATTTCCTCGCCGGATCTACTGGTGTGAGGTTCGACCAGGCTGGGAGTGCCGCTGATGGACCCGGCTGCTCAGACGAGGGTGGCAGATAGTAATTCCTGCTCAGTATGAACTCTACGTTGTCTCTGATGAAAGTGTACGTCTCCTGGATCAGTTCCGTCTTGTATCTGTCCAGAACAATTAGTCCGAGCTGACCTAGGCCCAAGAAAATGACAAAGGGCTATACTTACGCCTGCCCGTTGTTAGCCATGACGGCAAGCAATTGCTTCTGGTCCGGAATCTCAATCTTCTTGCGGTGCGTCGTCAATTGGTCCTTTTCTCTCGCCGGGTCAGGGAAGCTCTCCCACCGCACCGTGCCCGCCACGGCATTGAGATCCACGGGGCTTCCCGAGCCAAAGTCCTTGTCTGGAAAGACTTCGTGTACTGTCTTAAAGACGTGAGACTGGCGAGACAGCTCCTTATGCAGCTCGTTCCAAGTAGCCAGGTGGCGAGGGATTGTCGGTATAGACTTGAGGGCAGGCAGGCCCCTAGGCTTGGGCTGCCCTGCAAAATATGATACCCGATAAACGTTGCGGCGTACCGACATCCAGCTCAGGCCCTGCAGAACCGCGCATGCCTTTTCCAGATCACCGTCTTTGACGGTAGACGTGATGAAGATCTCGTGCATCTTGTCTCTCTCCCTGTATCGGTGCCAGCTTAGGTGGTCCTGTGACGGGGGCGTTTACAGCATATGGCAGCCACAGATGCAAAAGATGCAGTGGAGACAGTCGATTGACTGAAGCAAGGAGGCCCCGAGTCGGCCTGTCTTGAAGATCAATGTCGCAGTCGGACACAGAATCTAGAAGAATAGGTGTACCGGAGAATTAAGCATCCAAGAAAGCTGCCAGCCTCCAGGAATGTCGCTGAGGTTTCCGGGCGCAAAATGCTAGATGGAACTGGCGCGGTGGTTGGCAAGAGCGTAGCGCTAATTGAGGCGATTTGAACGCGCTGGTTTTCTCTGAATGACCAAGAATGGAAAGCAAGGATGCAGGCGATCACTGTAAGAGAAGTATTATGCTTGTGATTGTGTAGATTTACGTGGTCCGTCGGCACAGGACATCGGTTGAAAAGAAGACGAATGGAGATTGTGAAGGGCCTCCGCCATTGCTGCAATGTGGTTGTTCGCAGCTGCCGCCGGTGATTTCGAAGTGTGGCGCTGCCAAGACTGCCAATGTCTGCCAGCTGGCAGGCGCAATAAGGGAAGACGCTGTCCTGAATTATGGTCAAGACTCGAATATGACGAGCACGTGTGTGTATATACTGCACGATAAATGGATGTTCTAAAAGATGTGAATCATAACCCTTATATATCACTGCAGGACGCTGACACATTTCACGTGCAGTTATGTCCATTGTGACATTTCTCGCGGGGCCATGCTCTGGCAATGATAATTCATCCAGGCCAAGTGAAAGTGCATAATAACTATCATCCAGGAGAGATTTACTGTTTATACATATATATATATATATAATATATGTGAATATAACCAGACAATCGCCACTGAGCTGTGCTCAAGTCCCCAAAAACACCGCGTCGTGGTTTGAACAGGCAATTCCCAAGTCGGTCCAAACTTGGAAAGAGCTCTCAGTAGGTAGGTATCATTGCATTTCATATAATGAACTGAACTTTGCGCAGAGATGTGTTCAATTCGGCTTGGATGCATTTCTTGAAACCTCGGGAGGAAAGGTCCAATCCAGTGGAAGAAGTGCTATGTCCATTTTTTTGCAGAAAGAGCTAACACGGACTTGAATTTAACATATTTTCTTGATCATGCCGCAATGAACAAGCACTATTGTCATTGGCGCGGATGCAGATCAGAAGATGAACCAAACATCTTCTGTCTTGGTTTTGATATGCCATGTATCAAGACACAAACCTTTGGGTAGTAAGCAGCTGTACCGATTTATTCACTAACAACACGGTGTATAGGTAGCTTCACCAAGAGGAATAAACCGTAACAAGTCATCTTCAATAGTATGGCATCGCCATTATGTGAGCACTCGGTTTGCAGTCAGATTGCATCCTAGCTTATCTTTCACATGCGGGAGCTATTCAAAATTGAGTATTCCGGTCTTCGGCAGTATTTTTATAACCACATGGCCAAACATAGCGATACCACTTATGGCTAGGTAGTAATGCCGATTATGCCAGTCGTATTAGCATGATTAGATATGCTCGATATCACAGGTGACTTGCTTGTATGGTCTGTTGTTTGTTGTTTGTCGTGATCTTTTCAACATCGCGATCATCGCGGACCATCGATGAACACCAAAGACGCAGAGAGCAATCTAGAACCATTATTTCTTTCCTTTCCTTGTTTGTTTCCATTTCGCATTTATGTAAACCTCGCAAGAGTGTTGCGTCAAGTTCTCTTCTCTAACGGTCCGAATTTTTTGGCTTTCATCGCTTATTCAGGTCCTCTATGACGTCGCTTGGCACTAGCTCAACTGTAATGACCCGTTATACGGTGGGAATCCAAAACAAGACCAGACGGGACTACGGGACTCACGGACGTTCTCGTAAGGACCCGGCATCTAGAATCCGAGCAAGTGCTGGGCTGAGAGAGCCCAGCCCTGTTTCTAGTGTAACAAGACGTGCCGGATACTGTTCGAAACGCGAGTGCGCAGAGAGAAGAGAAAACCCCAGTGCTTCCGGCTGGATCCGTATAGTATAAGAATGACGTTCTTGGCATCAACCTTGCCCGAGTATCCACATGTGTTCAACGCATAGAGTATGATAAGACAGACTCGCATCCGAGATATTCTGGACTTTGCAGACATTATTTTTTTTCCAAAGCAAGCAACCATTATTAGACGAAACCCCGGACAAGGATTTGTTTCTCAAGAATCAACATCCATACCACATACAGCACCTACACCATGGGATCGAAAGGGGACGAGAACGTGGCCATGCGCCCAGACATGTCCAAGAACAAGGACCCCAACCCCATCGACTACGAAAACACCATCTACCAGCGGGGCCTGCGGTACGAGCGGCCGCCCTTCACCTTCAAGCCGCTGGACTGGGAGCGGCTGGCCGAGGAGCGCATGTCGGCCGAGAGCAAGGGCTACGTCGTGGGCTCGGCCGGCACGGGCGAGACAGCGCGCAAGAACCGCGCCGCCTTTGCCCGCTGGTCTATCGTGCCCCGCCGTTTGGTCAAGACGGACGGCTTCCCGGACCTGTCGGCCGACGTGTTCGGCAGGCGGCACCCGTTCCCCGTCGCCTGCGCCCCCGTCGGCGTCCAGCGCATCTTCAACCCCGACGGCGAGGTGGCCGCGGCCGCGGCGGCCGCCACGGAGAAGGTGCCGTACATCATGAGCACGGCGTCCAGCACGAGCATCGAGGACGTCGCCAAGGCCAATGGCGACGGCGAGCGGTGGTATCAGCTGTACTGGCCGCCCAACGAGCGCAACGACATCACCAAGTCGATCCTGGGGCGGGCGCGCAAGGCCGGCTTCTCGGCCCTGTTCGTGACGCTGGACACGTACATCCTGGGCTGGCGGCCGAGCGACATGGACAACGGGTACAACCCGTTCCTGCGGTCGGACCAGATCGGCGTGGCCGTCGGCCTGACGGACCCCGTCTTCCGGGAGCACTTCAAGGGCAAGCACGGCTGCGAGGTCGAGGACGACATGGGCGCCGCCGTGGCCGAGTGGACGCGGACCGTGTTCCCGACCATGAGCCACTCGTGGGAGGACATCCAGTTCCTGCAGGAGCACTGGGACGGCCCCATCGTGCTCAAGGGCATCCAGTCGGTCGAGGACGCCCAGAAGGCCGTCGAGGTCGGCGTGCAGGGCATCGTCGTCAGCAACCACGGCGGCCGCCAGACCGACGGCGGCAACAGCTCCCTCGGCGTGCTGCCGCGCATCGTCGACGCCGTGGGCGACAAGCTCGAGGTCTTCTTCGACTCGGGCATCCGCTGCGGCGCCGACATCGCCAAGGCGCTCGCGCTGGGCGCCAAGATGTGCCTCATCGGACGGCCGTACATCTACGGCCTGGTGCTCGGCGGGGAGGAGGGGACCTCTCATGTGCTCAAGTCCATGCTCGGCGATCTCGAGTTGACGCTACACCTGGCTGGCATCGCGTCCTCGTCGCAGAAGCACTTGAATCGGTCTGTGCTCGTCAAGGAGGATGATTTGTTTTAATGGTTTCAGCTTTTAGCGGGTAGTACATACAAATCGATAATAATTGCTATTTAATCATCTCATGGAGTGGACAAGCCAGGCAGAACTGGGTGGCATGTATGCTTTGTGCCGCGGCCAAGAGCGAGACGATCCATTACATCGTATATTCGAGCATGTCTTGTCACCTTATCCGGGAAGCCCGAAGTCCGCGTAACTTGGAAAACACGTGGACTCGCTGTGCACACCGAAATCATTGCTTGACCGCTTTAAGCATTGTGATAGGAACGGTACACCAGATTTGATCTTGTGGCAAGCCTCGATCTTTGAGAAGGGATCCAGACAAGTCGGGCGTCGAGAGGTGTGGTTTGAAAACAGTACCATGTCTCCTTTTACGCGATTCGGGCTCAAGGTGAGTTGAAAAAGCATCGTTGTGGGACATCATGTCGGCAAGCATGGACTAGCTCATGTGTTGACGAGTTTCTCTTTCTCGGTGCTCATATGACTTGTAGTTGCACAGAACTCACGCCAGATCTGGATTGCACATGTTTCATTACCTTTTCCCACTAGTGTATTTCGATAATGTGAATATTGGTATGTGAGCAGATCTGTCTGGTGCCGGTCCCCGAGACATTGGATTTTGACCTGTGATACAGGCTACATCACTCAATTCAGGAGTACAGCTTGTCTCGTCAAAAGTGCTAGTTTATAAAAGAAAGAGCTCATGTCTTCGGCGCAGAACGTACCATGTCCCTTCTGAAAGCGTTCGTGATAATCATCCCTTTAATAAATCACTACGAACTCGGACCACCATCAAAATGTATGAACTCGCTACAGTCGCGACAATTTTTGCTTGTGCGACCGCACAAAGCGCCCCCCAGCGACCCACCATCAACTTTGCACCGCCCAGCTCCAAAGACTGCAGATGGGCCTACGGCAGTCTCGGGGTGGACGACAAGTGCTACGAGACGACCTGGAAGAACAACGACGGCGAGATGACATCCTATCTGGCGGCTCGCATCGACTTTCCCAGGAACCCGGCCAGCGGTACTCCTGACTGCCAAGGTATGGAATAGACCAACCCAAAGAGCATGAAGTACTTGCTTACTTGTTACACCACGACAGTCATTCCGTGGTCAATGGGCAACTGTACGGGCGAAAAGGGCAACCCGGTCACGAAGTCGACTTGTTGGGACATTTCTCAAATTGCGTCGTTCAGACTAGAGTGTGTACAGCCCAGTGTCTCCGAGTGAGATGGCAAAGGATCTTTTCTCTCTTTTTGATGGACCTGGTTGATAATTTTCTGGATGAATGTAAACTAGGTAAAACAAAGCAGGCATGCTTTTGTCGGCAGGCACTCTCTAGATGTTTATCTCGCAACTCGGAATATTTCATATTCAATGTACCTCATCTGCCTCGGTGGGAATATATACCGTTGGAATCAAATCAAGTTTATTTGCCCTCCTGCTCCTCCGACATCTTCGACCGAGCGCACTTCTCCGTCCCGGACACCATGCTCCGGACCGTCTCCTCCATGGGGACGGGCTCCTTGCCCCGGGACGCCAGCAGCCGCGACAGCGTGGGGTCGTCGATCAGGCACTCGCCGTCCTCGAGGGCGTCGTACGTGCCGGCCCACCACTGCACCGAGAGCGCGTCCATGCCCCGCTGCCCGACGTAGTAGCCCTCGTGGGCCAGGGTGTCGACCTTCTTGACCGACACGTCCCGGCCGCGGCCCGCGGCCACCAGCGCCGCCACCTCGCGCAGCGTCTTGGCCGTCGACGGCGGCGTCGACAGGTAGAACGTCTGGCCGGCGTACTCGGCGCCGGGGGCGACGAGCACCAGCGCGCTGCCCAGGCCCAGGTCCTCGATGGCCGTCCAGCAGATGCGGCCGTCGCCGGCGAGCGGGACCTCGCCGCGGTCGTCGGCCGCCGGGTCGTAGTAGCCCAGGTAGAGCGGCCAGCTCTCGTTGTAGAGGCCCTCGCGGACGACGGTGGAGGCGACTTTTCCAGAAAGAGACGCCAGGTAGGCCTCGGTGCGGAGGTGGGCGCGCATGACGCCCGCCTCGGACGGGCTGCCGAACGCCAGCGACGAGTAGTAGATGTGGGCGACGCCGGCGCGCACGGCGGCGTCGATGGCGGCCCGGTGGTGCTTCTCGCGGCCCTGGCCCTCGGGCGCGTCGCCGTAGTCGAGCTCGATGCGCGGCGTCGACACGAGGAAGAACTTTTCGCAGCCCTGGAGGGCGGCCTCGAGCGTCGCCTCGTCGTCGAAGGTCCCGTGGCGCACGGTGACGCCCTTGGCCTCGAGCGACGTCCAGGTTCCGGACCCGGGCTGCGAGGATGTGATGGCCACGATCTTGGAGGGCTCTGCGAGCTTGTACGACAGCAGCGCCGCCAGCGTGGCGCCTCCCAGCTTTCCTGATGCTCCGATGATGGCTAGCATTTTGATATAATGTATAATTTTCAAGTCATAGTTACTTGAGTAAGCAAAACAAATACGTCAGATTCTCAGTCGTGCCTATTGTCGTTGACCAGGACTCAATTATATAGACCTCGACTATGTTTATCTGGCAACTTAAGTATAAACCCACTATAATCAACCCACGTCACTTGGAGTTTTAGTGCTTGATAATCCCGTCAATCAGTGGGGGCGAATTCATCTTAACGCCGACGTACGAGTTATACAGCAGCTTAACCGTAGCTCTGTCAGTAGCTCGAGTGCTATAGTCCCCTGACCTAGTTCGATTCCTTTGAAAATTACCTGTTTCGGTCTTATGTGCCAAGGATCATACATGACTTATCCCTTGGTAAGCCATCTGCAGCCGAGAGCAATCGGCCCTCGTATGATATACACATGTTTACAGAGTAGTATTGTCAGCCCGTGTAAGCAAAAGGTGCCACTGATCGTCGAAAATACGCTCGGACTTGGACAATGGAGCTCTCTCTTATTGACATTTGCGAAAGACCCTTGCTCTTTCTCCAGCCTTGCTTATATTGTTGGGTGTTGGGGAAAAGATGGACCAGACTTTCGGCACTCATCAGCCCGCGATGCTCTCCGACTTTCTGCTCAACTCCTCCTTGAAGTGCACCCAGGCCTCGGCGTCCAGGTACAAAGAGGCGTCGACGCCGCCGTTCCGGACCAGCGAGTCCGCGACCACGACGATCCCGTCGCACTTCTCCATGACCGGGTGCACGTAGGCCGGCCCCTTCCCGCCGCCCTCAAAATCCACATCGTACGCCCGCAGCCGCTGCCACGACGTGGCGATCAGGTGCCTGCTGCCCATGAAGCCCAGCCACAGGCGCTGCGGCGAGACCTCGTGCGCCGCGTCGTGCAGAACCGCCGCGAGCCCGTCGGGCGTGAACGCCGTCAGGGTGTTTCGGAGTCGCAGCGCCAGGTCGCCCAGCGTTGCCTCGCAGACCGCTGGACTCGCCGCGCCAATGTGCGTCATGAGCAGCGGCGAGCCGAGGAACGTCTCGGGCAGCGGGCAGGCGACCCGGCGGCGGCAGTCGATCGACACGTTGAGGTAGACGGGCTCGTCCCGGTCGTCGGCGTGTACGCGCGACCGCGCTCGCGTGATCGTCCGGAAGAGATACGCCATGAGCGCGTCCGTCCGGGACAGCACGGCGCTCTCGGGGATGCCCTCCCGCGCGGCGCGCTGCAGCCCGAGCAGCTCGTCGCCTGTAAAGTGCACCAGGCCCCAGGACACTGGCCTCGCCAGGTCCCAGGTTTTCCAGGGCGCCAACGTCGAGGGTGAAACGTTTGTCTTGGCGAGTACCTCGGCCGGCGGGATGCTGTTCTTGGACGAGGCCACCAGCCACGGCGAGTAGCCCGGCTCGTCCGTGTCCCACCAGCTGAAGCGATGCAAAGGCAGTGTGCGCGCCGTCTCGGCGATAGTTTCGTCGGCGGCTTCCCCGTCAATATCGCCCGCGGCCCGCGAGTCGAGCTGCTGCGGATCAAAGACGGGCTCGTCGAACAAACTCTGGCTCGGCCGCCCACCGTTGAAAATGGTCCGCGAGTTGGCCGCCCACTTGTGCATGAATACCATCATGGACTGGGCGTCACCGAGCTGGTGGGCCAGCCGGACGCCGACTCCGTACCCGCCGCACGAGAACAGGCTGATCTGGAGCGACATGGCCGGAATGCCCTGGAAATCCCTGAGGTTGTATAGAGCCAGTCTCGTCGGCGACACCAAGTCTCTCTGCGGGAACGCGTCGCCGGCGTCCCACAGACCTTCCGAAGAAAAGCTCTCCGCCGTTTTCGGCGCAAATGATGTAATCTCGTAGTCGTGCCGCACGACCGTCCACTCTACGCCCGGGTCGGCCTCGCTGCCGTACGTGACCATGGAGCGGTTGAACCTCTCGGTGTGGTGCCCGCCCTCACGAAACGGCGCCCAGTGGAGCTGACCGGCCCATTGGGGGAATGCGTTGAGGGTTTCGATAAACGACGTCTTGAGCTTTGCTACGAAGGCGTCGTCGACTTTGCCGCTCGAGGGTGCTTCAAAGAGCCAGACGGCGCTTGTATCTGAGAAGCGAGCACATGTTGCGTCAAGTATAGACAGCGGTGTCTTGACCACCGTCGATGGTCGTGGCGAAGTGAACAGGCGAATTGGCCCTTCAGCATATTTTGTTGCGGCAGCCATGTGTGCCATGCGGACGACGATTCTAATTGTTGAACTTTATCGACTGGCCTTGGAAAGGGGAACCAAACATATCAATCGCCTTTAAATCCAAATATGATCCCTGCTTATTGTAAGCGATACTGCTGAGGTAGGAAACCCATTTGGGACTTAGCTTCTGCGTATTGTTTATGATGAGATATGATTCATCGCTAGCTCACGTAATTACGATACGCCCTACCCCACACTCACATTTGAAGGATTCGACTTGACTTATACACGACCAGATATTGAAATCCCTTGAGGATTTTCAGACTTTGATGACATAGGTAGGTATATCGATCCATTCTGGCAAAAACGACCATGAGGCAAGGCAGAAATAACAGACGTATAATTGTTTCATAACCCGAACCAACGCTCAACTCTATCAAATGATTCCCAGGTTTCATGCCCCCAGAGCTGCCCATCCCATCATGTGTGTGTCCTAAATAGCAACGAAAAAGTTCTTCTCTCCCTCCTTTGGCTGCACTCTTGCCCTCTCCATGATGGGATCAACACAAGACAGCCGGATCCTCTCTGGCGTCGCGGGACTCTCCAGCTTGAGGAGACCGTCATCGTCACCGCCCTCCGAGAGCGTCTTGGCCTCGACGCCGTAGTCTGAGCGGGCAGACTTGAGCGCATCGCGGATGGCAAAGAAGACTGCACTGCCCATGAACAGAGGAGGTTCGCCAACACCGCGACTCCGCTGGATGGTGCGGAGATTCTCCCACGTGACTCCCTTCAACAAGCGGACATTGAACTCTTGTGGGATGTCGCGGAAGCCAGGAATCTTGTAGGCGCCGGGTCCCTTGGTGAAGAGGTTACCTGCCATGGGCCCGTTGCGAAGCCACAAGCTCTCCTCCATCGTGAAGAGACCCATACCCTGGACAAAAGCACCTTCGATCTGACCGTAGTCGATCGAGGGGTTGATCGATCTTCCCACGTCCATCTTGATGTCTGCCCGAAGACATGTCCATGTTCCGGTCAGACAATCAATCTCGACTTCGGCGGCGGTTACACCTTGGGTAAAGTAGAAGAACATCTTGCCGACGTTCTCGCCCCAGGTGTAGCCGATTTCGGGTGTCTTGTAGAACCCGTTGGCGCTCAAGTTGACACGGTCAAAGTAAGCGGCATGTGCCAGGTCCTTCATGGAGGCTTCGGGCCCGAGCTTCTCGCGATACGGTGCCAGGCGAGCATTGATCTGCTCGCAAGCATTCCAGATTGCATATCCGTTGAGATCAGATGAAGCAGATGCAGCGGTAGCCGATGTGTTTGCCACCGTGTTGGTGGACGTATCCGAAATGTGTACGTCCTCTAGGGGAACTTGCAGGGCTTCCGCGGCAATCATGGACATCTTTGTGTGCAGACCCTGTCCCATTTCCGTACCACCGTGTGCGACGAGGACAGAACCATCGTGGTAGATGTGTACCAGAGCACCAGCTTGGTTGAACCAAAGCGCGGTGAATGAGATACCGAACTTGGTGGGAATCAATGCCAGACCTCGCTTACGCCACTTGTGTGTTGCGTTGAACTCGGTCACGGCCTTTCGCCTGTTGGCATAGTCCGACTCTTCTTGTACCTGCTTGTACATGAGGGGCACGTGCCAGTCCTGGATCTCCTGATTGAAATGTGTTTGCTCGTTTGCCTCGTAAAAGTTGATCCTTCTGAGCTCTTCCACCGGCATTCCTAGCCTGTCTGCTACCTCGGACATGTAGGACTCGGCGATGAACATGCCCTGGGGGCCACCGAATCCACGGAACGCCGTGTTGGACATTGTGTTTGTCTTGCAGAGTCGGCCACGAATATGAACGTTGGGGATTTTGTAGCAGCCATCGATGTGGGTCATGGCGCGCTCACAAACAGCGGCACTGAGGTCAAAAGACCAACCGGCATTGTTGAACACATCGACGTCTAATGCCTGCAACTTGCCGTCCTTGTTGACACCGACCTTCCACTTGCCGAGGAACGGATGACGCTGACCTGACATGACCATGTCTTCGTCTCGGTTCAACATGCATCTGACCGGTCGGCCGGTCTTTTGGGCCGCGAGAGCAATAATGGTACTGAGCAAGACGCATCTGGTCTCCTTGCCGCCGAAACCACCACCAAGACGTTTGACACGCGCAACGACCTTGTTGGCTGGGACCTGGAGGATCCTGGATGCAAACATTTGACTAGAAACACGATTAGCAAAGAGCTCATATACAAAATCTCAGAAGTCTTGACTTACCTCTCTGTAGGGTTTTGACTACTCGTCCAGATTTCGAATTCACCTTCAGGATGCGGGATCGCCAGGCATGCATTTGTCTCCAGATAGAAGTGTTCTTGGCCACCCATGCGGGCCACACCACTGAAAGTGTAGTCGCAATCCTTGAAGGCTTCCTCGACGTCACCCTTCTTAATGTACCTAAAGTACTTGTGGAAGCTCTCTTGCTCAATGGCCTCTTCCATGGTGAATACTGCTGGCAGATTCTCATACTCAATCTTGACTGCTCGCACACCCTCGGCCGCCTTCGCCTGGGACGTGGCCAGGACGATTGCGATGGGCTGGCCGGCAGTGAAGACCTCATCTTCGGCAAAGAAGACATCATCAAAGTTCGGGGCGCCCCATTTGTTATCACTCAGGTGGTGAAGATCGTCCTTGTCCACAACGTCGACGACTCCTGGGATATCCAGGGCAGCCGAGTAGTCGCGCGAGAGAATCTTGGCGTGCGGTCGCGTGGAAAAGACGATGGCTGCGCACAGCTCGTTCTTGAGAGGCGGGATATCATCCGTGTATTGCGCCTCGCCCGTCACTTGCTTCAAAGCGGCCACATGGTTGGCAGGCTTGCCAATGGTGTCCTTGGCGTACTCTGCTGTTGCTTCTCGGTCCTCGTAGCCCTTGGACAACTCTCGCTCGAGTTCTTCCACAGCCTGGCTGTCGCCATGCGCGCTTTCCACCTTGAGATCTGATAGCACTTCGTGATAGAATCTGTAGAAGAAACTCAGTGCCAGTGACCGTCTGTAAGAGGCCATGCCACCCGGCACACTGAAATCCAGGCTAAAGTCTTGCTCAAGTGAGTTCATGGCACCCTCGAGGGTTTCTGGGTGGGCCAACATCTTGCCGACGAGGTACTCGTTGGTCTTTTTGGCAGCGACAGTGAAAGGAGCCATGCCACCATAGACCAAGTTGGCAGCCTCGACAGTGCCCTTCTTATCCACAGTGACGTGCAGCGCAGCCGTGACGATGGCAATGTCATCATCCTTTCGCTTGGCCTGTTTATAAGCACGGTAAAAGTCGCCCTTCTCCTTGGTAATGGGGATTCGGATGGAAGCAATGATCGCATCAGGCTCGAGAGCAGTCCGTCGGTAGCCCTTGAAGAAGCCCGACATGGGAATCTCAGTCGTCTTGCTTTGAGACTTGGCGATCAAGACACAATTCGCAGCCATGAAGCAAGGGTTCAAATCCGAGATTGGCGATGCAGTCGCCAAGTTACCGGCCGGGGTTCCCACGTTTCTGATCTGCCGCCCGGCAAAGTACTTGAGCTGTTTGAACATGGCCTCAAAGACCTGCCCGCGGGCAGGACCATAATGCTTGATAGCCTCTTGGCAAATGTTTTCCATGTCTGTCAAGATGACGTTGCCGCCAATCTCCAAGTGGTCGTCGTTGAAGCTATACTGCCGAAGCTCGGGAATATCACCCACAAAGACCGACACCGGGTACTTCATGGCCTTGAACTTGACTTCGATCTGGGTCTCAGTGCTTCCGCCAATGATTTTGGCATCCGGATATACACTCTTGATCTCCAAGAGCTGTGATAGCGTGACTGGTCGGTACCACGTTTTCCTCTTGTTGCCAAAAGCAAGAGGTCTGAACTCGTGCTTCTTGAGCGTGGGTGGGAAGATGAGTTCCGTGTCGGGGTTGTACTCGATAAACCCGGGCGGCGTAAACCTCTTGATGGGCTGACCATCGTCAAGACTCTTACTCTTGCAGCAGCCGCCGCCGTTCGCGCCGTTGCCGTTTTCCATGCAACAGCCGCTGCCGCCGTTGGAGCTGCTTTTACCACAGCCTCTGTCCACACTAAAAGTCTGGGCGGCATCCAGGATGGGTCTGTATCCGGTACAGCGGCACAAGTTTCCATCGAAAGCCTCCTCAATGTCATGGTCTGTAGGCGCATCGTTATTCCTGAGGAGGGCGTACAAGCTCATGACAATACCCGGCGTACAGAAGCCACACTGACTTCCATTGCTCTTGGCTATCCGCTCTTGTGTCGGGTGTGGCTTTTTGGTGTTTCCAATACCCTCAATGGTGATGACATGCTTGCCATCGATACTGGCAAGTGGGGCGAGACAGGCATTGACGCTGGCATGATATATCTGCTTGGTTGTCGGGTTATATTGGCTGACCACAACAGTGCAAGCACCACAACCACCCTCGGCACATCCTCTGTGGTTATAGTCAGCGAATGGTTCTTTCTCGTGATATCACACATGTTATTCGTGTCAGCAGCGTATCACTGCCAAGCGTGCTTACAGTTTAGTTCCAGTCAGACCGATGCCTCGCAGATACTCCAGCAACGTAACCTCGGGGTCAATCTCGTCGAGGACCACGCGGGTGCCATTGAGAAAGAACCTGAGAGTATCGTTGTATACCGTCTTCAGAGAAGGGGCAGAATCCCGCTCGGGAGAGATGGCGATGGGCGCCATTGTCCAACTGTAAAACGCTGTGGTTTATCTTCTAGCGCTAGTGAATACCGCTTGTCATCTCCGCGAGCGGGCGAGAGATGGACGGACTTTGGCACAGGTCGCTGGCGGGGTTGGAGTTGCCAGGTCACGCGACGAGAAGCTGGGACGAGTGAAGAAATGGGGTTGTACTCGAGGAATACGAAAGAAATAGGATGGAAATGACCACTTGTCAAGGCAGTATTCACAGATATCTCGAGGATTACACAACGGATTGGGGATCAGTGTTGCTATCGGTGGGGTGTGGCAAGGGACTTCTTAAAGCTTCATGGTTGCAACCGCCAGGTCCCGAAACTGGAGACGATGCTAAGGTCCGGATCTGAGAGGCAAGAACTGGGACCAGCGATTGTGCCAGGCCGAATAGAGCTAGGGCTGATAGAAGACAGACAAATCAGAGGCAGAGAATAGGTGATTAGGGGACTGGGAGTGGAAGGTTGTACGGATCTTGGGATGTTCTAGTTCGAGCAGCGACGCTCGGGTGGGGGAGGCCCCATCGCTTTGCCTGCCCTGTGGCTGCGGGCACTGTACACAGTAGGTGAACAGGCCGGGATGTTCAGTGATTCAGTGGAATGCAGCAGAGGTCCAGCGGTCAACCACGGACGGTGGCGGGGAAGTTACCATCAAAAAGTGTCGGCCGGCTCCGTCGTCTCTGTGTCTCAGTCGTCGGTTGAGGCTCCCGACCAAGGCCACAGAATGCAAAACCTTCTCTTTCCACGGAAAGATGCCTGGAAATGCGGGATATAAAGTTATTGACGTCTCGAGTTTCTTGCTGCAGACACTTCATGTTTGGTATTTATCAATTACAACCATGACAGTGTTGACATATTCAGAAACGACATGCTATCTTGACGATAGCGCTGCTCGATAGTACTCCGTAGGTATTTACCGACGCTATCCATCGGCGGGCCACACCGTTGCGCGTCATCTTTTCAACACTGAAGCCTCTGTGAGCGTCTGCGCCGATCGTCGCTTTGTTCTAAGCAATGGCTATTGTTGCTGCAAATATAAGTTTGAAGGCTGTCCACTGAACATGAAATTGCGTCGTTTTGAAACCAAGACTTATCGCGACGCCCATTACAATTCTCCAAGGATGGCAGAGGTAGGTAACAGCATATCTAGGGGGTCACCGACTAGTAGAATCGAAGCTGGACAAACCATGACCGGCTCAACGCTCTCTGATTCGTGTCTGGCCATCGATGCCTGCCGCCATCGTATACCGTGGTTGTATACCCTCTTCCGGCAGAATAACCCCTCGCCAAGCATGTGAGGGGCAAGATCGCCGGGAAATATCAAGTTGGGTGTGGAAAATTCTTTGGAATATATATTCTTCCGTGGGCTGGGATCCATCAATATCCATCTATATGGCCATGGACGGGAATCGCAGCCACGCAGATAGTTATATACCTCAGGCGTCGCTCGTCGCAGGCTCTTCACAATGACGAAAGACCAGGACACCATTGGCTTCTACAATGTGGTCGACGGCAAACCGCGCCCGTCGGGTGAATACCACAGGGTGATCGATCCCCGAACGGAGCAGGAGCTGTGGGATGCCCCCGTCGCCTCGACCCAGGACCTCGATGATGCAGTAACAGCAGGCCACGAGGCCTTCAAATCTTTCAAGAAGACCACAAACGCGGAGCGGCGCGCACTGCTTCTGGCCATTCGCCAGAACCTGCTGGACAATGCCGACCTCTTGACCAAGATCCTTGCCAAGGAGACTGGCAAGTCCATACTGATGGCACAGATCGAAGTGGAAACGGCGGCTGCCCATTTCGAGTACTATGGTGAGTAGATCAGTCAAGTGTCCGCACGTTGCCAAGTTCGCAGTGCTGATCATGTCGAACAGCCCACGAACAACTGGAAGACGAGGTGCAGTACGAGGACGACGAGGTCAAGATCATCGCGACGCACGTGCCGTACGGCGTGGTCGGGGCCATCTCGCCGTGGAACTTCCCGCTGATCCTCAGCACCATCAAGATCGCGTCGGCGCTGGCGACGGGCAACTGCGTCGTCATCAAGCCGTCGCCCTTTACGCCGTACGCCATCCTCAAGGCGTGCGAGCTGGCGCAGGCCGTCAGTCCGCCGGGCGTCTACCAGGCCCTCAGCGGCGGCGCCGACGTCGGCGAGCGCATGACGCTGCACCCGGGCGTCGCGCACGTCAGCTTCACGGGCACCATCGCCGTCGGCCGGCGGATCGCGGCCGCGTGCGCCGGCCAGCTCAAGAAGGTCATCCTCGAGCTGGCGGGCAACAACGCCTGCGTCGTATGCCCGGACGTCGACCTGCCGGCCGTGGCCGCCAAGGTCGCCAAGGACTGCCTGTTCCACGCCGGCCAGGTGTGCGTCGCGGCGAAGCGGATCTACGTCCACGATGACATCTACGACCGGTTTCTGGAGCTGCTCAAGGAGGAGGCCAAGAAGTATACCGTCACGGATGACCCTGCGGTCCCTACTATATACGGTCCTCTTTCGAACCGGGCCAACTACGAGCGCTGTCTAGGCATCTTGGAAGATAGCAGAAAGAATCGCCAGAAAGTCACCGCAACTGGAGAGCTCGTCTCTGGCACAAAGGGCTTCTGGATCCCGCCGGTGATTGTCGAGCGACCGCCTGAAGATTCATACCTAGTGGCAGAAGAACAATTCGGTAAGCCAGAAGGAAATGTCAAGCATATGAATCAAGACTGTCAGACTGATACATTCACAGGCCCCATCATTCCAGTCATGTCCTGGAGCGAAGAAGATGATGTGATTGCTCGGACAAATATCGACAACGCTGGACTGGGCGCGTCCGTGTACACCAATGACCTTGATCGTGCGCAGTCAATTGCCAGACGGCTGGAGACGGGCACCGTCTTCATCAACCGACCAGCGCGCCCGCATCACGCCGGCTGGTTTGCCGGCCAAAAGCTCAGTGGCCTCGGAGGAGAGCTGGGGAGGCAGGGCCTGCTATCGTACTGCCATACCCAATCGATACACGTGGGGAAGTAAGAAGGGTGGGCCAGCAATGATACGGCTTCTCATGTTGGATATGTATTGAAATAGATCTGTCAGCAAGAGGTCAAGATAAGGAGCACCCTTAACGCCGAGTCTGACATGTTGATGGCACCATCGGCGATAACAAGTCGAGATCGCTTCCAAAACACGGGCGCCGATGGACCATCGGCCTTTACCTAGCTCAACGCCTGAAACTGAATGCAGATATTCTCAATGGAGACATCGATATTGGACAACTGGAATATGATACGTTCGGCCATAGCACTGACTCGTAAGACAGTTCCAGTATCTGGCATACAATGTAATGTACGCAAGCAGCCGCGCCAATATTCTATGGCATCTTATCATACCTCAAGCATTAAGACGTCTTTAGACTGTGTCATCGGCAATAGCCATTATCGCTTAGAAGAGGTATATTCACTGCTGATCTGGAGGAGCATTGTAAACAGGTGGGGGTGAGATTGTGTAGGTGAAGGAACGGTTCTGGCCCAAGGGTCATGAGTATATATATCTCGCAATGCCCACCAAAAAAACCACCATCAACCCATGAGATTCCCCTCAAGTAGATCGACAGCAAAAGAAATGTCTTCATCAACCACCTCGAAGCGAGTCCTCGTGACCGGAGCCAATGGCTACCTAGCCCAGCACATCCTGCAGCAGCTCCTCGCGGCCGGGCACTCGGTCCGGGGCGTGGTGCGCAGCCCAACCAAGGCATCGCAGCTGCTGTCCTCGCCGCCCTTCGCGCCGTACGCGGCGACGGCGCAGCTCGAGCTGGCCACGGTGCCCGACATGGCGGCGCCGGGGGCGTTCGACGCCGCGCTGCAGCGCCAGCCGCCGTTCGACTGGGTCGTCCACACGGCGTCGCCGTTCAACTACCGCAAGGCGAGCGAGAGCGGCGGGGCCAGCAACGCCGACAACTTCCTCGACCCGGCCCTCCGGGGCACGCTCGAGATCCTGGCGGGCGTGCGGCGCGCGGCGCCGGGGGTCCGCCGCGTCGTGCTCACGTCGTCGACGGCCGCCGTGTTCAACTGGGAGCGGGGCGTCCCGGCCGTGACGCATCCGGCGCGCGTCTACACGGGGCGGGACTGGAACCCGATCGCGCGGGAGGAGGCGCTGGCGACCGCCGACGCCGTCCGGGCGTACCAGGGGTCCAAGACGTTTGCCGAACGGGCGGCGTGGGCGTTCATGGAGGCCGAGAAGCCGCATTTCGATCTCGTGACGCTCTGCCCGCCCATGATCTACGGCCCGCTCGTCGACGCCGGACAGCTCGCCGGGCCGCACGATCTCAACCAGAGCACGTGGAATATCTACTCGCAGTTCCTCCCGCCCGGTATCAAGAGCACAGACGCGGTGCCGCCGACAAAGTCTCACTTGTACGTCGACGTGCGCGACGCCGCTCGTGCGCACATCCTCGCCGCGAGTATCCCTGAGGCCGGCGGTCGGCGCTTTGTCATTTGTGCCGGCGAGATGAGTATGCAGAGGATCGCGAATATTCTGCGCGAAGCGCTACCGGAGAAGCGTGACGTTGTACCTAGGGGAGATCCGGATGACTGGAAGATGCCCGAGGGCAGGTTCACTGCCAGCAGTGCCGACGCTGAGCGAATCCTGGGCCTTGAGTTTAGAGATCCCGAGTCCACTATTGAAGATATGGGAAGGCAAATGGTAGAGTTGGAGAAGCAGAGTACTCACTAAACTTGCTTGAGTTAAAACTTATTGTGTCGATTCAATAAAAGGCAACCGTCTTGCCATGTACCAAGTTGATGTTGTATTGATTACCCCAATCGAGATGGGAATATGTTCATGTCAAGTTCTCCCCCAGTCGTCGAAAGTCATTATCATCTATGATACAGTCTAGCAAGAGTCTATGCTTGACTCAATCCTCATCTGCAGCCGCGTCGTCTTCGTCCATTTCCTCATCGTCTTCGCCGCCCTCTCCCGCATCATCGTCGTCGTCGTCGTCATCAGAGTCATCATCAGAGTCACTACCGGAGCCTTCGCTCTCTCCTTCCGTGCCTGGATCATAGTCCTCCTCATCTTCCTCATCCTCGTCTCCCCACATGTCACCCTTGGCAAGCTCTGCCAGGCTAACACCAGCCTCGGCTCCGGCATCTTCGTCACCGTCTTCGGCGTCTCCCTTCTTGCCCTTGCCGTTCTCGGCGAGCTCCTTCTTGGCTTTGCGCTGGTCCGCCATACTCCTATCCTGCAGTCCCTTGCGCATCACGTAGTTCTCGTTGATGCCGCCGTAGTCCTCTTGGTCCAACATGGAGAACTCAACCTCTTCGGTTGCCTCCTCGTCGTCGCCTTCTTTTGGGAGGATTTCCACCACCATGTTGAAGGTGCGCTGCAGGACGCTCGTGTAGCTGATAGCGGCGATGCGGTCCACTGGGATGAAAAGCAGGGGCTTCTTGAAAGCCCAGAGAATGCCATTTTCCAAGAAGAACAAGAACCCGTCCTTGGATCCCCGGTGCGCCGTCACGTGGACGGCCTTCTCCTTGGGCCGATGTGCCTGCTTCACCATGCTGTGAAACTTGGACGGGTCTGCCTCGACGATCTGCACGTCCGGTGCTCTGGCGGTCAGGCACATCTTGAGTGCCCAATTGAACAGCTGCTTGTAGGAGTCGGAGACGGCCTGTGCGGCGGCCGCATTCTTGCCCCCAATGGAGCCTGGCTTGGGCGCAGTGGCACCGATGGTAAAGACGAGGGGCTCGGCTGCCGTGGAAGGGCTGTCTTTGGAGAGCGATGCGAGAGCAGAGCCTCGGGGCAGGAGGACGTAGTTATGCTGCACCTGAGCCTTTTCGGGCACGGGCAAGCAGAAGACATACTCGAAATCTTTCCAGGCGTATGTTATGGTCGGGATCGGAGCTGTAGTGTTGGACGCCTTGGCGTATATGTGGTGTGCGGTCAAGCATAGGTCGAACTTCTTGCGCTGTGGAATGGAAACCGAGATATCCTTGATCTCCAGCAGCACGTCCTCGCTCGCAACGTCTACGCCGGCGGCAGCGCCGTTGGAGGCAGAAGAACTGCCATTCTGATCAATGTCGACCCGCCGCCGCTTGAGAGCAGGCTGCTCTTCTGCTGATTCGTCGCCGGCCTTCTCGTACACGTAGCTGACAATGTCGTTGAAGAGTTTCACTCGACCCGGGGTGTCGGCCTCCTTCTGGATGCCCTTGATTATGTCGGGCCTCGACTTGAAGACGGCGCTGAGCTTCTCGGAGTCAAGCCCGCTTGACATTTTCGTACGGGGCGCCAGCTTTGCGGCGGGCGCAGGTTTGAGCAAAGATGTTGTTTGTGTTTCGTGTATGTATCTGTGAGGTGCGTGGAACTGCGAGTTAAGTGGAATGGCAGTTCAATGGGTCGCATATATGGATTGGGGTTTTCCTTTGTTTTGGGGATTCTTAGAAACATGAAAAAGAAATACACTGGAGCAGGCTTGTCGTCATTTTGGAGCTCAATATTTTTTTTATTCAGGTCCCTGGCGCCTTGGGGTCGCATGCACGGCCTCCTAAGGCTAGATTAAGGTAGGGAGACTGGAAAATGACATTCCTTGTCACTGTCACCAAACACTTTTTTTTTTTTTTTTTAAGGGCAGGCACTCATTCGGAAAGAAGCATCAAGCAGTATTGGTAAGAATATAGCATAAGAAATCAGTCACACAGTTTAAGAGCCTCAAATGATGTGTTGCACATAAACTGGCCAGGCGCCCAACGTTTCCAAGAGGTAAGGCACTTGCTTCACATGTCCGGAGGATTAGTTCTGGTAGCACTCACTACCTTCAGGTACTGCGCAAAAAGTTAGGTACGAAGTAGATATGTATATACCAAAGTGAACAATCTGCCAAGAACACCGTATAATATCATCTGCAATCAGTTATTCGTCCGGTAAAAATGGATTCTTTGGTAGAGTCCTATTCACAGCATTCATACAAACACTGCTGACTTACAAGAAAACGACCCAGAAAGGATTCGATATGATTGATCCCTTCGGGGCCCTTTACCGTGCTAAAAGCACAGACCAGCGCCGCCCAAGTGCCCACTCCCTTCCCCGGCCCGGGACTGGACTGGACTAGGCACTGGACTCCCTGCAGCGGCGGCCTCGCGAGAGCTAAGATTTTTGTTTGAAGCTTTTCGAGATCGCCAGCAGACATCGCAGCCGCCCGCCCAATTGCTCACAGCTCAAACTGCCCGCGGACACTCGGTCGCATCAACTCTTGCGCCCCAAAGCTGCCATACAGATCATTATCAGTTTCCCATCATGACCGGCACGCACAAGCCCATGCGGCTCCCGCCGCTCAAGGTCCTGCGCGTCAAGAACCCGAACCGACAGAGCGAGCAGCCGTGCATGGCCATCATGTCTTCTGTTCTCGGTGAGTCCATCTCTACCCTCTCTATCCAGACCGGAGCTGTACAGATTGGATTGAATGGCGGGTCCCTCCGTCATGTGCCCCCTTTGCTCTGCTCGGCTCGGAAACATGTGCTAACTCGTGCCTGCCCTCAACAGCATGCTGGGCCTCGTCGGGATACAACACGGCCGGCTGCTCAGCGATGGAGCAGGCTCTGCGAGCATGCATGGACGGTCCGCAGCCCTCGTCGGGACGGAGGAGCGAGATCAACTACCACTTGTCGAGATTCCACTCGAGAGTCGCTGGTGTCAAGAAGCCGTAATGAGAGGAGAGACCTGGCGATACGAGCGTGGCATACGAGCGGACGGAGTTGTCGGCACGTATCTAGGACTGTAAAACAGAAGACTGGATGCGATGCGCAGAAGCTGTATTCAAAGAGGGACGGTGGCCCGATATAGAAAGAAAGGGTCGAGAGCAAGCAGCAGCGGGAAATCAGCCCTACGATTCTTGTGTTGCTGCGCTCTAAACGCGAGGCATCTCGAAACCCTCTACGCTTGGGCTGATCCGATTCCGCCCCCATCATTGTACGATATTTCGAAGGGGAACGACAGACTACTGGCGGGAAGCATCGGTTTGGGCGTTATTTGATTTGAAGACAAAACCGGAGGAGATCCCGACATATATCTTTGGCGGGAAACCTCCTCACTCCATTTACCGTACCGTGTATAATTTCTTGTACGAATTGGAAAATAAACAAAAAGAAATAAGACAACGTATTCCGACATTCACCCACGCTGTGAGAAAACGAGGTCGGAAGCAAGTCCAGTATTCAATGATTTCGTTCTTCCATTGCTATATGCTACTCCCCGATCGATCTTCGCTCCTCCGATACCTACTCAAATTCCGCTTCAGCACAAGCACGGCAGGTGCAAGGTCTGGTAGTTGCTACACGTCGGCCCGCTCGGCATGTCGCTCCCCGTCTGGAGGTAAACCTGCCAGTACGTATCGTCCAGCTGACAAGCCAGGAAGTTGAGCTCTGGAGGACTTCGGTCAGCTGCTGCTAGCAGTTGGAGGCAGAGGAGAAGCAAACTCACGTCTCCCCCAGGTGCTGGCCGTCGTGGTGATGATGGTATCGCCCTCGAGGCCCCACCCCGTCGTGGTCGACGCGTTGCCAAACGTCACGGCCTTGTAGCTCGTCGAGTCGGAGCCGATGTTGAGGTACCGCGTCGTGTTGACGCTCTCGATGGTCCCGGCGACGTCAAAGTACTCGGACGACGACTCGGGGCCCATTACGGCAATGGTGGCTACAGGCGTCGTGAGCTCGTTTGCCAAGAAACTTCGTCCGTCCTTGTTTTCCCACCGGTGTCGGTTTGCTTTGCTTTGCTACTTACGATCGGATGGGTATGCCTGCAGGTAGAGGTGGTATATCGGATCCGATACGCTTCGAATCTGGTACGACTTGGCCGCGGCCAAGGCTGCAAAGAAGACGACTCCCGCGGCGGCGAACATGATGTCGGTCTAGGTAGTTACTCAGCTTCTGGCCTTCTCTCGACATCAGTCAGCTACCTGGTAGACATTGCAAACAAAAGGGTACGTGTATCGAGCTACTTACTGTTGTAGGGAAATCAGGGCAGCAACAAGGGTGTCATCGAGACCAGAGATGAGTTGGTTTTCTTGGTGGAAGGATCCGTTATATCATGTCGCTTTGGGGTCACGTAGACGGTGACCTGGAACGGAGGCAGGGGATCCTCACTTGGATCTTTCAACCGCAAAGGGTAATTCACGGAAGACAGCCCCCGCCCAATATACTCGATACGCCAAAAAGACTCACATTCAACTCACAAATAGGTACAAGCAGTGGTCCCCAATGCTCAAGACTTGTGGAATAATTGAGTCGCATTTCGCCGTCCTATGCTAATTATATTTCGCAAAGGGCATCTGGGGGTGCACCTTGGCTTCACAATGTAGAAACACAAGGACACGCACTGCTATCCCATATGCCTTCTTCACCATCCTCTCATCCCTCCGAAGCTCCTCCGCAAGTCCCGTATACGAGAAGAAAATCCCATGGACGCCGTCAAGCCTATAACTAGCGCCGGATATGTGCAGGACACAAAAACGTGAAACTTATGCGAAGAATGACTTTCCTCAACTCGACTGCCCCAGGTCCCCCGTCGTCTCTCCAATGTGTCCCAAGCATCAGGCTCCGTAGATTTCAAGAATCCAAAGGAGCCTCTCCATTTCAACTATCCCATAGCAAAGTCATGCGACCACGTTCCCAAGTCGAACCAGAATTCTGTAGATCCGGTTTTTGAGAAGGGAGAAAAATAAAAAGATAAAAAGGAAATTGAAGAACAAGAACAAAGAGCGTCGGTCCAGCCCACATGCGCCGAAGTGCCTGGAATCATAATATCTGGTATCATAATATTTCCGTAGAAGTTTAGTCATAAAGAGAGTGTTGTCGTTTACCGGAGCTCAAGAAACGCCCCGGGAAGAGGGGGGAAAAGGAGGAAAACAAAACAAAACGAGACGGGTTTGTGGTATCAAAGTGGTAATGGTTGTCTATGCAATCGGTTGTACGCCATGATCGATGTCGTGCAAAAGTTAAATGGTATATGCTGTCCGGAAATCGAAAGTCGTCGGTTACTGTATATGGTCTAATAAGTTGGTTGAGCCGTGATGATGCCGTGGTATGCAAGGAGAGAGTAATGCTGATGACATTACATGTCGCCGACGCAGAAAAGTTCTATTTCTCCGACGCCGCCGAGGTTGTATTGGTTCTTCGAGCCTTCGCGATGCTCAAGGAAAGCAATTTGTATGTCCTCATCACTCTCGATGCTGACAAAGTCTCCGTCCTCGTCGCGGTAGCGAAGCTTCAGATTGCCCTTACCAATCGAGCTGTCGGTGAACCGAGACAATTTCGCGTCGATACGGTCGATCATGGACTGGTATGTGATGTTGAAGGCGACGACTAATGTTATGTAGTTGCCGCTATCGCAATGCACCTTGACTTTGAGCTGAGTGGGAATTGCATCTGGCCCGGGACTGAAGAGAGAGCTTGCCGCGGTCCCTAACGCAGGAGAGACGGCAGTGCGGTTGTCGAGCTGCAGTGGCGTTGGCACACTTGCCTGCGCACCGGGTGCTGGCGTCGTGCGGCCCGGGTACAGAGGCTTGGCAGGAAACTGGCCCATCTGGCCTCCGAGCGAGCCGTGTGACTGGTGCATACGTTGAGCACCAGGACTCTGGGTGCTTGTTCGAATAGGCATATCCGGCATGGGCGACCCATTCTGCGATCGGGGGACACCAGAGTCGTGGCCGGCGAGATGAGAAGGAATGCCAGGTACAGCGGGGACCGGGGTGGCGCTGTTGGATCTGCGACCACTGTTGAGCTGGCCATTGATGTCGGGAGTGCTATAAGACCGGTTGCGTTGCTGCGCAGCAAGACTTTCTCGAGAAGCCATGACTGGCATCGATGGGCCGCGAGGGTTTCTTCCCATGGCATATGCGTTGACTGGAGATGAGCCATCTCGGGAAGGGGCCCTTGGCATCGCAGGAGCTGTGTAACGGTTGCTGTCTTCCATGCCCAGGGGATTTGCCGACTTGGGGAAAGGATAGCCCATGCCGAATTGCATGCTGTTGGCAGCGCTTGTTCGCGTCGAAATGGGCGACTCGGTGGCTGGCGAAAAGTACGAATCTCCCGGACGATGCCCCGGCGAGCTCGCTCCTTGCGGTGGTGCTGCTCCAGTTTGCAAGCTCAGCTGATTCGGCGGTGCTGGCAGAGGGAATCTTGGCGGTGGCGCCCGAGACATGCCGGCAATAGATTGAGTACTCTCGCCAGTAGCAGAGCGTGATCTCAAGCTAGTGCTAGATGCGTTGCGAGTCATCACGCCGCCTGTCGACTGTGGCAATTGTGGCATGGCCCCAAAGCCAATGTTCGGGGAAGCAACCTGGTTGGGTGCGATAGGCAAGGCATCTTCGTCGTCACTTTCTTCCTGTTGCTTGTACGGATTCTCGAGCCCTTCGGCATTGCGCATCCAAGCAAAGTCGGTTGTGGTTTCGGTCGGAGCCGCGCTGGTTGGTGTAGCGTTGAGCTTTCGCTGATTGTCCAAGCCAGTTGCCCATTTCTTCATTTGCTCCTCATTGACAAATTTGATGACAAAGTTCTCCACGCCAGGATCTCCTTTCCACCAGATCTGCACCGTATATGACCCTGAAAACTGTTAGCGGCGAGAACGAGAAGCGGGTGGTAAACGTTGGTCCTTACCAGGCTTCGCAAACGAGAGGACTTCTGTCACATTCGTCATGAATATTCTACCTTTCAACTGAAGCTTGTTGTTCTTGTTGCGCGGCTTGGGGATGTTTGATTTCGTCTTGTCCTTCTTGTCCTTGCTCTTGTTCGGTTGGACTTCCTTGCAGCACAGCAAAATAGACTCGAAGAGATAAATCTCATAATCTTTCTCTTGGTCACTTCGCCCCGTGATGACGGTGTACACGCCGTGCAAGAGCAGACTGCCGAAATGATCGATCTTGTGACTCTTCCAATCGTCGACTCTCTTGTTCAGTTCCTCAACTGCTTCGTCGAGCATATCGCGGTTGACCGCCTCGTTGGCCTTAGAGAGGACTCGCTCGGCAGCTGCGATACCTGTCGAAAGATCCTCCTTGATAGCTACATCTTCACTCTTCTTCATAAGATCCTGGTCACGGTTAGAGGGAGAGTACTTTTAGGTAAGGCAATGTTGCACGTACCTTGAGAAGCAAGGGGTACTTGACAAGTCTCTGCATTGGTTTCAAAAGAAATCCGTCGAGGGTGTTGAAATCGCACGCCACCGGGTGTTGAATGACCTTGATCGAGTCAAATACCTGTTGCGCCACTTGAGCCGCCTTTCGCTGATTCGCAATGAAAGGCTGGTAGATTGCGAACCCTTCTTCGTACGTGGCGAAAGGTGTGCCCCAGTGCTGTACTTCAGCAGGTATAGAATTTGTCGTTTCAATCTTGATCAGAAATCGCCTTTGAAAGTCGAGAATCGAGTTGATGTTCAAGAAGATGTGGTGAACAATGTCTCCTGGAATGTCGCCTTGCTGCTCAACGGCCTTCTTCAAATCGTGAAGATTTTCGAGATCCTGGACATACTTGCGCTCCGTATCTACCATTTCTTTAATGATGTGGTCGCGATAGGACATTTTTGCGCCGGTGCCCTCGACTGCACTTATGTCGGCGACGGATCCGTGGCGAGGCTGTAGTAATTTGCATTGCAGTTGCGCAATGTCAAGGACATTGTTGACTACTTGGATGACCTTGAGCCATGTTTAGCTTTGATGACATTACCATGTAAAGTTGACGAAAATACCTTGACAAATCCAGTTGTATCATTGCCCATGAGGTCGTTGATCACGAAACATTCGTCGCTCTTCATACCGAGCTGCTGCAGGCAGCCTTCCACGAACCTGAACACGGCGATCTTGGACACTTTGGCGGCACTTCCGGGGACGTTGTCAACGGTGAGAGGTCTATCCGGTTCGAGGGTGTTGAAAATGGTCAAAAGGGGGTGTCCAGTTCGCAATAACTGCCAGACGACATCCACTGCACCTCCCTCGCTTTTTGCCGTGAGCTCATCAAGCTCTTCCTGGTACCGGTCAAAACCGGGAACCTGCTGTAATCTTTGCTTTAATAATGAACATATCTGGAACAGAGACCTTGATGCATCGGCTTTCTGGTTTATGATATTGGCCGTGGCAATGACGTTGCCGCCATCGCCTATAGTCGTGGCCGTCGACATGGACGACAAGGATGGGTTTGAGGCAGATGCGTAGATTGTTGAGCCAGAGAGATGACTCGCCCGGGGACCTGCTATGCCTGAAGCAGCCGACATGCTAACCTTCCTCTCCGCTGCAAACACCGGGGCCGTATTCGTCCTGAGAAGCGCTGGTGCGTGTGCCATAGCTCTCTACCCCATTCGATTCTGCGGGCTTCGCTGGAATGTGGTGGGTCTGAACCAGCGAGTAGTCGCCGCCAAGTTGTGACGACGCTGTACTATATCGCAGGCTGATGGTTTTTGGTCGAGAAATGAGGGGTTGGAATGTTGCTTGTCTAGATCGTGAAGGGATATTTCTAGTTAGAATGGGTAATTTGTTGGTAATGTGTCGTGGAGCGGTGAGCTCCTGGTCAAGCCAACCTTTTAACGCTCGTTACGTCACTTGCGGACTGATGAATGGCGTTCCTGTGGTTGTGACCTGATGGAGTCGCTATCGTGTCGCGAAGGTCTCCTTGTATCGTTTCGTCGGCTTCTCTTCCTGCGTCCTCTTGTTCTTCCTAGAACCTTGGTGTGGACTCCTACTTTGTGCGCTGCGACTTCCTAATCCTCTTGAATCCCCTCGACGTCGAATGACTCGCGAGGCTTCCTGTTTGCTCGTTCGACCGTGCCGTCAGGAGGGTCGTAGAGTATCTAGACCTTTGCTTCCTCTCGGTGGGTTGACGGGCGCCGCGCGCGAGCTGCTTGCTTTTCCTGCCGTCTGCCCCTCGTCCCTATGCTGGTCTGGTCAGGCGTGGTCCGACGCGCGACGATTCAGCAGGTACAGTGTTGGAGCTGAGATCTGGTATCCGTGGGGCTCGCCAGGCTGGGGATTTTGTTTTGTAGACGGGAGGTCAGGCCGATAAGGCGAGGTGAAGCAATGACCGAGAGCGGCGGTTAGGAGGCCAATCTCGGGACGACTCCACGAGAGATGGGGCGGAGGAATTGGCAGACCGTTGGGACGGTCTTCTCAAAGTGGGCAGCTGCGTACTACGGACGGAATTAAATTACTACCAGCAGATGGAGAAGGCGATCTCTGGGTTGTGCAGCCGACGATCTGCTCTTGCCTGCTGATTCGGCGGTTTCGACTTCCAAGGTGTTGTATGGGAAGGAGGTTGAAAGAGAGGTAGTATGTAGGTAGGCAGGAGAGCACCAGACAGAGTCCAGACTGACAGACTGAATGACTGACTGACTGACTGACTGACCGACCTACGTTAGGCCAAGGCGGGAGGTATCTTTGTGTCTCCAATGCCTTTCTGCCGACCAGCTGCATAGGGAGGGTGCAGTAACAATGAAAAGTGTTCGGCACTGTGACCCGCTTATTGGCCCCCCGGACTTTGCAGCTTGTTGGGTTCGGGCCACTGACAGGGAGGTGGGATGTACAATGAATGAACATGAATGGAGGCTGCTCTGGACGCTCACTACTGCAAGCAAGGTAAATGCAATGTAGCCTGCAAGTGATTCGTGGCCGTCCCAATATGTGATCTGTGAGCGGATATGTGCCCAACGTCCAATGTTTGTGTGAACCAACTTCTACATACAAGGCGAGTATACCTATTACCTCGATGCCCATCTTATTGTCCACATGAGTCGATGACAAACAAAGCAGACAGAGAGGTTTCTATTCCTGTCGGCAATCACAGATAATACAATTAATCAGTGGCGCATCGGCGTTGTGTGGTGCAGTTGGGAGCCACTAAAGAGCATAAACTTGCGACCAGCTATGACCAAAAACCATGACGTTTAATATGGTCAATGTATATGAATCTCTGCCGGGCCCCGTCGACGATTCTCTCGTCTTGAACAGCTGGTTGAAAGTATAGACGATCTCGCTGTCCGGACGAGACATCATGATTTTATGGGAAGAATCCGCCGCCCATCATTCAAGTCTGCTGGAGGTGGTATTTCCGCCGTTGAGGATGCGACGATATACTCGCAATAAAGAAAGACTGCAGAGTACACTGCAAGTACAGCGGCCCAAGACAGCAAGGTACGGAACCCCTCACTAAGCACAGTGCGCAGTGTTGCTCGCTGCTCTCCGCAGATCTACCAGGTAGGGGGCAGGGAGAGAAAAATCGAGGGACTTTCTTTTGGAGGGGGCACACCTGGCTGGCGGGGAGAAGCAGCACACTGATGAGAGAGGCAGAGAGAGCCCTGGGTACGGGGCATTCTTCCTTGGGCATTGATGGTTATGGGGTCTATCCTGTTTCAAATTAGCGGGCGTCTGCGCTTTACCTAGGTCGGCCTACCGCCCGTCACGAGCCGACTACCCAAAAACCTACCATGATCGCCGCCGCCCCTCGTTGCCCGCTCCGAAAGGGAATGGAATGGGGCCTTTTTGCACATTCCCCGTCAAACAGTCGGTCCTCTGGCCCCCTCCAGACTGTTGATATGTCAGATGTTAGGCTGGATCATGGCGGTATGGCAGCAACAATTCTTCAAATTCATTTGGACTGCGCTGCTCGCTGCGCCCGAATTATCGTGGCTTCCTCTCTCGCTCAAGTCGAGACATACGAACACTTTGTTTCTTTGTTCGATACATGGCAGCTAACGTCTTCTTCAGCGCTAATAATGCCACACCGCACGAATCACTTTCGAAATTACAAGGCCATTCATAAGTAGGAATCCATCGATTACTACGAACCTCCATACTCCAACTCAAATCCCAAGGAATTCCCTAGGATTCGCCCGAGACAACTGGACTGTGCTCAATGCTCTGACGGGATTCAACACATGGCAAATACACACATAATACAATCCATAGTGGCTGCATCACCTGGGTCATCAATCCATCCTTCCAGCCAGATTCGCCATCGCTTGCAATCCCAGACGAGGGCAAGGATCGTTCGGGCTGTACGGACCGACAGTTTTCCGGTGGGACGAAAAGGTCACATCCTCTCCAATGTTCATTCACTCCTTAGGACTTTTTCGTTGGTGATACTGATATCAATGTCGTGTACAGTGCTGTTAGTGCTGTTCAGTGAGGCAATTGTGCAATCGACTTGTACGAACATATTACGAGACTACCTCTTTGCACCTTACCTACGAACTACTATTCTTGCGTTGAATAAGAGGAATTTTGTCCCACGAACAGCACAGTATCCGTTCCCTTTGAATATACTACATACATGGAGTAGTAATCGACCTAGGGCCGGATCATTGCATTACATATCTAGGTCGCAGTTATAGTTGCCGCGACACGTCTTCGTTACCGGTTGTCTGGTCCCTCTTGTGCCGATTACTTGGGACTCGCAGCAAAATCATTGCAAATACCTACTGTAGCTCCCTATCTGGACATGTAGCCAAACGTTGGGCGCATGAACGAATGGACTTGGCCCGAGCAACTAGAAGCATTAGACTGCGCCGGCGCAACCAAAAGCGTATCGGGCCGCGAAAACTCAAATGAACTCTGAAGGATAGATTGGGATGAGTTGTCCAAAGTAGCAGGGGCAAGCGCACCAAGATCTCCCATCCCCGAGTCGGAGTCGTCGTAGCTGGTGCAACGCGAGCCTGGCCAGGTCATGGAACTTTCGACATTTTACAGACGCCCTGGCTCATCGAAGCAGACGGGCGATGGTATCATGCCACCTCGGCACGCCCAAGAATTCCGTCTTCATTCAGCTTCGCGGTCATGAATTCAAGATATACTCTGGATCAGGGAGCGGTCCAGTGTTTAGAGCTTACGCGGTCTCGGAGTTAGGAGCACATCACCCAGGACTTGATGTAATTCCACATCAAGAACCATCAGATTTCGAGCTCCTTGACTGGCAGCTCGACTAAATGATCTGCCGAAAAGGACCCCCTAGCATAAGACCATACGGAGCCGCGCTAGAGACCATGGAAGAGCCTCTTCCTTATTACCCCGAGATGTACGTACGAGGTACTCCTTAAAACTCGGCCGGCCTTGTCAACATGTCGAGATCATCCGTCCCAATGAGCACCACTCACTCTTTTTGACTTGTGGGCTGTCTTTGAAATGATGGTGGCCGCCAATACCTTGAAAGGTGAGCTGACTGTCCCACGCAACAGGCAGCGCCAGTAAGTAGTAAGATATCGACAAAGGATGCCCAATATAAAATGGATCAGGCGATCAGCTACGCTTGCCAAATAGCGATTAGCTTGGTGAGTAAAATGTGGCAGCCCATTGCCGTGGAGGTGTAGGAGTGGGAGAAGAAAGAATGTTCTTCGACGCTTCTCTTGCATCGCAGACCCGTCCCATGGAGTGGTCAAGCTTTCACAGTTCCCCAAATCACATCTCGACTTTTTTGCGCCCGCCCCGTCAACAAGGGATCGCCCCATGCATCCCGACTCGTCGTCTTTGAAACGGGCCATCATGCGAGTCAAGCTGGCTGCAGGCACCACGCGAGCATCCTACTGGAGACAACCTCTAACCTGCGTGCGGACTTGGCAGGTTGGCCGTCGGCAACGACAATGGCGCTCGCTGGCTTACCACGGCACCGGCCGCCCAGCACTCCCTCTTGGGCTAGGTAGGTGACCTTATCAGATACTGGCATTGACCATGGTATCTCGTCATATCTGGGAATTCCTCGCGTCATATTTTCATATAAGTTTCAAAAGTAGGCCCCCCAAGCAGAGAAAGAGTCAAGATCCATACCTACAATTTACCTTCCCTTCTACCTTACCCACCCCCACAGCCCGCCACAATGCACTCACTGGTGGTCGCAGGGTGGCCGCATTGGGTCACGCCCGCCTTGCATGAGCCGATCTGTACGCACTTTAGATAACGCCCAACAGCCCGAGCCAAAAGCCCAATAGATGCGAACGTTTTGCGATAGATGCCGGCCTTGGCTAGATAGTCTAGTAGAACGCATGGCCGTAGAAGCCTTCTGGAAACAGTTACTGTAGTGGTGAGAAATATGAGCATGTAACAGCACTACGGCGGCAGCGGCAGCAGCAGCATGGACAAGGGGTCTTATATTCGCACGCGGATACATTCGCAAGGCCCGCTCCGTCTATCCCCCCTGTCACGGCTATTCGCTCCCAGGTTTCGTGGATTTTAGGCCTCTGCCATGCAGCGAACATGTGATACAAAAGTCTTACACATGTGCCGCTTTCAGCTCTTGTCTTGCAAAGCTGGAAGAAAACGATTTGCGACTTTATTGCCTACATACTGTACATACTGGCATTCTGGTCCCGGCGTAGTGGCTCACCTTGACGCCTTTTTCTTCTTGATATACTTTACCAGCCCGAAAGCATACATATATGATTAGGCTTCCAACGGCGACTTGAATGAGAATAATCAAAATTGTCTAAGTTATGTCACTTTGGTTTGCTACAGAGAAGAACAAGACAGAGTAGCATCGACGAAGCGAGGTGCTTGACTGTTCACTTTACCAATCAATGCTGGGCTAGACAACTTCAACGTGCTGTACTCACCTGCTTCAATTGGATAGGCACTGGCAGAAGAGCACTAGACTGTATCCTTGGGAAGGAATCATGTCGATTGAGTACGTCAGATAGCAAATGCCGAATACTCATTACCAACAAACACGAGGATGCATGTAGACAATTGTCAGTGCGAGGCTGTTGCGGCATACCTACACTTACCGTCCTCCTGACCTTTTGTTTATACGGCCGGCAATGGACTGAAAAGCAGGGGAATATTACGTGATCTAGACACAGAAGATGGTTACTGCAAATTGTCTACGATGCAACAAACTTTGACCGAACATCACCGATGAATGATTCCAAAGTACTTTTTACGACAGATATTCTTCAAGACTCACATTGAAGTCTCCCACGTGTGTATGGACGGACCTATTGCCATCAGTTCATTCGTCGGACGCCCACCGGCACAACGGTCAAGTTCCACCCCCAGGAACCAATTCCGATCTGCGAGACATGTTCTTGGTCAATGTGACAGGTGGATCGGGGCCGCTGATCGCGATCTGATAAGACGGAGCTCCTGAACATCTCGGCTATTATGGGCCTCGCCCAAGGGCATGAGGCAACGCGAAGCCGAGGAAACGGTCCTGCCCGGCATGTTCGGAATCTAAATCGGCAAGCTTGGACGATCCCCATAATGTAAAACTGACAATACGAAGGAGCGAGGCTGAGCAACTTTTTTCTTTCTTTCTCATTCCACTCATCGATTTTCGCCGCCAGTCGCAAACATGTTGACTGGCCGTGATTTGGATCGACGATATGGTGTCATGATGTTTGCTTGATGGCATCGCTCATCCGCAGCGGTGGAATAGTGACAATGATGCTGCCGCGCGAGACCATAGTTTGTACTTCTTACCGCGGCCCGCCTGAACATTGATCGTCGTTTATAAGCGGAGCATTACGGGACGATTACAACAACTTGGTCCCGGAGAGCCTGTTTCAAGCAGTCGTTCTTGTAAGCTTTTATGACTTCTCAAATCCATCATATCAATCATGTTTCAGATATGAAGATGTGGTGAACGCCTCATGGGTGGGCACTGTTGGGCTATACTGTCAATAGTGCTCGTTCATGTGCTTATTGTTTCACGGCTGTACAGTATTTGGAATTGACGATACCGATGTTCGGTATTCACTTTCTGTCTCGATACCTTGGAGTAACAAGGCCAGTATACATTTATCGAACCAGTTCGCAGACAAAGTAAATAAAAGTAAATAAAAGGCAAGGTCCCCTCGATCACATCATTCCTGTCTTGATGTTGCTTCTTTTAGCCCCGTCGGATTTGGAAAGCTATCGGTTCATCTTCTGCAATTTCGAAGAGAGTTCTTATGCCAAACGATACATGAAACCAGATGTTTTATCTCGTTGTGGTTATGACCACCAGATAATGAAACTAACACCTAAGGTGGATTTCATTGAGCAGATCAGAGCAGAGTTGCATTTTCTAAGGAACGTTTCACGGACATAGAATCGGGACCTCAACAGTACTGGGAGTTATTGCTATGACACATCTCTCAAATCAAGTATCGCTTGGTCAGCAAACCTGCGGCTGGGCGGAGAATGATCTACCGGCATGAAAGCGATGCACACGCTGCAGACGCTGCAGACGAAACCTAATCTGGCCTTTTTCAGTTGGCAATCTGGAAGATCGAGGCATATTTTGTGACATGAAGCTATAATTTTGTGACTCAACTGTGTCCACAGCCTTCTCCCGGAGCTGGAGTTGCAATGTCATATTTGACAGCAATAGGAGATAAGATCCTGTCACCCGACTACGCATGGAAGCACTTGCAGCCGACGTGTACAGGTGCGACTTGAGTGACTCTTTGTGTTAGAACTTGGCTTTTCTGGCGAATTTGGAACAATAATAGCCAATGATGGTCGGCCGAGTCAAAGAGTATACATGGCACGTGGACAAACGAATACACATGTAGTCCGTATCTTGCAGTGGCTGCGGGGTCTACAAACAATCTGGTTGTACATTCAATGACAATTATTACCTACGGAGTCAATCATTTCGAAATTCGACCAGATATCAAGCCTCGTAGAAGGCCGAACATTTGAAGGCAGAAGGACGGGTCATAGGACCAAACAGGAACACAGAGAAGTCAAGAGAAACCCCAGGAATTTGAGGCTGTGCTGACTCCCGCTGAGTTTGTTCTCGAGTCTATAGTGTAGTTAGGTTCAACAAGACTCCTGCATGGAGACATGTGTTATGCACCGTAGATCGAAAACAAGTATTGTGGTGCTTGGGGATGCAGTAACGCCAAACGCAAAAAACAGAGTCGAGAGTCACCAACCCGGGGCCAATCAGAAGGCCGACGAAGACGAGTCAATTGAGTCATTCATGTCTCCTCGTAGCTGAACGGTTCCTTGTATTGGAGAGGAAGCGCAATTCTCATTGCCCACGGATGTCCAAAAATTGTGAGTGAATGGGCTCGCACTGCCAAATACATGAAGCAGTGCATCATTTGTGCATCGGAAGATGGTAAAATGGAATAAACATTGAAATAACCTTGGTGTGATAAGAATAGAACTTGCAACGGCAGCTGACCCCACTTTTTTACCAATGCGGGCGGCGGGCCAATCTCACCCCACTTGAAGCCGCCAGACTCCAGAGCCTCCAGCTGCGCTAGCAACCACCTAGGTTAAGCGACCAAGCACCAAGCAACCCAACCCGACGCGCGCCTGGGGTCCCAATCTCTAACCTGTTTTCGGAGCTTTCTTGCTGCGTTGGTTCATCATCCATCAGCGTCAACGGCGCGACCAACAACACTCTCTGAGACCCGGTAGATAAACGAAACCGGCGATTCTCTGGTCCTTCTTTTCCCTACAAAGCCTATTTCAATTTCAATTTCTACTCGGCTGCGCGTCAACGCAAACGGGCGTCCACACCATCTGCCGCAACGCCGCAGCCGCCACGCGAGCTCCCCTACCTAGGAGGTACATACTTGAGCCCACCCTGGGTTTCCAACAACGCCTCGCCGCCAGAATACCACACAAATACCTACGCTTCTGACCTGTCGCGAAGAACCACCACGTACCTCTCGCCACTTCCCTGGGTCCCTGATCCTCTGCAGGGCCTATGGCGTCTTTCCCGACGACAGAGCAGCCCGACGAGGGTTACAGCGAGCATCCCCTACACTCCTCGTCCTTGGAGAATGCCGTGAGCCTGGCCGGCAACGACCTGCAGGATTCGGCCGCTTTCGCAACATGGATGTCGGGTCGAATCTCGTCCTTGTCTGTTGCCCAGAAGAAACAATTGGCCATGGCTCTCCTCAACGAACTCCCCACCACCGACATACAGGACATCGTGCTCAAGCAGCTGAACCCACGCCTCTTCATCGACTTTGTTCAGCAGCTTCCCGCCGAGATCTGTCTCAAGATCTTTGGATACCTCGACCCCGGATCCCTCATCAATGTCGCTACCTGCTGTCGGGAATGGTACAACTTGGCGCTCGACCACAAGTTGTGGGAGCGCCTGTTCTATCTCGAAGGATGGCAGGCCGTCCCCAAGGAGATTCTGTCTGCTGAGAACCGAGTCAACATTGCCTATGACAAGGCTGCCGACCGCTTCAGCCTGAGCATTGCCGGAACAATACAACCTCAGCGGCTGCGATCATCCGAGTACGGCCATGCTCATAAGAAGAGAGCCATCTCGGACCCGGCCCACGAAGCACAGCAGGACGCCATGGATATTGACAGAGACGATGATACAGAGATGGCAGGCTCTGGCGCAAGCTTGTTTGGTGGTGGCATGCAGCCCGCTGGCAGCACGTCTTCTTCCAAGACGACTGGTAGTGTCGTGCAGCATCTGGGACATCTCATGGTGGACTCGCCGAGCCCCATGCCTGTCGACAAGAAAGGCAAGGGCAAAGCTACGCAGATCTATGAAAGCCCTGTCCCGTCTGTAGTGCAGCCCGAACTTGCCAAATCATCCCTGTGGGTCTACGATTCCCTGAGCGATAGGTATAGAATCAACTGGCAGTATCTCTATGCCATGCGCCGGCGCCTGGAGTACAACTGGGAGGCAGGAAAATATACCAATTTTCAGCTGCCGCACCCAGACTTCCCCCAGGAGGGTCACAAGGAATGTGTGTACTCACTGCAGTACGATCCTGACTACGTAGTCAGCGGAAGTCGTGATAAGACCATACGAATTTGGAACCTCCAGACCCGCCGCCTTGCACGGAAGCCACTCATCGGCCACCGCGGCTCTGTCCTGTGCCTGCAATTCGATGCCGACCCCGAAGAAGACCTGATAGTGTCAGGTAGCAGTGACTCCGATGTCATCATCTGGAAGTTTTCCACGGGAGAAAAGCTGCAGGTTCTCAACCGTGCCCACTCAGAGTCCGTCTTAAACGTCAAGTTTGACAAGCGCATCCTAGTCACTTGTTCAAAAGATAAGAGCATCAAGATCTTCAATCGGCGACCTCTGCGGGCAGGCGAACTGGGCTATGGAAACATAGAGGAGCTTGTTGGCCCTGTGCCTATCGAACTCAAGAACTACGGCTACGATGAGACCCTCCTGAGCCAGTTACCGATCAAGCCTGCCTGGACTCAGATTGGCTGCCTCGAAGGTCATGGTGCCGCTGTCAACGCTGTTCAAATCTACAATGATGAGATCGTTTCCGCTAGTGGTGATAGGCACATCAAAGTTTGGGACTGGCCACAACAGATTTGTCGACGAACATTCTTGGGACATCATAAGGGGATCGCCTGTGTTCAATACGACGGACGCCGCATCATTAGCGGTAGTAGCGACAACGAGGTGAAGGTGTTTGATCGTGAAACCGGGCTTGAAGTTGCTACCCTACGTGGCCACGTTAATCTCGTGCGCACCGTTCAGGCTGGCTTCGGCGACCTACCCTACAGTGTGGAGGAAGATCGCAAAGCTGCAAAGGCTATTGACGACGAGTATTTTGCGGCCATCAAGAATGGCGCTCTTGACGAGTCCCAGAAGACCCGAGGCAAAGCCCCTAATGCGGGTGGCCGCCGACCCGAGGACATCACGGCTTATGGCGCAAAGCTGCCCCCCGGCGGCGGTGGTGGACCCTATGGGCGCATCGTATCCGGCTCGTACGATCAAACAGTCATGATCTGGCGTCGTAACAAGGAGGGAAAATGGAAGAATGTCCACATCCTTCAGCAAGCAGAGGCTGCAGCTAATGCTTACCGACGATCCAAGAGGTCTTCGACTCAAGCAGCCCTCGGATCGGTGCCATCGCCGACTCGTTCGCCAGGTCCAAATGGTGGCAGTTCGACATTGCCTTCTCTTCATCACAATGCGCGCCCTCTGGCAAGACATCCGGCACCCCCGGCTCCCCCGGCCAGCGCTCCGCCTGCCATGCAGAGTGGCGCCAACATGACACATGTCGAGCATCCCATCCACGCTACTGTCACCCCGCAAACCACGATCTCTTATTCCAACATGATCGAGGAGAGCGTGGCAGAAGGACCACACGCTCTTCAGCATGCCTTGTCGTGCTACAGCACCATGCTGGTATACAACTCGCACATTCAAAATGCCATCGACAGAGTTCCCGACGCCGCAACTCGATCAGAACTCAGAATGGTTGTTTCTAATGCCGTCCAGCAAGCACAGTTGCAGCAAGGCCGGATTCGAGAGTCTGTACAACAAGCCATGACAGCCCCGATGGCAGAACGATCTTCCTCTCAAGGCTATGCAGCTCCGGCACAAGGAGCCCAGCCGAATCCCTATCCCCGACCCTCGAGACATCCCTCTCGATCAAACAATGGTGCCCTGTCTCGAAATCCTTCGGGTCGACAGACGCTTCCGAGTGCTGCACAATTGATGGATTCGGGTGGCCCAGCCACTCCCATGTCGATTGCCGGAAGCCCTGCCACAACGGTCGTACCTGGAAGCTCGGCGCACGTGTCTGCTGGTCCGCCGAATAATCCTTCCCACCACCCTCAACAGGCACAACTGGCACAGCAAGCACAGTTGCAAGGTCAGGCTTTGAATGCAGTGTCGGCGCCCCCTCTTCCGCCGGCACCAATGCCTGTACACCACCCGCACATTCCTCAGAACGATCAACAGGCCCCGAGGGTTTTCAAGTTGCAATTTGACGCACACAAGATCATCTGCTGCAGTCAGACTTCGACGATTGTGGGCTGGGATTTCTGCAACGGCGACCCCGAACTCGAGGCCGTCGCTCGTTTCTTTGCTCCGATTGAGTAAAGATTCACACGAAGAAACAAAAAAGGCAAAGAAAAGCACAAAAAAAGAGAGATGGAGACACCAGCTTTGGACATCTAGACTACGGAGCCCGTTTTCGGCGTCTAGACTATGGAGCCTGCTTTGGACGTCTAGACTTGGTATGGGGCGTGACACCTTCATTGTGCATTTGGGGAGTGGGAAACGTGACATTCCCACCACGGGCATAGATCTAGGGTTCACATTGCTCCATTGCATGGACTGGAGAGCTGTCACACGAACGCATATTTGGCCATGGAGTTTGATAAATGGCAGCATTGTTCATTTGGTTCATGAGCATTTAAGGAATGGATTCGAGAATCACGGCTGCGACTAGCAGGCGATGGGGGACTGACGAAACTAATGACACGGAGCGTTGCATTGCATGAAATGTATAGTATGAAACCAAGCCCAAAACGAAAAGGGCTTATATAGAGAGATGAGTAATGGATTGAGAATGTACTGAAATGAAGCTGCCGCGGTCGTCTATGTCTGCAATACTGGGTGATGCCCTTCCTGATAGCACGCCCAGAGGAAAGCAGGAGTCACGAGCTGGCCAGTCTCCAGACCCAATGGCGAAAACGCTTCGTTCCATAATGTGCTTATAATCTTAAACTATGCTCCTAATTTCAACAGAAGGAAGGTAGATGAGGGGGTGTCTTTGAATCCTGCTCCCATGCGCATGTCCTTGTCCAAAAACGCCAGAGAACGCCGTGATCTTGAACCGACCGACCCAAACGAAGAATATCCAATAGCCCGGTCACCTCGCCGCCTCCTGGACCTTGCCGCGCTCGACGGGCTCGTCGACGAAATCGGGAACCTCGTCCTTGAGAAAGTCGGGGACCTCGCCGGCGCCGACGCCCTGCTGGGCCTCCATCTCCATCTCGGCGCCGAGCATCTCGAGCTCGGCGTCGAGCTCGTCCTCGTCGACATCGTCGGGCAGGTCGTAGGCGCGGGACAGGGACTCCTGGATCTCGTTGCCGACGTCCATGAGGTCGGCCATCTCGTCCTGGAGGCGCTCGATCTTGTCAATGTCGACCTTGCCGTACTGCTTCTTGAGCTCTTTCGAGGTGGTCTTCATGGCGTCGACGGTCGCCATGACGCCCTTGAGGTTGTCCTGCATCATCTGCGCCTGCTCCATGTTCCAGACCTGCTGCTGCTGCTGCTCGCGCTGCTGCTCGTACTTGCGGCGCTGCGTGAGCAGGTCGCGCGCGCGCTTCTTGGCGAACGCCTTGCCCGATGGGGGCATCCGGTTCATCTTGCCCGTCAGCTCGCGCAGCTCCGTGTTGATCCGCGCGATCTGCACGTCCAGCTTGGCGATGCCCCCGTCGATGTTGGAGATGGCGCTGTTGAGCGTCGGCTTGGGCGCCTTGGACCCGCTGCCGAATAGCCTGTTCATCTTGTTGTGTGTCCTATGGCTCTCTTCTTTGTGCTTCTCTTCTTCTATTGGTTCCTCTTTTCCGCCGCGCCTGGCTGGTCTTTTGTCTGTTCGCTCTTGGGAGGAGGGTTGTCGGTCTGTATCGACGGTGGAGATTGTTCGTTAGGCAGCAGGAGAAGAGAGGACGTTGGATTATGGTCGTCGCGTGCCTCAGGCGATATTCTCGAATATAATCCGTGTTCGGGTATCAAGGGCTCGCCTAGTCCTCAAAGATTTTGGGTGTTTTATGTTGCAGCAATCAGTCAGTCACAAGCTTGGGTACCTCACTGGGCCATGTGTAAAGTGAAGTGGGATGTCCCGCGCGGCGGCCGATGACGTTGGCGGGGCGAGACGGAAATGGTTAAACCCTGTTGGGGGATATCGTTTGCACATATGCGGTATAATGTTGTATCAAAATATGATCGTGATATAGGACCAGTGACACTGGAATTAAAGTCTATTTACTTTCTAGATAGTCTGGCTACTTGATAAAACATACAACACTGTCTCGGTATTTCCATTTTGCCTTTGTCTCTGCAACGATGGGAAGAACCTGCTTGCAGTCCCGAAGCGTGCCGGCCAATTAGAATAGTGTTACAGACTTACAGTTGAACTTGAATCACAGTTTTCTGGACAGATATGGCGTGAAAATTCATGGCTTCGAGTCAGACTGGCGCATATCCCTAGCATTAATATTCAGTGACCAGAAAATAATTGGGTGCTACGCGATCACATCTCTTACTCATTTCACCTTTTATTCACAAAGCAGTCTTGATGATCTTGTTCAGGATGCAGGTTGAGTTTATCACTTACAGTAATTACGCAAGGTATAAAAATTACGCTATGGGCGTAAAATAAAATCAAGAACAATAAACAGAAGACAAAAAAAAAACACAGCCCACGACGACTTTACCCTCACGCGTCTCAAGACCATGTCGATGGCCTCAACAATGTCGACGGACTCGGCGCTCCCATCTGCCCGGAGCCGAGTGCTCCATGTCACGGAGCTTCTTGAAGCTGTACTCATGCAGCTCGATTTACGTACTCTCTTGGTCTCTGCACAAAGAGTCAATAAACGCTGGTACAACGTTATTGGCAACGCCGATTTGCAGAAGAAGCTCTTCTTCCTTCCAGACCACTATACCACGGTCATCAAGGAAAATGAACTTTTGCGAGAGATCTTCTTATTCTGCTTCCCTGTGGATGTCGGATTGCGGGAAGAGGCACATAGACATATCTCCACGTCAAACACCAGGCTTTACATGTATCGATCAGTTCGGGATACCTTTGGCCAGCAACTGTCCTGGACCGAGTGGATCGCATTCAGAGATAGAGCGGACGCTTTCAGCAGGGTAGACGCATCTTGGAGACGTATGCTCACTCACCAGCCGCCACTAATGGCAATAACGCGGCGCATAAGTCATCCGCGACACAATTTAATTCCTGCCCGGGCGAGTTACACAGACTGCGTTGACGGCATTGTTTACATGTCGACGATAATCCAACACGCTCTTGCGCCCGAAGAGTCGTTGGGTCCTATGTATACCGTCAATTTCCCACAGGGAAGAAAAACCAATTTTGGCGTTTTCGATCTTTCATTGCCCAAGGACCTTGTCGAAGAATTGGCGCTGGAAGGTGGTGGGCTTCATCGTCAAGCTCATATCCATTATTTCATTGACCGAGACCCAAGTGACGGGCCTTGCCCCAAGTTTGCGGGCATTGCAAAAATCCTGCTGCCTCGCAAGTCGCTGGGAGAGAGATGCTCGCGTTTTCTGGAGTCTATCGTGCAGACCATATTTGGGGCACTGATTTGGCTTCTGGGCCGTTTGTAGTCCGGCGCAGGAAACGCAATGGGAAGATGATACCCTTCTCTTGGAGTCAAAGAAAGACGAGAAAATAGAATATTCCGGCGATTACTGGAAAGCCCCGAGCTCAGAGCTTTTTCACTTGGACATATACACGAGTCATTACATGGACTCTTCAGTCAATTAAGACCATCGCCCAACCACATATCTTCTGATATAAACATGTCTTGATCTATTAAGCGCGCTATAAATCGTCTAGACAAACACTTTTATTCGACTCAATCCTCGGAAGCCAACAAGGGCCTTCTTTCCGCTTCAGTGGGAGGCTTCGGATCTTCACCCTCTCGGAATCTAACACTTCATTAGCTGCAATCGCGACGGTGATCAACCAGAATCAACTTACTTGGTGTAGCCTATAAACGAGAGAAGCCAGAAGCAACCCAGGTACGTCAAAGTCCACTCCATGAAGCCGGAAATCCTGTAGCGTCCCGTGTACATGAACACGACAAACGATATGCCAATGCCCAATTGGCAGACAACCAGGAACGTGTTGAAGAGACACCTTTTTATGATTAGAAAATCGGCTAATAATGTCATATCGATACGGGAACATACCACTTTCTCAGCCCAGCCCAGCGCGGGGGTCCCCAGATCTGATCCCACCACACCGCCGTCGTGAGCACCGCACTCAGGCCCAGCCCGGCAAACGTGCCCATGAGCAGGTATCGATGCCTTACGTGCGCATCGAAGGTATCATACACGCTCAGAAAGAACAAATTCAGCGCGGCCACCAAGCCAGCCCCCAGCGCCGCAAAACTGGTGGCCTGGCGCCAGGGCGCGTCCCCGACCATCCCGTAGAACGCCGGGCTGTAGCGGACGTGGTGGACGGCGAAGACGGTGCCGGCGAACGCGACGCCGACGATGCTGCACCCGGTCACGAACACGGGCTTGAACGTGAACGCGGCAATGTCGCTGATGAAGGGTATGTCCGGGTTCACCTGGCCCGGGTAGCGCGGCTGGCCGATGGCGAACCACCGGATCAGCAGGGTGCTCAGCGTCAGGAACCACACGCCGCCCGCGACGAGCGGGAAGAGCCAGAGGTGGTGCGAGGCGCGCGTGTCTCGGAAGACGTGGGGCCAGATGAGGCGGGCCATTTCGTTCTCGTCTTTATTTGTTGTTGTCTTCTGTACGAATTTCCTGCGGCTGTATGTTTATGGATATCGCTGTATATTGTAGTTTGGGTGGTAGGTGTCTATACTGGTGCTTCGACTATCTGAGTTTCACGATGCATGACCGTTGCGGGAAGCAAGCGTCGTTGCCAAAGTATTGGGCGCTACTTGGTGTTCTTACTGTAAATATGACTCGCCCCTCGGAGGTTCAGGCTGCAATAAAACACACGCATGTGAATCAGACTGGAAGGACTCGGGTGCGGTGCGTCACCTGAGCAGTTGGAATGAGTGGGTCGAATACAATTAAGATGGCTGGAATTTCGGCCATTCAAGCATCGTCGTATTTAGTTGCTTCTGATTGATCGAAATAGCCGTTATCTGGTTGCAGATCGCCATGATGCGCTGAAGCTATTGGACCGGATCGTCTGGTCCGCGGCACGATTCGCCTGTCCCAATCTTTTCAAGGTGTTCGGAATTGATTGTAAATTGGTTCATACTGCGACTCTAGTGATGCTTTTAACATTTTGTTGTGTCTTTTTGGTGGTAAATAAGTTCTTTTTTCTTTTGTTTTCGAGTCGTCTGCAAATCGTGACCACAAGATGAGCCGTGTTCATAGAGTTCCCGGATAAGCGCTTCCTGCAACGTTATGATTGCTTATTCTGGAATCATATTTCCGAATCTCCTCCCCACGTCCTGCTCTCTGTAGATCCGTTCACACGACCAAAAATCGCCATGACCCGAGCCCGCCCAGCTTCTAGAAGCGGCGCTGTCGTCTCGCCATGGAGGGCCGCCCGACGTTCAGCAGCTGGTCCAGGACCATCCAGAACCACAGCGCCTTGATGTGTCCCCAGGCCCACTGCTTGTACGACCGGGGGGTGGCGTGCCAGCCGACGAGCCACAGGCCGGCGACGACGCCGACGACGACGCTGCGGCGCAGGACCTCGCTGGGGCCGAACTCGGCCAGGCCGAGCAGGACGGCCTCGCACACGGCGACCGGCCAGTAGTGCCCGGGCAGCCAGACGAAGACGGTCGTGCTCGCCGGCGCCGACTCGATGCGGCCGTTGTGGATCGTGGTGCCGCCGCCGCCGCCCACCGGCAGCGACACGTCGAGCGGGTGGCCGAGCCCGGCGACGCGCCACTGGAAGTAGCACGCGCACAGCAGGACGATGCCGGCGCACAGGCTGTCGGCCAGGAACGCGCCGTTCATGTTGAGCAGCCAGCCGACCGGGTGGAAGGGGATGGCGGCGCTGTACAGCAGTACGGCCAGGGCCACGGCCGACGCCTTGCGCAGCGACTTGTCCGTCTCGCTGGGCGGTCCGTAGTACGTGTAATAGGAAGGCCCGGCCCGCGGCGGAGGCGGAGGCGCAGGCGGTGGAGGGGCATGTTTCTCTGAGGGTGATTCCTTGGGCTCTGCGCCGCCGAATTGGGCGTCGACGAAATCTACGCGGGCCATACTGGAGGAATATACTCTAGGTGGAGTGGTTGATGGAGGATAAGAGAGGGATGAGCGTGTGACGATGATGACTTTGGAGAAGTTTCTCTTTTTGAGCGAACGTGAGAACAATAAGGGTCAAGAGAAAAAGCCGCAAAAGAACAACAAGATTGTTCCGAATGCCATTGTTTTCAATCGCGTTGTTGGCCGTTCTTAAATATGATATGATTCCTTCCCGTATCCTGTGTAAGTCTTGGAGAATCCACAGTTGCTGCCTGTGAGCTGTAACACCTCATCCTTAGCCTAGGCAGCCAAAAGGCCCAAAGGCTGCAAGGCGGCCCCAAATGGCCCTGGTTGAGCTGAGATGGGATAAGCCTCGACAAATTTCTGCCGTTGCTTGCAATAGCCTCATTTTGGCTTTTCTGTCTTTCTCGCTTATTTAATTCTAATTCAGGACTGGCCAATAGGCATTGGTGGTGAGAGTCTTGAAGGAGCCGCTCGTGGCTGATGTTCATGCATGGGGGTACATGATCGTGGGTCATGTAATGTTGCACAGAGAGGGACATGGAGAGAAACACCAGAAACACACGAAATGGTTACTCGTTTCCACTATTTTTGGCTTCGAATTCATTCATGTATATTTGACAAAAATCAGTACATGCTCCTTGTCGACTGTTTCCTCCCTACCGTCTTGGAGGGCAGCTCGGTCGACACCTCGACGTTGCGCGTCTTGTCCCGCAGCGGATCGACCTGCTCCATGACATAGTCATCCATGTAGTGCATCTCCTTCTTGGTGAGGTTCTTCTGGCTCGACATGCTCAGCGTGCGGCTGTTGTGGCTGTGGCTGTCCTGGAGCTCGAACTCGTCGTCGCCGTCCTCCGAGAACCGCCGCTCCCTCGTGATCTTGATCTCCTGCGTCACGAAGATCTGGTCCATCCGCGCCGTCAGCGCCGGCCAGAACACCGGCACGCACGCGCACACGCTCGCCGCGTTGACCTCCATCATGCCCAGCACTATGACAGGCACCCCGTACCAGGTCGGGTCGAAAACCGGATAGGTTGCCGCCTTGTGTTCGATGCAGGCGGCCAGGCGCCAGATGGAAATGCCGCTCACCCTGTTCCCATGTTAGCAAAGTCAGAACGGACTCAAGATTGCGGCAACTGCCTACAGTGTTCCAGCACAGAACAGCATCAAAAGTCTCCGTCTAGTCGGCGCTGTTGTGGAGGCGCGAAAGTACAGCGGTGTCGGTATAGCCAGTACCAGAAAGTCAAGGACCATGTTGGTCACAGTATGGCTGAGATATGCCGCGTAGAATTTGTTTCCGTTGAGAGAAGCAAAGGCCCAACAATGACCACCAGTTTCGAACCAGTTCCAGTAAACACTGACCGGTTTGCATGGGAACCAAGTCAAGACGGTATAGGCGGTGCCCCAGAGGCAAGTGGCGACGAGGACGACGATGCAGACGATGCGTATCCAGCCGCTCTTGAATATCCTCAAGTACTGAAATAGAAGCGATGCCTTGACCAGGGCCGTCGACATGGCGTAGGACGCATTCGAAACATAAAAGGACTACAAGATACGACAGTCATGTCAGATTGCATCCCACCCTGTTCGAGCATAATGGTTGCTCACCTTTAGGAATGCAACCATATTGTCCTCCTCCAGGTCCAAAAGGTGTTTACCCAGTCCATAGTCGGCGGCTATGTCGCATCAGCAGATGAAATAGAAAACGATAATTTGATCTAGACAATACCTAGACAAATGCCCACTGCATTCGCAGTCCCAGACAACTGCAAGAGAAGTATTAGTCGGCGTTCTATCTTTTGAGCGCAAAGATTTCCCGTCGAAACACGTACGAGAAATACTAGCACAAGTATATCGTCCCATCCTGGGGCATAGATAATCTTGAGTCTCGTATAGAGCCGGGACACAACACAGATCCACGACAGTGTCTGATATTTCCAATTAGAACGTCTCCGGACCGCACAAGATGGATTTTTCTAGGCTCACAAGGAAACCAATAGTCAGGCCAATGATGAGCTCCTTGTGGTTCCAATTCGGTGTCGGCTCGCCCGAGTTGTCGTAACCGCCCAGCAGGGCGATGAGAGTATTCCTATCGGCCATGGGAAGAGCTCGGGTTTCTTCGATAGGCTGCCGCTACAAGATGAAAATCACATGGCCATGGCTCAGAGTATGTCGTCGATGTTGCTGCGATTAGTTACTGTCGATTCCGACTGGTTGAGGCTGCCGCGTGACGGCAGGTGGAAGCATCAAGACGAACAAGATAACAAGATCGATCACTAGGGGGGCGAGCCGGCTGCGGGATGATGGGATTTTACATACTAGCATTCCGCCTATACCCCATCTTTATTTTCCGGAGCATTAAGTTCTCTCTGCATCTCGCGGGGCGGCCGATTGAGCATGCAGGTGAGAATGCCCAGCCTTTGGGAAGACGACCCTCCTAGCCCTCTCTCTACCTGGGCCCTCTTAGCCTTGCGGATATAGCAAAGAGCATGGGTCCTCAAGGATCCTGGGCCCTGCAACCGTTCTCATCAATGGGTCATCCTATCGCAGGCGTTGATCAATTTCCGGACCAGTGTTCTGAAAGTGGTCTTTTCTTGGGCCCCCTTGCATCTGCATGGGGCTTCTTTTCTCTCCTCTCCCTGGCCCTAGGCCCGGCTTTCCAAGAAGAACCAAAATGCTGGGCTGGCGAACAGACGAAAAGAGCCCACAAACGGGCAATGGTGGCAGGTTGTCGATATGCACACTTGGAATGAACGACAGAGACTCCCGGCAGCCGGTTCTCGATGGACAGATTGGACATGTCTCCCACGCGGAATAGATTGGCGAGCGTGGCGAGGAGCCGGGATCCCATCGACGATGGCACGCTCAGCGCTGCCTCTCGGCGCTGATCCGGTACGAAATCGTCTCAGCGCGCCGAGAGCAAACCTTCGAGCCACGACCTGGACCATCGTCCCAAGCGTACCTGGCAGGAGCTGGCATTCATTCATAGGGAGGGAGAATCCCAGTCTTTTTGGCGCATGCAGTCAGCTCAGCATTCTCTCTCCCTCAACGTTAGCAGGTTAGTTTAATAAAGCACACCCCTACACAAACAACTGCCGCGTGCAGTGGCGAGCAAACAACTGACTCGATGCTCCGGGGCTTGACATCCATCCCTCTTGGTATCACAATCATCTCTTGGGGGGTTGCACCAGGGCAAGTCGATAGTCCCAAGCGTGATTAGTAATGGTACGATTTTTGATATCCAGGCAAGCAAACTGGATCGTAGGTACCCTGAAGATTCGTACTTCAAGCGAAGATGACCCGCGAATGACATAATGCGCCCATCTGCCATCCAGGGAGTCCGCCCCTACTTGAGACCGTAGCATGGGTTACGGTATGATGATACTAGAGGCCCCTTGGCAGCTTTTGCAGGCTGTGGTGAGCTTTGATGGCTGTAAGCGACCGCACGACCCGCGAGACCCAGCCGAGTGTTTACGATGCTTGGGATGCCAGAGTCAAGAAGCCCCGTGACCCCGGCCGCGTGGCACGATTTTACGTGGGTAATCGTACATGGTCTGTACCCACACGGAGGCTCTCGATATGGTGTTTGGCTGTGTAGATGGGTTTGATATTCGGGCATTCCCCATCAGACGATGACCATATCATAAAATGGAGCGGCGATGGTCCACGGGACAATCGAAATCGCACAGGGCGGATCGCGGGAGCGCACAGAGACGCAGAAAAAGGGATTTGGTAACAAAGACGTTTGGTTGGAGGGGGCAAAGGACTCATTGGCCCCAGAACCAGTCGGGAATAGAGTCGTCGACACTGGACAGAGAGGGGGGAAAGTGAAAAGAACATCTTGTGCCCCCCACTATCCGACACCCTGGGCCATGTCTCTGGGGCGCGCTTAAGGTGAGCCAGAGCAGCCAACCCACTACGGAGTGGTACCCCGTCCCATTCTTTGGGTGCTAGCCATTGAGACTGGCGCTATCCCATCCCATCATGGCCGCTAATCACGCACCGCGGAATTCGGCATCTTGGGAAAGATCGTGAACAATGGAAGGAAGACGACCAACGGGAACCTAGCTAACCTAATTAGCCCAGGGTTCTCTCCCTACTATCTTGGACCCAACCAACGGCTGCAGGGAACACGACTCCAAGTTGGTGATGCCACTTTCCGTACCGTCGACAATACTTCCCTGCTTCTCTGCTCTCTTGCCACCACTTCTCTGTATGCATGAAACATACTAAGACCAGTAGAAGGAGTACCTCGACTGACAGGCTAACTTATGAAATGTTTAGCAACTCCCTCTCTCGGCTGGGAGTCGGGTCTGGAACGGAAGAGCGACTGCACTGGACCGGACCGTTCCCAACTCGGGCACAAGTGTGGAAAAAGCCAACGAGGCTCGATCAATGCAGAGAACTCCTTGCCCTTGTCCCTTCTCTTCACATATCTCCGAATGTCCGAACCTAAACGATTTAGGTTTCATAAACAGGTAGTGAAAGAAACACCCCGATGTCGAGGCTCGCCTGTTCCCGCGAAGGATAACGGGGGCTCCATCTCTGTTCCAGGTTGACAATCACCCCATTTCGGCGGCTCGGCACCAGGATGAGACGGACCTTTTTTTGACATCTTGGGACCCTGGAAAGAACCCCATTTGACCGCCCTGATAAAGGTAAAAAGACTCGGATGAATGAATTGCGGTGTGCTCGGAGCTGCAAATACACCAATCACTCTGCTCTCCCAAATTCCAAAAATAAAGGCGCAGTTCACCAGGCAGACCTGCCGTGGCCATGCCAAGCCGTCGAGAAAAGAGGCCGACCCAGTTGACACTGCCTCGCGTCGTGGACATGGAGAAGAACCCCAGCCGTGTCTCCTGATCTGACCAAGGGAGTCGTCTTCATGAAACAGCCTGGTGGGCTGTCCATATTGGCAAGAGTCACGAGTGACGATGCGTATGATCGAGTAACAGACGAACGGTACTATTGCTTCTTGTCCTAGCGGATACTCACTCTGTTGCTAGGATTATACGACTGCTTACATGGCAAGTAGTCCAACAATCTACCACGGTACTCCATCAATAGCATATGATGGACATGCTTTGATTCAACACGCGTCACAAAGATCGCTAGGTACGCAACCAGATGAGTGCCGAACACGAGATGCAAAGAATTATTTGATGCCGTCTGAAAAGCCCATTCTTTACAAGGAGGCGTGATATTGGTTGAGTCAATTACTCAGGCATTGCAAAACGCCAAAGACAAGCAATTTATAATCAGAGAAGTCATTAATGACAAGTCGGCACACCGTTGGCATCTTGAAGTTTGGAATGCCAGTAACAAATCTAGAGTCTGGGAGCAATCAGTTTTAGAATCTGGTTCTATGCCAGTGTATTACCATTACTACCTCGTACTGACTATTCTGTCAATATTCCGATCATTCCAACTCGCTCTTTTTTTTTTTCAAATATGCTCGACAGTTTTTCTTTTTGTTTGGAGCGAATTATTTCTCGTTCATCCTGTGCCATCTCATACACACGGACAGAATCCACGCCACACTCACAGCCGCGGCGCACGCATAAAAGACAGTCTGTATAGACGACGAAAAGACCTCCAAGAGCGGCTCGATCAAGTCGTCGGGGACAAACTCCCGGATCCGATCGGGCATGGCCAGCGCCTGCGTGACGGCGGATATCTGGTCCCCGGTCAGCTTGCCGTCGAGCTGGTCGACCCGGTACAGGATCTGCGTGTTCAGCACCGAGCCGCCCAGGACGAGGCCCAGCGTGCCGCCGAACAGCTGCACCATCAGGGCCACCGACACGATGAACGACTGGTGCTCGGGCGCGGCCCAGCTCTGCGAGAAGACGATGGCCAGGGTCTGCGACGCCCCGAACCCGACGGCCGAGATGATGCTGAGCAGGCCCGCGTGCAGCGGTTCCGTGTACTCGTTCATCGTGGTGAGGAGAAAGGTGCCGACGACGGCCAGGGTCGAGGCGATGAGGATGATGATGTTGGCCCACGGCAGCCACATCATGGAGACGCCGGTCAGGATGCTCGAGAAGCCCGACGCCAGGAAGAAGGCCAGGAGGGAGACTGCCGCGTTGAATGATGATAGTCCCTTGACGGTCTGTCTTTTGTTAGCCCGAGATCATGTTGTCATCACAATTATACCAGCTTACCTGGAAATAGGTCGACAGATAGTAATACACGCCGTACATGGCAAACATGACAAAGAATCCAAATGCCATCAGCAGCGAAATGTCGCGGTTGAACAGACCGCGCGGGAGCAGCCTGTTGTCCGGGTCGTCGTACTTGGCCTGCTGGACGACGAAGCAGGCAAACATGAGCACCGAGACGACGAGGCACGCGATGACGGGCGCCGAGACCCACTCGTTGTTCTGCGCGGCCAGCTGGATGCCGACGAGCAGGAGCACGCTGAACAAGGATAAAAACCCGAAGCCGAAAAAGTCGAAGCGCCGGAGGTGCTCGGCCATGGGCAGCCCGTCGGTGTCGCGGCGCGGCTGCTCGTACGCGGCGGCGATGAGGCCCACGGACAGCACAGCGCCGAAGATGGTAAAGGCAAACGCCCACCGGTAGTCCATCTCCGTCTCGAGGTAGCCGCCGAGCAGGGCGCCGAACGCCAGGCTGATGACGTCGACGCCCACGCACGACGCCATGTACGTCGGGCGCTCCTCTGGGCTCGTGATGTCGATCAGGATCGTCGCGCAGAGCGGCACGCCCGCCGCGATGCCGACGCCCGTCACCACGCGGCCGATGATGAAGACGGGCGCCGAGCTTGCTATGATGCATATCACGGAGCCGACTTTTCCCGGGGTTAGTCGAAATGTCTCGAGGTTAGACGGGACATGGCTTACTAGTCAGGACGAGTCCGTCCAACAGGGCCATCCACCGTAAGTTTGTCACTTGTGCCAACTTTCCGAATCCAATGTACAAGCAAGCCTGTGGCAAGAAGTATGCTGCCGAGAACCACGCTATCTGTGGAAGACTGTCAAATTTGCGACACAAGGCGGGTACAATTGTCGCTGGACCACGAGTTAGTCTGTATAGAAATGATTCATGTGCTTGATCATGCTTACTTATAACAGTATCATCGAATCCCTTCTGTAGTGGTGTCAGCCAGCCAAACTCACACAACCGGATAACAAGAGCGGGCGACGTACAAACAACCAGGCGAGCATCAGCCCGACAAAGACGACGAGCCTCCTCCTGTCCTTGTACAGGGGCGGCCGCGGGACAGCCGCCTCGAGGTCCTTGGAGGACTCCTGGGCCGACGACGGCGACGGTATGTCGGTCCATGGGAACCGCTGCCGGAACGCGGCCGGATCCAAGATCATGTGCGGGTTGCTCCGCTTCGGGTCGCCCTTCTGGATCCTGACGGCGACGCCTTTCTGGAGCAGCTCGTCAAAGGACACGGCGAACTTTTCAAAGTCGGGCAGCTCGAGGCGTGGGCTGTTCATGGTCGCCGGGTAGGTAGCTGAGGGGGGGAGGAACGACTTTGATGGTCCGGAGGAGGAAAGCAAGAGCCTAGGTCCGGTGTTTGAAGGGAAGACCGGCAGCGTGCAGGCGCGTAAGAATGTTGGAAATTTTGGTGATGTCTTCAGAAAAGACTCTTGAGCCGCGGGATGGACGTGGCGGAGCGGGCCATGCAAGGGAGGACCGGGTTCTTGGTTTTCCTTCTCGGGGATTTCTGCTTAGATTAGAGTTACAGCGGCTCCCGTCGTAGCAATCAATGTTCGCGAGGAATGATAGGTCTGTGTGAGATCATGGGAGGCTTGCGGGATCGATGGGCAGGAGTAAACAACGTGGATCTAATCAATGGGTTTGGGTTGGCTTGATCGTCCGGCAAGCTCGTTCCATTCCAATTCAAATCGCGGAACCGTGGGTGGATGGATGGAAAGATGGATGGGTGGGTGTAGCCGCGGTGGCTCACATGGCCTGCGGCTGGTGGCACTCATTGCTGTCTGGTTTGGGTGTGTTCGTCGACGCGGCGAGGAGTTTGTAAATTGTGCTGCTATAGTCGGCGTCTGCTAAAGGTCGAGGGGTCGATAATACTCGATGCGAGTCCCATACTCGAGGCCAAGCTGCCTAAAAGGGCAAGATGAAAATCGCTGCATATTCCGGTTCAGGCTAAAGACTTCCCTATGTGGCATGGCTCCGAGTGACAAATCTCGCCTGCCCTGCGAACAATCTATTATAGATTGGCCCAACATATGACACGAATTCATGCGATTGGACTGTCGTTGACGAAGTCGGGGTCGATGTGGTTGTATTCCGTTGAACGGGACCAACTCCGGGTAGGACGGAACGGCAAAAGTGGTCTTTTCTTGTCAGTGTGCCGCTCAGCAGTCCATTCGCCCGCCGGTGGAAAGAACAAGCCTGGCGTGCCCTTTGTGTACCTCGACCATGCCGGTCAAGCTATAAAAGACAGCCGGATGATCCTCCATTTGTCCTCTGCGATCTGGGTCCAGAACAAAACTCACAGAGTATCACAGATTTGCGAAGATCGAGGGGACACGTGGGGAATGTGCCGTACCCAACCCTTGCATTGCGCCTCAATCTGTCAACGCTGTCGTAATACTTGTTGCAGCGTCTGTGGGTGCGTCGAGAGATCGTACATGGTCCAGGGTTCGCTCTGCATGATCATACTGCAGCCAGGATTGGTGGGCCAGTCCATCGCACATGTTTTCCCACTTCTGACGTCTCTTTATTTGCCCGATCACCAGCGACCGGTTTGCCAGATTCTGTGAACCCGGAGACGAAAAGTTGCACCTTCTCCGAATCACATGCTCTTCAGGAGTTTCACGCTTTTGGTATTGGTTGTTCACAGGCGCGGCTGTTCACAACATCACAAGATTCAGTGACTTGATCACATCATGTATAATGCAATGCAGAACATGATGCCCTGCAAGTGTCAACGAATGCTTTGAGAAATAACGGCTCATTAATTGTGCACCTTTTCAATAGTGAAATGATCATGTTTCCAAAAATCGAAGATATACTAAGCTTCTTTTGAGGAACTGCGATCCCAACTGGTCAACAAGTGGTTGCTTTGTCTTCTCCTCCGACCATGATGCTTGGAAAGTAATCATGTTTCCAAATCATCAACTTTGCTACAGTAAGATGTGAGCGATCATCTTGAAAACCACAGGCTGCAATGTTTGAAAACAGTCTCGAAGGATCCTACGTTATGTTGAGCATGAGGTAAATTTAGAAATTTAGAATTGCTAGTGGTAAGTAGGAACTTATACCTGATGCCACCTCCACGACCCCAACATTCAGCACCTACATTACCGAGGCTATCGACTAAGAAGCCGAAATCTAAGATTCGAACAAGATGGTTTAGAAACTCCCATGGGGAGGGGTGATCAATTAATATTTGATTTTCATATAGTCTACTCTATTTCCAAGAACTATAAGCACATACATATCGTTTCAGATGGCATACGACCATAGTTGCAACTGATTATACTCCCCAACAAAGGACTTATACGAATAGAAGCAATATTCCCAATTTGCAATCCCAATCAAGTATTATGCCGTCTTAAGATGGTCCAAATTAAGCATTAAATTACTGGATTCCAATAGTATCAGTGTCAATCATGCATTTATTTTATGTCCTTATTGTCTGGTTCTCTCTAGCTGGCGATCGTTTGGTGCTGCTTGCGCTCTATTAAGCCGAGGCAAGACACTTATCGCAAGCCGATACAAAGCGCGATACGGGGGACAGCACCCATGCATCTAAACACCATAAGTTGCTTAGATGGGATCGCCCGCACCTCTGGCGAAGCGGACGTCGTGCCTCTCCAATTTAAGTACTACAAACCTCAATAAACCATCGTAGCGAATCCATCTCGCCGAGTCCAATTCGCCCGATTCGTGAGTGACAGACTGGCGCTGTTTGCTCCGCAATGAGCCCACGATGGCGTCGATACGACCAATGATCCGACTAGCCCGCACCAGAGCAGCTCCTGCTCAAGCTCCAGCGGCCTTCCGAGCACGACAGCTCCGAAAGTATGCGACCGCTTCCGACGTCAACACCCCGCCGCACTTGTCCGACAAGTACGTAAGAATCGTCGAAGTCGGGCCGCGCGATGGTCTCCAGAACGAGAAGAAGGTCATACCCTTGGCGACCAAGCTCGAGCTCATAGAGAAGCTGTCCAAGACAGGCTTGTCTTTTATCGAGGCAGGCTCGTTTGTGTCGCCAAAATGGGTCCCGCAGGTGGGTTTGTCTACCACGAACAGAAGATGCCGTCATCTGACAATGGACTGTAGATGAGCAACTCGAGTGAGATACTCGAGCACGTATTGGCTTTGCGAGCCCCCACCCCCGTTCCGATCACATACTCTTTCCTAGCACCGAATACGAAAGGTGTGGAAAACGCGACGGCAATTCTGCAGAAGAGCCCAGAGGCATACATTACGCAGGCTCAATCGATTGCCGGCACAGATAACAGCGGTAAGCCCGCGCTCGAACTGGCCGTGTTCGCCGCGGCGACGGAGAGCTTCTCAAAGAAGAATCTGAACTGCGACATTGCGACATCGCTCGAGAGGTTTCGAGATGTCATACAAGGCGCCAAGAACGCAGGCGTCAGAGCCCGAGCCTATATCTCGGTCGTGCTGGGCTGCCCGTTCGAAGGTTACGATGTGAACCCGCACAAGGTTGCCGAGATTGCGACATCGCTGCTCGAGATGGGCGCCGACGAGATCTCGCTTGGGGATACGACAGGTATGGGAACTGCTCCTCGAACAAAGGAGCTCCTCAACTGCATGACTGCCGCTGGAATACGAAACGAGGACATTGCCATGCACTTCCACGACACGTATGGCCAAGCACTCGTCAACACTGCTATTTCACTGGAACATGGAATCAGGACGTTCGACAGCGCGGTAGGCGGCCTCGGAGGCTGTCCGTACAGCCCTGGCGCCACTGGCAATGTTGCTACAGAGAACATGGTCTACTTCCTGGAGAGTCTCGGCATGGAGACTGGTGTTGATTTGGATGCCATTTCCGATATTGGTCAATGGATCACTGGGCAGATCGGCAAGGCAAACGATGCTGCAGTCGGGAAAGCAGTCCTTGGGGCTCGTCATACTTCCGCCGCGGCAACGGCGAAACTGTAGGTCTGTAGTCTTCTGTGATCATGGGCAAAGGTAGTGATATATCGATGCCTGCACGGAATGGATATATACTCTGTACCATGCATTCAAAACTCGGAATAAACAAATAAGGTAGCAATCCAAAGTTATACAATCGATCAAAACATTATGCCTGCTGATGACGCAAAACCATTATATACTGTATATCCACACTAGAATAGTGCTGGTAGCGTACGGAGTACACCGCTTCATATCTGAGCTGACCGGACTTTCGTATTCTTGCCCATTCCTTCGCCCGCAGATTAAGATGCAAGAAAATTACAGAAAGCAAGTCGACTCCTGTAGCAGCAAAGGATAAAATATCATCTGTTTATATAATATCTAGAAGCTGGTCCTGTTTCAGTCTCGTCAGTGGCTTGCGCTTGCCTTATCACAAGCTCGACCCCCGAACGGTTCTAGCGCGGGCGGTGGCTGTGCCAAAACAACGTCAGTCATCAGTTGGCCCAGGCCAAAGCCAAGCCAAGCCAAGCCAAGCAGCTCCCGTGCACAGTTCCAAGCTAGCAGCTATCCATCAGTCAGGTCAACCTAAGTCCAACCTCCACCGACGACGACGTCTTGAGCTTCGAGCTCACCGATTTACAATCCCCGTTACCCGTCCACCCGCCAAATCCTCCACTATCTACAGCCATGGCGGACCCTCGCGAGTCGTCGTCCTATTCCATCCTGCCGCGCATTCGGTACAACACCGTCGGAGGTGTCAACGGTCCGCTGGTCATCCTCGAGGGTGTTAAATTCCCGCGATACAATGAGATCGTCACTCTCACCCTGCCCGATGGCACAGAGCGGTCTGGTCAGGTCCTGGAGGCCAGAGGTCAGTAGAATCAAGCTGATGGCACTTGAAAGTCACCTGTAGGAACCACTCGTACTGACGATCCCTCGTCGAATAGGTGACCGCGCAGTCGTTCAGGTGTTCGAGGGCACATCCGGTATCGATGTCAAGAAGACAAAGGTCGAGTTCACAGGCCAGAGCTTGAAGCTTGGTGTATCCGAGGATATGTTGGGTCGTATCTTTGATGGATCAGGAAGAGCCATTGACAAGGGCCCCAAGGTCCTGGCCGAGGACTACCTCGACATCAACGGTCAGCCCATCAACCCGTTCGCGCGAGAGTACCCCGAGGAGATGATCTCGACTGGTATCTCCACCATCGACACGATGAACTCGATTGCCAGAGGACAAAAGATTCCCATCTTTTCTGCCGCTGGTCTGCCGCACAACGAAATTGCCGCCCAGATTTGTCGACAGGCTGGCCTCGTCAAGCAGGCGCAGCAGCAAGGCATCACCAACAAGGGAACCCACGACGGCCACGAGGAGAACTTCTCCATCGTCTTCGGTGCCATGGGTGTCAACTTGGAGACGGCCAGATTCTTCACCAGAGATTTCGAGGAGAATGGCAGTTTGGAGCGTGTCACGCTTTTCCTCAACTTGGCCAATGATCCTACCATTGAGCGTATCATCACGCCTCGTCTCGCTCTTACTACCGCCGAATACTACGCCTACCAGCTCGAGAAGCACGTCCTCGTCATTCTTACCGATCTGTCAGCCTACTGTGACGCTCTGCGTGAGGTATCGGCCGCCCGAGAGGAAGTTCCCGGACGTCGTGGTTTCCCCGGTTACATGTACACTGATTTGTCGACCATCTACGAACGAGCTGGCCGTGTCACGGGCCGCAACGGTTCCATCACCCAGATTCCCATTCTGACCATGCCCAACGACGATATCACACATCCTATCCCTGATTTGACTGGATACATTACCGAGGGTCAGATCTTCGTCGACAGACAACTGCACAACCGTGGTATCTACCCGCCCATCAACGTCCTGCCGTCCCTGTCTCGTCTGATGAAGTCCGCCATTGGTGAGGGCATGACGCGCAAGGACCACGGTGATGTTTCCAACCAGCTGTACGCCAAGTACGCCATTGGTCGTGACGCTGCTGCCATGAAGGCTGTCGTCGGTGAGGAGGCCCTGTCCAACGAGGACAAGCTGTCGCTTGAGTTCTTGGAGAAGTTTGAGAGAAGCTTCGTTGCACAAGGCGCTTACGAGCAGCGCTCCATTCACGAGTCACTCGACCTGGCATGGAGCCTGCTGAGAATCTACCCCAAGGAGCTTCTCAACCGTATCCCTGCCAAGGTCATCCAGGAATACTACCAGCGATCGGCAGGAAAGGGCAAGGAGAAGGAGAACAAGGAGCCCAAGAAGACGCACCCGGAGGACCAGCAAGAGGAGAACCTCATTGACGCATAAAGCAAAGACGTGTAGCATATTAGTCAGTATACCGATAACCTAGGATGGACGAGCCGTTGTGAGAGTTGATTCAATTGATGTGTTTTGCCATTACGATTCAAGACCAAGCGTTCGAAATTGACACAACTCCGAGAAACAAGGTTATGACTGGAGTTTGTTCCAAGCATATGGTCGATCAGATCCATTCGATGAACCTAAATCCGGGAGAGAACAGGAGGCCCGGCCCAATACATCACGAGGTTATTGTGTCGTCTGCCATTTATGGGAGAAGACCGACTTATACAGTTTGAGAGCACATATGTCGGGTTTTCTGACGGTTGCATAATAAAGGGCTAAAAATGGACTTATGCTTCAAATGACTCGGCCCTTTCCATAACCATGGCTCACATGATGATGCCAACACATGTGCAGTACTGCCTTTCGGACCGGGCGGCAGAGCGTACCCGGGTCGGGGAGAGCCAGGGAATTGGGGTACCCTATGTGTCAATCCAATGAAGCCCAAGGGACTTGCAAATAGGCAACAAGGCTAGAAACCCATGTAGCGACGTTGAGTTTCTCTCTCGGTAACCTCGGTGTAACAGGCACCAAAAAAACAAGGACGATTGATGACGGTCTCCAAAAAGACGTCGAACGGCTCGGTCAGTTTTGGCCAGTAGCAGCCCCGGCTACGCCCAGCCACCCTCTGGGAAGCCCACGCGGGGAAAGAAATGGGGCGAACATGCGCAGTGCCGGGGGGCTTTTCTGCTTGTCCAGATTACTGCGCCAATTGGAATGCAAGCAGCAAACCCCGCATGGGAGAAAGAGCCGAATAAGATTGTTCTTGCATGGGTGGGCTGGCTGTCGAGTTGTGATGAATTCATTGTACTGGAATCCTTCCGTGCAACGTTCCGAACATATGTACGCCAGGCGCTCAGATAGATGTCTGCTGCGTGTCTGCATGTCTCTGCTCGAATCTGACGACATCGGCCGAGCCCTTACAGCCAGACAGCTCGTACATCCAATATAGGCGAGCCGAAAGTCGGGAAAGCTTACAAGGCGGCACGCTCGTATAATACCTGCGCCCGCTCAGTGAAGCAATGGCAATACTAAAAAGTCATGACAATGTTGGCCATGTCTTTGAGTTATTAGTACACAATTCCAAGTGGATGAAGTGTAAGAAACCGTCTGCAATTCAAGATCAGCATAGAGCACTTGAAAAGAGCACATGAGCGCACCAAATAGTCCAAACTAGGATCTCGAATGACGATCGTCTTCCTTCGCGCAGTCCGGGGCAATTCCTAGATCCCCACACATTCTAGCGTGTGTGCCTACCGCCTTTCGAGTATCGAGAAGAGGACGGCAGCTTTGCTTGGAAGTCACAACGGCGAAGACGAGCAAGCGAGCGAGGCTCCGAGTAGACCGAGCGGACTTTTGTTCACGTTGGTTCTGCCAGCCGGGTGCGAGCTGCATGCTTGAACTTGCTCCCGTACCACGGCCATGGGTCAGGCTCGCGCGACTTTTTCATGTTGATCATGGGGATGGAAAACGAGCCAGTCAGACAAGCGGCCGGGTTCGTGACATGACTGCATCTCTGGAGTCTCTTTCAGTCTTCCTTTACATGTACCCTCTCAACCAGGCTCAGCTTTCCGATCCCTACGTCTTCCAACACCACGTACATACGCACGTACGTACACGGGCCAGGGCTGGTACATAAGACGTACATATTAAATATGACGATACCACGTCCGAGCCTCGCTCGTGCAGTTCCCTGGTTGCACAGTTGCACCACTCAATGTTTCCCCAATCTAAGCTGCCACAAACGCACCAGTGATCGTCGTGCGCTTGGCTTACCCCCTTGTACCTTTGGGTCTCTGGGGCCCGACTTTTACGTCGTTTACCCCAACTTTCCAGAGCGGAGTAGCTGCATGGCACCGCGCCGGGGAGAAGCTTGACTTTTTTCGTGAGAAAGTCAACACTAAGGGACCCTGGTCGCTCGTTATATGCGCTGACTCTGCTGCTGCTTCTTCCAAGCAGAGAGCGAGAGAAAAAAAAAAAAGTAGGCGGTCCTCTCTTCTGTCCAAGTTTTGATTTGCCTTCTCCCTTGCTGGCGGGAGTGACTTGTCTCGCTTACATATTTTGTCCTGCGTGTATATAAGTACCCAGTTGTCGCATTCGTGCCTTCTTATTGTTTGTCACCGACTGTTCGCCCTTGACTATACCAATCCATCCAATTCACTCTCTTGCGGCGGACCTGTATAGTTCCCCCAAAAAGAAAGTATCTCGCCCAACATGCGTCTGCTTACATCGCGAATTGCGGCTCTGGGGGCTGCCCTCCTCCCAATTGCCTCGGCCCAGTCCAATTCCACGGGCCCGGATGAGAATGGCATCTACTGGATCAAGAGCGACGGCCTCACGGCTGGATTCATTGCCTATGGTGCTTCCATCAGCCACTTGTTCATCAATGACCAGTACGGCATCCAGCGCGATGTCGTGGCCGGGTTCGACAATGCCACCTACTACGGAATCGACAAGCAGCACAACCACTTTGGCGGTGTGCCGGGTCGCTATGCCAACCGCATAAAGAACAGCACTTTTGAGATCGACGGCGAGACGTACCACGTCGACGCCAACGAGAACGGTGGCCTGGACACCTTGCACGGCGGCTCGGACGGCTGGGACTACCGCAACTTCACCGTCGTCGCTTACACCGACGACTCCATCACCTTCTCCATTGTCGATCCGGACGGCAAGGAGGGCTTCCCCGGCGAGGTCGTCTCCTACATCACCTACACCGTCCACGACTGGACCTGGGACTTGAAGATGGTCGCCCTGGCCACCACCAAGAAGACTCCCATCATGCTCAGCAGCCACACCTACTGGAACCTCGACGGCTTCGCCAACAATGAGACCCAGGAGGTCCTGAACCACACCTTCTACCTGCCCTACAGCGGCCAGCGCGTCGGTGTCGACAACATTCTCATTCCCACGGGAGATATCCTCGCCAACCAGCCGGGCTCTGTCAACGACTTCTGGAGTGGTCCCAAGCAGATCGGTGCCTCCTTCGGCGACCCCGAGCTCGAGGGCAACTGTGGATTCAACTGTACTGGATATGGTAAGTTCTTGTGCTACTTGTTCAGTCCATCTCGCCAGTCACCCGATGCTAATTGTGAACCAGACACCTGCTGGCTCGTGAACAGGGAACAAAACGGCCCCTACGACTGGCGGACCAACGGCTACGTCGCGCAGCTGGCGTCCAAGTGGTCGGGCATCCAGCTCGACGTTTACTCGGACCAGGAGGCCTTCCAGATGTACTCGTGCAACGGGCAGAACGGCAGCGTGGCGCTCAAGACGACGCAGGGGCTCAACGACAACCCCGACTTCCCGCGCACCATCCCCAAGTACGGCTGCGTCGTGCTCGAGGTCGAGGACTGGATCGACGCCATCAACCAGCCCGAGTGGCAGCGCGAGAAGAAGCAGATCTACTCGCCCGGCGGCGACCCCTACGTCCTGCAGGCCAGCTATGTCTTTAGCATCAACGGAACGAGCTCTTGAGAGACGAATGTTTCCAAGCGAGTCGACCGAGGAAAAAAAAAGAAATTAAAATAAAAAAGAACATAAAAGACATGAGACGGAACGATATAATGGTCTTTCTTGAACACTTATTTAGTTCGATGTAAACATTAATCTCTATTATAATCCAGACCGATCAATATGCCTGATATGAAGGAACTACCAGATCAAGTGCCAGTCTAGTAGTTGCCTTGTAGAATTGTTTCCAAATTGGTTATGAGATGGCTATACTCGGAGCGAGCACCTTGACATGCATAAACCCGATTGCTGCATCCAACTGCATGCTCGAACCACACAAGTGGATCCCGCTTCTTTGCCTGCACACCACGAGGTGAAATTTTTATCTTGGGCAGCAGTTTCCCAAGCAATCAGCCGTCAAGCCTCAATATTTCCTTTTCGCAGGAGATACCATTTTCGGATACTCTAGGGACTGATCAGCGGTTCTAGAGAGGTTTGCGCAATCAATTGTTCCGCGCCCACTTTTAGAGTCGAGGGGCACTCAAGACTCAACACCACCACTCAGGAAGTGGGGCACCAAGAAGAAAAAAGAGTCATATCGGATTTTCAAAAATGGAGGACGACAGGGCGCAAACAGATCTCGGCATTGCAGCCGATATCGAGGAGGCCCAGGCGCCCGAGCCGGTGCAGAGACAGCCAAAGAAGAGGTTCGTCGGCCGGCGCAAAGCTGCCGAGGGAGCGCGCAATGGAGGCGCACCATCAGTCGAAGACAGCGGGGCCATTCAAGGTCAGTCCGCGGCTCTTGTCTTCCGAGAGGAGGGCATAGAGGATGGTTTTGATGTGCTGACGAAGTCTGTGTAGTCGCACAACCCCGGAGAGCACCGAGGCTGCTGAACCAGGTGCCGCCGGAGATCCTGAATGATCCGGCGCTCAACGAGGCCATGAGCCTCCTCCCGTCAAACTACTCGTTCGAGATCCCCAAGACGGTCCACCGCATCCGGTCGTCGGGCTCCAAAAAGGTGGCGCTGCAGATGCCCGAGGGCCTGCTCCTGTTTGCGACAACCATCTCGGACATCCTGACCGAGTTCTGCCCGGGGATCGAGACGCTCATCATGGGCGACGTGACGTACGGCGCCTGCTGCATCGACGACTACACGGCGCGGGCTCTCGGGTGCGACCTGCTGGTGCACTATGCGCACAGCTGCCTCATCCCCGTCGATGTGACCAAGATCAAGACGCTCTACGTCTTCGTCGACATCAGCATCGACACGGCGCACCTGCTCGCGACGCTGGAGCGCAACTTTGCCGCGCCCAAGACCGTCGCCATCGTCGGCACCATCCAATTCAACGCCACCATCCACGGCGCCCGGTCGGCCCTCGAGCGCGCCGGCTTCCGCGTCCTGGTCCCGCAGATCGCGCCCCTGTCCAAGGGCGAGATCCTCGGCTGCACGTCGCCGCGCCTGCCCGACTCGGAGGCCGTCGACCTCATCCTCTACCTCGGCGACGGCCGCTTCCACCTCGAGAGCATCATGATCCACAACCCGGCCATCCCGGCGTACCGGTACGACCCATACTCGCGCAAGCTGACGCGCGAGACGTACGGGCACGACGAGATGCAGGGCCTGCGGCGCGCGGCCATCGGCACGGCCAGGGGCGCCCGCAAGTGGGGGCTGATCCTCGGCTCGCTCGGCCGCCAGGGCAACCCGCACACCATGGGCCTGATCGAGGCCAAGCTGGCCGCCGCCGGCATCCCCTGGGTCAACCTGCTGCTCAGCGAGATCTTCCCCGGCAAGCTGGCCCTCATGGCCGACGTCGAGTGCTGGGTCCAGGTCGCCTGCCCGCGGCTCAGCATCGACTGGGGATACGCGTTCCCGCGCCCCTTGCTCACGCCGTACGAGGCTCTCATTGCTCTCAACGAGAGGGAGGACTGGGCCAAGACTGGTGGGGTGTATCCCATGGATTATTATGCTCGTGAGGGTCTCGGCAGGACGAAGCCGTTGCCGGTGGGTAGTTGAGTTTGATGAATAAATAAATTAAAGGTTCTATACGAGTGCTTTCGTTTATGTATGTAGTGGCCTTTAGTGATTAGCAGCTTGTTTCTATGGCATATTACTCCAACAAGTTGAAGTGTAGGAGTCTAAAAAACTGGGGTTGAAGTCCAAAAGAAACTATCACTGCCGATGATTAATTCATCCAGATGCGGAAAATTCAAGTATGAAGTTACTTTGGCGGCTAGTGCCATGGTAAAGCGACCACGGATCCTATGCGTTTTACACCCAGTCGGCCCTGGCATTGAGATATTCCAATGGCGCGATCCGTAGCTCGAAAGGATACAGCTCAAATGCTATACAGCATTATGTAATCGGCAGCCTCTATCGTTGTGTACAATATACGCCGAACTCTTGGAGGCGGAAAACACACTACGAGGGAAATTCTAGGTCAATATAAATCGGCCGAATTAGATCTGACTCGTCTAAATGGAGTAGGCCCAGACATGCCCCCCGTGGGGTTTAATTTTGCAGTGAAAACCCTTGCTGGCAAATCGTCTCTCAAACTTCCAAGAAGTATGCCCAGTCTCGCCCAGTCTCGCCCCTTCGCGAGGTTTAATTCGCAGTGAACGATGCATGCAGATTCGGTAAGCGAGCAAGCGAGTAAGGTGACATCAGGGTCTGCATATCTGTAGCCAGGTAAGCGACTTGCAGCAGATCGCCCTGCGAAAAGAAGCACCACTATATGATGTGTCCGGCGTCAAATATTTTATGAGACAAAGGCGTGCCACATCATCTTATACACCTATCTCCTTCCGGACTTGATCGCTGTTGATGAACTCACACCTCTGGAACAATTTCTCCAATGCAAGTTGAGCTTCAGTGGCAGCAGATTGATCCTGGTCCTTGGATACCGTAACAGGCAAAGACCCATGTGGTGCGAACATCTCCAATGAGATCTTTGAGGGTGACCCCTTCTTCAACTCAGCCTCGGTGACACCACCAAAAGCTGCAGGCCAATCTTCATCCGCAGTCCCCGTCGCCACAAATTTCATTATCCGCCGGCTCACCTCCTTGGCCCGCTCCAACTGTGGGCGGCTATTGTCCGCATATGCGAGCTTCTGGACGTTGAGCACATACGGTATGTCGCTCAGGTGCGACACGCGCCACATGGGCACCTTCATAATGTGCTCGTAGACAGGAGAGAACCACGTCATGTTGTGCTCGTACAGGCGCATCTGCGACGGATCTGACAGGCCGCCGTGCTTAAAGTACTGCCATGCAAAGTCGATCACTGGGCATGTGAACCAGAGATCGCGGCTGAGCTGCGCGGCGCGGTAGTACTGCGGTGAGACGCCACCGTCGTGTTCTGGTCGTACCATGTCCTCAAAGTCTTCGAGCGGGTACAGCTTCAAGAGCTTCTTCTTCGTGTCGTCGGCGTCATGTAAGAAACAGCCGTTGATCGAAGGAAGTTCTACCACGGCCTTTCCAGGGGTGAAATAATCCCTCTATGATAGATGTGCTCCTGAGGTAGGCTGTGATAATAATGTCACAGGGAATGGTGGCTCTTAGCGTGAGGCGGGTAGTAGATTAGAGAGTGAATTCTTAAAGATGTTGTTGAAGGAATTGGTGAGTGATGTAAAGAGTTGGTAAGAGTCATGTTAGCATTCAAACAAGCTTGGTAGACCCTGTGCCTACACGAGCCTACCAACGATCCATATTGAAAGGAGCAACTTGGAACGGGACGTTCATGGAATGATCGCCTATAGGAATTAGCTGAACTGAGCCGAGGTCATAACGCTTTTGTCGGAAATCCTGTCCTCGAGGTTCATATCAGCTCCACAGAATATTGTATCACTTTCATAAGAAGGATATTACCACAGGTCCTAGCCCGTGTGTTCCCGACCAATCCGAGCACCGCCCACGCTCATTCTATGATTTTGCTCCTGTTTTATATGATGAATGAAGCTTCGATTTTTCTTCTACGCCGAGAAAGAGTAAACCTGCCACTTAATTCAAACTACCAGGTTTTGGTGGGATCTTTCCAATATTGTTTTGCTACTATCATTACCGGTTCAGTCTGAAAGACAACGTTTTGAACAAAACCAGTCACATTCTACTTGAAAATCTTTTCAAATATTTTCAAATTGCCTTGACTCTGCGAGCATACCTTGACTGGTGTTTTGCTGTCAGCCACCTAAAATCATATGCCAACACTGAGCGATTAAAAATCGTCGTAAACCTGACCACGGCCGGCTCAATAATCCAAGGGGAACACCTCTTGACTCATTACGAAGTACCTCTATCGGAAGCGGATCGATCATCTCTCATTCGCGCCCATGGTGAGCTTTTGGTCCCTCTAAAGGATCTGCGTCACATGGCGCAATTCTTCGTCCATATCGAATGGGCATGGCATTGGTGTCCCGAGCACCTGTACGTGGGTGGAGCCTACGAGGAGATAGCTCCCGAGGTTGACAGCATGGAGTCGAGCCTGGAGAAGATGGTCATGGGTGATGACTACGATAGTGAGGCTGCGGGAAGGATGGAGGAGCTGCCAAGTATTTGGCTATACGGCGTCTGGGGACTTCTCCACATGGTCTGGTGGTCCGACTGTCCAATCGATGAGGAGGAGGAGGCCTAGTGATTCCGCATTGCTCGAAATACTCACACAGGAATGATGTGAGAGCGAAGCCAAAGATGAAGATTTTCGTCGCAAAAACTTCAGCGTAGGATAGAATGTTGCCCATGGTCTGACACGATAAATTCAACGATAATAAGCTACAATACCTGCTTCCCCCCTTCACCTTTACATTGTTATGCCAGCATCCTTTGTAGACTATACAAAATGCTCTGGATTACATCAGCATAGTCTTTACACAAATTTATCAAAATGTATGCGAGGTGAAGCTCAAGAGGCTATAGCTCGATTGGTTCGTTATGGCACGCCACTCCTCGGGAGCTGTGGAAGGCCTTTGTCCCATGGTGATTCTTTGCCAGAGACACAAATAGTGACCGGGTCCAATCTTGTCATATAATCAATCAGAGTTGACCGCGAAAGTGGCTGGAGCAATCTAGGACTCCTCTACGCCATTCAAGGTAAATATGCCAGCATCAAACAAAAAAATCTACCTGTATTCAAAATATCATTGCTTTTCATATTGGATCATCCCTTGCTTCAAGCTAGAGTAGCCCCGTCACCTAGATACTTCAAATCAGCCTTACCGGCTGACTTGAGAGCGGCATGTTTGAGACATGCAGCCACCGGAACCTTTTCTTTTGGATCAACCATCCACAATAAATGCAAGAAGAGGTCGAAGAAGAAATCAAGATGGAATACGACTTTCTCCTCTCTCCCACGACAGTTGTTCCCGACTTTCGCCGCATGGTTTTGATCCTCTCCTCTACTGCACCCTCTGCCGAATACATCACAATGCTCAGATATCGCCGCGCCCAACAAATCTCGCCTCTTCAATCCCTGTGTGCACTCTTCGCCATTGCCTGTATAGTACTTCACATGGTGTACACAACAGTTCAAATGGGGTGCAAAACAGTTCAAATGGTGCACATAATAGTTCTCTACGTATGGGAAAATAGCATCTCTCTACGCAGAAAACATTCTCACATCCTCGGGTCCTCCAACATCCCTCAGGACCATCTGACTTTCTCCATCCAGCCCGTCGACGGTTCAGTGCTCGACGAATTGGCATCCCAAAGTCTGAGAAACCTCTCCATGCGTAATGAGGTCGCCGCCGGTCGCGCCGACTTGGAGTCTTGACACAGCGATGCCTTTCCGGATACCCATGCCGGGTTCTGTCGAAATTCCGAGGGTCGAATATCTGCCACCTTTGACAGCACTGCTGGATTTAGACCGGCGGGCTGCTCGCCGATCGTGGTGACTGCGTCTGAAGGTAAGCTTTACGCTTCAACGATGAGAGTACAGAGGGAGACAGGCTGACATCGCTCCTGAATAGAATCTCAAGGGCTCGTGCCGCCAAACTAGTCGCCGAGCCAGGATTCGGACGAGAAAACCGACAGTAACGGCGGCGGAGATAGTGACATGATATGGGAGTCAGCCTTGCCGCAAGGCGGGAACATATTCCCGCTCAGCGCTTCGCCCACTGCCACTGACATGTTGTGCACGCTCACGATGTTGAGTTGGGTGCCAGGAGAATCGACGTTTCTGCCCCGAACTGTCGGGATGTAAAAGAAGCAAGAAATATATTAGACCAAGTTGGGCGTTGAAATGAATCGGATCAAAAATATGGGTATGGGTTCGTGGTCGCAAAGTCTACTATCAGGGAAAGCCTCATGGGAGTTGTGCGAACTGTTGCTTCTACAGGTAATCGACCGGTTGAACAACAGAACAATAGCCAAACCCCCCCCCCCCC
>JACVEI010000054.1:0-15547 GCA_018115615.1 Pestalotiopsis sp. DP-2020a | reverse complement strand
GCCCAAGGACCTGAACTACAAGAAGGACCTTGCCGGAAAACGGGTTGGTGTCGTTGGAACAGGCGCCACGGGTATCCAAACAATCACGGCTATAGCAAAGGAGTCAAATGTGGAGTCCTTGACCGTCTTCCAACGAACAGCCAACTGGTCGGCGCCGCTGCGCAATGAGCCGATATCTCCAGGACAGATGAAGAAGCTGGCCGAGACGTACGACGACGTGTTTGCCCAGTGCGCCAGAACATCTTCGGGGTTCCTCTATGCGGCGGACCCGCGCAAGTCCTCCGAGGCCACCCAGGAGGAGCGCACTGCCTTGTGGGACAAGCTGTACAATGAGCCAGGCTTTGGCAAGTGGCTCGCCGTCTTCAAAGATACCTACACCGATCGCGAGGCGAATAGGCTGTATACCGAGTACATGGCTGCCAAGATACGGGCCCGTGTGAACGACCCAGAGATTGCCGACTCTCTAGTACCCAAAGACCATGGATTCGGGCTGAGGAGAATCCCACTGGAGAGTGGATATTTCGAGGTGTACAATCAGCCCAATGTCCATCTTGTGGATTTGAAGCAGACGCCAATCGAGAGTGTTGAAACTTCTGCCATCAACACTAGCGACGGGAAGAACCATGAGCTGGATGTTCTGATCTTTGCGACTGGATTTGACGCCATCACGGGCTCCTACAGCCCCATCGACTTTCGTGGTAGAAACGGGCGGCCCTTGCTCGGTCATAGCGACTCGGAGTCTGGGAAGAGAGCCATCTGGGTCGACCACAAACCCAAGACGTACCTTGGCATCACTGCGCCTGATATGCCAAACACGTTCATGGTCCTTGGACCCCACCAGCCTTTTGNAGAGAGCCATCTGGGTCGACCACAAACCCAAGACGTACCTTGGCATCACTGCGCCTGATATGCCAAACACGTTCATGGTCCTTGGACCCCACCAGCCTTTTGGCAACGGCACGCGCAGTCTCGAGAACGCGGTGGATGTCGTATGTACGATGCTTCGACACATCTATGAGNCAAACACGTTCATGGTCCTTGGACCCCACCAGCCTTTTGGCAACGGCACGCGCAGTCTCGAGAACGCGGTGGATGTCGTATGTACGATGCTTCGACACATCTACGAGCACAAGCACAAGCACACCTTTGTGGAACCCAAGCCCGAGGCCGTCCAGGAATGGGGCGAGCACGTGGTCGACTGCAGCAAAGGCCTGCTCCTCAACGACGTGGACAGCTGGATGACGGGCGTCAACAAAAACGTCAAGGGCAAGCAGGAGAGGAGCGTCGCCAGATATGTGGGAAACGTGGTGGAATACAGGAAGCGATGTTCCGAGAGCGCCAGGTTGGGGTGGCAGGAATTGAGTTTTGCGTAGAAGTATTAACCTTGGGTGTAATAAATGTTGTCGATGGATACGACTTGGTCAATACGCGTCCTTTATGCTTGGACTTTGATGCTGGCTCTTGGATTCAAAGCTATGCCGCGGAATGATCGATATGACAGATGTATTCCAATGATTGGGGTGTCAATCCTCGAGNTGGGTGTAATAAATGTTGTCGATGGATACGACTTGGTCAATACGCGTCCTTTATGCTTGGACTTTGAAGCTGGCTCTTGGATTCAAAGCTATGCCGCGGAATGATCGATACGACAGATGTATTCCGAGGATTGGGGTGTCAATCCTTGAGNAATACGCGTCCTTTATGCTTGGACTTTGATGCTGGCTCTTGGATTCAAAGCTATGCCGCGGAATGATCGATATGACAGATGTATTCCAATGATTGGGGTGTCAATCCTCGAGATTGGCCCAGAGCCTTACCTCTTGATATAGTGATCAGTGAGTGTCGTGGACAAAGAATATGCTTCAAGACGTCGCACAGGGCAGAGACAGATCTGGGATGAATTCTGTGGCGTCAGTATAGCTCATGGAGGGGTGAACCGCGAGGCGCATGTCTTGCCGTGTTCGTACGTCAAATCAACGGATATCGGATAATACGATTCCGAGTACAAAACGCTCCACTGTAGATACTCGAAGGCTTTCGAATTGGTGAGAGAGAGCGAGTACGTTGGGTGAAGATCATATTCTGAGGATAGGCGAAAAGCGAGATGCTAAAGTNCTCATGGAGGGGTGAACCGCGAGGCGCATGTCTTGCCGTGTTCGTACGTCAAATCAACGGATATCGAATAATACGATTCCGAGTACAAAACACTCCACTGTAGATACTCGAAGGCTTTCGAATTGGTGAGAGAGAGCGAGTGTGTTGGGTGAAGATCATATTCTGAGGATAGGCGAAAAGCGAGATGCTAGAGTTGTTGATGGAATCAATGAAGCCAATTGCTTTAGTGGATTAGCGTGCTGTGGCGGTGCATTTACAGTGCATCAGTGGCAGCCCGGGCCCGTGCTTCTGCTCTGTATCCCGCCCGCAGTGACGACGACCTTTGAGTGGGTCGCATCATCCTGGCCGATAATGAGCTCCTAACCCAGGCCAAGGGTTGAGCTTCTTGCATTACTTTACAGCAACGACAAGGCAGCGATACCAGCTTCAGCTTCAGCTTCAGCATCCACGGTAATCACGACCTTCGCTCGATACCCGCGCCCATCGATGCGCCGCCCCTTTACCGTCCTCTGAGCAATTGCCCTCTCACGCTCTCCTTCGTCCAACAACAAATCGCCNTTTGAGTGGGTCGCATCATCCTGGCCGATAATGAGCTCCTAACCCAGGCCAAGGGTTGAGCTTCTTGCATTACTTTGCAGCAACGACAAGGCAGCGATACCAGCTTCAGCTTCAAGCATCCACGGTAATCACGACCTTCGCTCGATACCCGCGCCCATCGATGCGCCGCCCCTTTACCATCCTCTGAGCAATTGCCCTCTCACGCTCTCCTTCGTCCGACAACAAATCGCCNGCCCATCGATGCGCCGCCCCTTTACCGTCCTCTGAGCAATTGCCCTCTCACGCTCTCCTTCGTCCAACAACAAATCGCCAGCAGCCCAGCCATGTCGGCGACTCCCGCTCCGCCCGAGGATCAGGCGCGGCTGCTTGAGGATGCCCTGATTGCCGTGCGCCAGCAGACTGTGCTTATGCGCAAATGTCTGGATAACCCAGGAAAGCTCATGGATGCGCTCAAGTGCTGGTACGTTGCCCCTTTCTTATCAGTCGCACCCCGTTGTCTGCTGCTCCCTTGCGCAATGCTGATGCCTAAGCCGCAGCTCTACCTTGGTCTCGGAGCTTCGAACGAGCAGTTTGGGACCCAAGCAGTACTACGAGCTTTACATGTCCGTCTTCGATGCCCTGCGATACCTCTCCGTCCACTTGCGCGAGAACCATCCCCACAACCACCTCGCCGATCTCTATGAGCTCGTTCAATATGCCGGCAACATCATCCCTCGCTTGTATCTCATGATCACAGTCGGCACCGCCTACATGGCCATCCCCGAGGCGCCGGTCAAGGAGCTCATGAAAGATATGATGGACATGAGCAGGGGAGTCCAGCATCCGATACGTGGACTGTTCCTACGATACTACCTCTCCGGCCAAGCAAGAGACTACCTCCCGACTGGCGAGGGCGATGGACCTGAGGGCAACCTTCAAGACTCGATCAACTTTGTCCTTACCAACTTTGTCGAGATGAACAAGCTCTGGGTGCGGCTGCAACATCAGGGCCACTCGAGGGACCGGGAACAGCGCACGCGCGAACGAAGAGAACTCCAGCTTCTGGTAGGCAGCAACATTGTACGCCTGAGTCAATTGGTGGATCTCGAGACATACAGCAACGGTATCCTGGGTCCTTTACTTGAGCAGGTCGTTCAGTGCCGCGACGTCCTCGCTCAGGAGTACCTCTTGGAAATTATCACCCAAGTCTTCCCCGACGAGTTCCACCTACACACTTTGGATCAGTTCCTCGCAGCAGTGTCACGGCTCAACCCTCATGTCAATGTCAAGGCCATTGTGATCGGCCTCATGGACCGCCTCTCGGCATATGCCGAACGTGAATCCCAGGCAGAGCCGAGCGATGACCGGGGCAAGCTGGAGGAAGAGGCCCTTGCAGAGCTCCTCGAGAAGATCCGACTTGGAAAGGAAGAGCAGGAGACAAAGCCAGACGCCCCTGATCCTTCAGAGCAGACCAATGGCGACGAACCCCAAAATGGCGACAGTGCAAAGGAACCCGCAGACGAGAGCACCGAGACGGCCCCTGAAGCAGCACCGTCTGTGGCTGAAACCGAGAGCACTGCTGTAGAGCCGGATGGAGAACAAGAAGAGGTGTCGCCCCCGAAGAAGGAGCGCGGCATTCCAAAGGACGTCAAGCTGTACGAGATCTTCTTTGACCAGGTCAACAACCTTGTCGCCGTGCAACACCTCGCCATTCAGGATACCATTGCTCTGCTGGTGTCACTGACGAATCTGGCATTGAACATTTACCCCAATCGCTTGGACTATGTAGATCAAATTCTCGATTATGCAAACCGGAAGGTCCGAGAGCACCAAAACAGCGCTGATCTACACTCGCCGCCTGCCCAGCAAAGCCTGCTGGCTCTGCTACAAGCACCTCTCAAGAGATATGTCTCCATCTTCACAGCACTGTCGCTTCCGACATACGTGCCTCTTTTCCAGTCGCAGACTTACCCAACACGCAGAGCCGTGGCTGGTGAGGTTGCAAGGACATTGCTCAGAGATCACACCTTGATATCCACTCCATCACAGCTGGAAAATGTTTTAGAGATTCTTAAAGTCCTTGTGAAGGAGGGTTCTCAGCCTCCGGCTGGCTACCCAGGTGGCCCACAAAGGCGGGTTGTGGAAACCGATGAGACCATTGAGGAGCAGGGATGGCTCGCACGACTCGTCCACCTGGTGCAAAGCGACAACAACGACACCCAGTTTAAGCTGCTGCAAATGGTGCGCAAGTCGTATGCCGAGGGTGGCGACCGCATCCGCACAACTACACCACCAATCATCACGGCTGGTATGAAGCTGGCAAGACGTTTCAAGGCTCGCGAGCACTATGATGACAACTGGGAGACTCAGTCGTCGGCCCTGTTCAAATTTATGCACTCGGCTATATCAGCACTCTACGCCCGAGTGAACGGCTCGGGAACCGCCGAGTTGGCCTTGCGATTGTTCACAGCCTGTGGACAGACTGCCGATATTGTCGGCTTCGAGGAGGTGGCCTATGAATTCTTCGCGCAAGCCTTTACCGTCTACGAAGAAGCCATTAGCGATTCCAAGGCCCAATTCCAAGCAGTCTGCGTGGTCGCCAGTGCCCTCCATCAAACCAGAAACTTTGGCAGAGAAAACTACGACACCCTCATCACCAAGTGCGCCCTCCACGGAAGCAAGCTGCTGCGCAAGCCCGACCAATGTCGCGCTGTCTACCTTGCCAGTCACCTTTGGTGGGCCACTCCCATCGCAGCAACCGAGGAGTCCGAAGAGAACCTCTACCGCGATGGAAAGCGAGTGTTGGAGTGTCTGCAGAGAGCTTTGCGCGTGGCCGACAGCTGCATGGAGCAGGCTGCTTCTATCGAACTGTTCGTGGAGATTCTAGATCGCTACGCATACTACTTTGAGCAGCAAAATGAGTCGGTAAGTTGCTGTCATAATTCATTCGTTATTGTGAAATCCAAGTCTGATCATTTACAGGTTACTACGAAATATCTCAATGGTCTCATTGAGCTCATCCACTCGAATCTGGGTACGAACCAGCAGGATACAGCCAGTATAGAGAGCAGCAGGAAGCACTTCAAGCAGACGCTAGACAATATTGCTAGCCGAGGCTGGGAGGGCGTTGTACTGGAGCCGCAGAAGTGAGCACGAGAAGAAGTCGCCGGTATTGGGTAAGCCAAACGGATGCGCATTTCAACTTGATGAGAAATGAAAAAGGTGCGACCAGAGCACTATAAAGGGGGGAAGCCCATGATTAATTCTCACTACAGCGGTCGAATTTTATAGCAATCGGTGGCCGAATGTATATAATCCTGAAAAGAATTCTTGACGTTGGTTTGCCAGCTCGGTAAAGATTTGAGTGGTGCTCAAGTTCTCCCCGAAACGAATGAACCGTGTATGCCAATTTACAATATCCAGACGTCAATGCCAACACTGTAAGCCAGACAAATGAATCATTTTCTTATTCCCATTTGAATTGTCTTTGTTCAGCTTGAAGCCCGAAATTCTCCACTGCTCAGGCCTTTCATGATCAGTAGACAAAGAGAGTTGACAATAAGGCATTCACCGCCTTGTGCACGATCTCCAGCAGGGGGAGGACAACTAATGTAGGAACAATGTTACAAGGCAGGACGTCCGTCTATAAAAGGGGATCGCCGAGGCGGCAACTTCTCGCCACAATACCAAATCCAGATTCAACAAATACTCGTGCCCATTTCTAAGTTCAACTCCTACAAACAACATCCCACATCAACAGCAGCACACAGGTATCAAAACTCCGATACTTAGACATCATGACCAAGAGAGGCACCAGAGGCAAAGGCAGAGGCAAAGCTGCGAAAGCAGCAGCAGCAGCCGCCGCCGCCGACGGCAACAACAACGATGGGGGAGCGCAGATGGCGGCCGCGGCGGCCTCCTCTCCTTCTTCTCCTACTTCTACTGGTGTAAAGNTACTTAGACATCATGACCAAGAGAGGCACCAGAGGCAAAGGCAGAGGCAAAGCTGCGAAAGCAGCAGCAGCAGCAGCCGCCGCCGACGGCAACAACAACGACGGGGGAGCGCAGATGGCGCCCGCGCCGGCCTCCTCTCCTTCTTCTCCTACTTCTAGTGGTCTCAAGNCAGCAGCCGCCGCCGCCGACGGCAACAACAACGATGGGGGAGCGCAGATGGCGGCCGCGGCGGCCTCCTCTCCTTCTTCTCCTACTTCTACTGGTGTAAAGAGAACTGGTACTGGGGAGAGTCTCTTCCGTGCCCAAGGTGCCGGAGAGAACAAGACTCCCGATAGCGCTGGTCCTACTGATACGGCTGCTCAGAAGCAGGAAGAGGAGGAGGCGGAGGAGAGACGAAGAGCGGACGAGGAGAAGGCTGAGAAGGAAGCGCGGGAGAAGGATGCTCAGGAAAAGGCCGAGGAGGAGAAGGCCGAGGAGCAGGCAAGGGCCGAGGAAAAGAGAAAGGCCGAGGAGAAGGAGAAGGTTGAAAGAGAAGAAAAGGAAACTCGAGCGAAGGAAGCTAAGGAGAAGGCCGAAAAGGAGAGAGAAGAGGCCGAAGAGAAGAGGAGGGCTGAGGAACAGAAGGCCGAAGACAAGATCAAGGCAGAGGAAAAGGAGAGGGCCGAAAGGGAAGAAAAGGTAGCCCGCGAGAGGGAGGCAAAGAGAAAGGCCGAGCAGGAGAGAAAAGAAGCCGACGAAAAGAAGAGAGCGGAGGCGAAGAAGGCCCAGGAGAAGAAGGCAGCGCAACAGAAAAAGGCAGACGATGAGAAGGCCAAACGGGAGAAGGAAGCCCGAGAAAGGGAAGCCAAGGAAACAGCCGAAAAGGTGAGAAAAGAAGCTCAAGGGAAGAAGGCCGAAGAGAAGAGGAGAGCAGAAGAGAAAAATGCTGCAGAGAGGAGGGCTGCAGAGAAGAAGAAGACCGAGGAGACCAAGCCCCCTCTCCGCGAGTTGCCTGTCATCCTCAAGGACTGCAGTGATTACACCACGCCCGCGGACGATACTTACGACACACATCGCCGAGCCATCACAGATATTCTTGACCAAATCCGCGAGAGATCCCAGGAGCGCAGTCGGCGCCGGGAGAAGGGCGAGACTAAGCCCATGCCGCCGCTGGGCCACGACGAGTGGGAAGCGTTCAAGGCATCAGAGAACTGGGTCTCGGACAACCCGCAGCCAGACCGCCGCGCTGGACGGCTAGAAGCTCAGAAAATCATCGCCGCGAGGATGGACGAACCTCTGAGGAGAAGAGGAGCAGGATCTGCCGGCGTGGATGATTGGCCCATTGTCATACCGGAAGACTGGCCTCAAAAGGAGCCGCATCCAGCGTCGACACCGGGCCGTTCATGGATCACTGCGATCTGGCGAGGTCTTCTGCCGCCTGGGAATCCTTTCTGGGGTATTTTCTTGCTTACTGTCCTGGTCTTGCTCCTTTGGCCATGGATTGACCAGATGTACTGGCATTGGATCTTTGGCTGAAACAAATAGTACACGACGAAAATACTAGACAGAACATTGAACGACAAATAGTGATTTTATTATATGGTTCCAATTGCACATGAAAATGGCTAACACTCTTTTATGACATGATGCACCACATTCGGTCCAGAGTGAAGATAAATCGATGTATACGAAGAACACAGACAAGTATGTATATATCGTTTCTGAATTTACACGAGACACTTTTCCCCGCTCACTACGATTTGTACACAATTGCGCGCCTCAAATATGTAAAAGTTGGTTAAAATCAAATCAAAAGCTTTGCCAGCTGACCACCAACGCCAAGCGATGCAATTCCAAGACCTTTCGGCAGGTGAAATAAACAAAAAAGAAAAAGTAGTGAGCCTAGACAGCGCAGGCGCAGTTTTTACGCATTCAGGGCGTTTGCAGCTGCTGAGAATATTGTCGCCGTCTTGTTGACTATTGAACGGGCCAATTCAAAGTCGCGAGCGTCGACAGCATCCCGAATAGCAGGGAAATATGCCTCATCGTAACCTGACCATAGCTGTGGTCCAAAGACAGTGTGCACGAACTGTGTTCTGTTGGGTATCTAAATAGGTTGTCAGTAATCAGGCTGTGCGAGAAATTATCATGGCTACTCACTCCACCACCGTATTCGGTATCCAGCAGTCCAGTTTCGAACAGTGCCATTCTCGAGTTGTACTCGCATCTTCGCCGGCCGAGTCCATTAGGTTCCCAACCGTTCGAGCTGACGACTTGCTGCTGCCATTCCACTTCCCAGATGCCAAACTTGGCAACGTTGGCTTCAATCTCTTTAATCGCGTCCTTGATGGCATTGAGATCGAGTTTAGTCTTATCATCTCGGTTGGCTCCATTGTCTTCGCAATATTTCCAGAGGTCACCGAGATATCGGCCAAGAGCAAGTGCATATTGGTTGAGATCAAACGGAAGTATCGGCCGTTCAGCGAGTTCGACGATCAACAGACCAAGTACTTGCCCCAACAGACCGTGGTAAACAAAGTCTGGGTCTCCGACCTTGGACATCCAGTCAAAGTTGTCGTAGTTGGAGTGATACGGGAATCTTTCGCCTTCAAACGAGATATCAATAGAGCTGGTTCCAGCCATGTCCTGGAAAGCAACGTAGTCGCTACCTGCTCCTAGGCCTTCGAGCTCGCCGCCACGAGCGTCCCATAATGCTCTGAGTGTCGCATTCTGCACTGGGTCGTACACACGCTCCAGTACACTATACAAGAGCTTGTTGAAGACGGGCGATGCCGCGGCGTGGAAATCTGTTCCACTGACGGCGGTGTCGATATTGATGTATGCAAAAGCATTCTTCCGAAGGTACTCGAGATTGTTCTCAACGAACTCGGTGCTGCCGATGAGGTTGTACTCTTCGGCGTCCCAGCTCATAAACTCGATAGTTCGCGCAGGACGCCAGCCTCTGGCCACGAGATCGCCAAAGACACGGGCAACTTCCAGCATGACTGCGGTTCCTGATCCGGGATCGGCGGCGCCCCAGTTCCAAGCATCCCGGTGGTTGCCAATGATGATGGACTTCTCCTTCTGCTCGATTCCGGTAATCTTGCCGTATATGTTCCAAATCGGCTGTTGCTCGATCTCGTCCTGTTCATTCTTGAGTCGGACAATGGGCGAAGAAAGATTGCCACTCCACCAATTGTCCACAGACGGAACGCCGCCTCGCCACTCCTCGGGCACCTCTTCACCGAAGCCCTTGATTGCTTTCAATAATTCCTGGGCATCCACCCAGTTGATCGGTAAGCTTGGAATCTGGACTAGACCCTTTGTCTGGGTTGTCTTTTCACGCGGCTGGCCCTTTTTACTTGCCCAGCCAGGTGTCAGTACGTCGCCCGCGACCCAACTCATCAAGCTCACAGCGCCACGTTGCACGCCATCATGGGGCATGAACCGTCCGGTGGGTGCAGTTTTGCCCAGGCGAAATCCGTCATCGGCGGGGTCGCTATAGATGATGCAGCCTGCGAAGCCAGCCAACTCGGCGGCCTTGACCTTAAGAGCTCGGTCGCCTTGGGTTCCATAATACCGCACGAGAGCAATGGCGCCTGTGGTGTCGATTCCACTGTCCGCGAGACGCTTGAAATCTTCTCTGCTTCCGTAGTTTGCATATATCAATGGACCTTTGACGTCGCCCGACTTGGAGTGGCCGTGGAAGATCATGGTCGGTTTGCCGACAGTATTTGGCGGTGCAGTAGTTCCATCTTCAAGTTTTGCCTTCCATATAGCTTTCGAGCCATCTTCAGACATGATCTCGACTGCCCGCCCGTCTTCTTTGGGATAATTGAGATAGACATAATATTCGTCGACAGTTACATCCTCCAATCCACTTCTCAAAAATGAGTTGCGCACATCCTCGGCCAGGGCGTAATCACCCTCTGTGCCTGCAATATGCGCGTACTTTGTGACGTGTTTCAGGGTCTCTCGCATGCGGCGAGTGTCGATGCTGTTCTGTATGTGGTGTCGGACGCTTTCAGGGTCAAACACTTGGCCGCCGATGCGCTGCGACATGCTGCTGAACAGATCGCTCACGAAGACGAGGTACAAGAAGGCCAGAACCAGGAACAACGCCATCAGTCTTCCGAGGAGGAGCAGGGCTGCGGTGCTGTTCATGTTGATGTTGCTGTGCCACCAAGACCTCCTGGGCGTTTCCGAGGTGCCTCGTTCGCTGTCGGCCGGGGCAGAGTTGGCGCTGTCGCTCGCTCGCGGGAGTCGCACAGTCAAGCGTGGGATGCGCCATCTCCATTTCGGCAGAGAGAGAGCGGCGATGCGCTTGCGCCACGGCGAGCTGGAGGACCGGGAACTCGATCCATTCAAGGGGTCCTCGACCTCTAGCTCCTGCATCTCCCGCCGGGCCTGCGCATTATCCGTGCCGCCGTCGTCGTCATCGCTGTCGAGGCTCCATTCCGAGTCTTCGTCGTCGGTCTCGACGTGTGGCGGACGGTATCCGGCCGGGGTCCTCCGCTCGGATGCAGGATTCCGCGATGAGGTCAAGAGGGACTGGGCTTCTCGTTCGGACTCGGGCCTGTCGTCGACGGGCGACCGGGGCGGCGCCCAGTCACTTCTAGATGACGAACCCTGGACTGCCTCGTCGTACGAAGGTATCGGCGGCGCCGGGGTATACGAGGACTTTTCGGAGGGCATGATTACGGCTGCTCAGTGTGGTGCCACATTGGGAGTGATGTATATAACGATTGACCGGGTGTCTGCTGGGTTTCGCTGAGACAACGAGATGCAGTGGAACAGTTGCGGTTGATTACAAAGGGATTAGGAGAGAGAGGATGACATGTGTGAGCGTACTGTAGCGGTTACCTTGGGTGAAGCACAGCTCCTAAGCAGGTCTGATACAGTGTCTTCGGTGGCGTCGGGCGTATGATGCAGTGGTCTCTGCACACATTCAACGAAGTGACAATTGAGTCTGATACGTTTGAGCTAGAAAACAACAAGGGGAAAAAAAGAATGGACTAGAAAATGGATAGCATCACGATGGAAGAAAGAGGCGAAGCAGCTGAAACCCGATGCACGTCTCCGTAGGATGGGTCCCAGACTCCCAGGTTCCAGGGAGGGAGTCGGAAGGGCACCCACTATCTGTACACTACCCAGGTTAGGTACTTGGCGCCGCAAAAGGCACGGACACCCCTCTGAATGAGCCAGCCAGCAGCCGCCTCAGCCCTTGAGAGATTGAGATCAGTAATGTACCTAGCCTAGCCCATCTACCCAGGCTTGGCCCATTCGCCCCCAATCGAGGTCGTGTGCTAGGTAGCCTGTTACCAACAAGACGCATCCACGGAATTACCCCGTTCAATTGTGAGACGGAGACTGCAAAGTCGAGTTGTACGAGCGGCATCACGGCACGCTAGGTTCATGACATGCAGGTAACTTATTTGTTATTCATAATCGAGCACACGACATCAAATTTCATCATGAGCCTAGTGAAATCATCAATTACGATATCCTCTCCAGGCATGACAATTATGTACCTAGCAAGACGATTTCAAGAGACTTCTAATACCACTAGTCGGCCCCTTTCCCCAGCTCTAAGCATGTTGCTCTCTCTTCCCTTCATCATGAGGCCTCCTTCACCCTGGTACATGGGATTTTGTGATAATGATATACTTGATTGAGGGTGTGTAACAAGCACTATATCACCTCACTGTCTTGAGTCAAATCCGGCATCTATTCTGGCACAGTCGGTTTCTTGTTCAACACCGGCATTTCAGTAGGTAAACGAGGTTCAAGTATTCAGAAGATCGATTCTTGAGTGGGGTCGAACCTGGAGTTGAACTTGCCTTTGATACGTGCAATCTACAAATCGCGACTTCCCTATTGATTTGGAAGGATTTTAGGACGCACCATTAGCTCCCTCATACAATGTGACATTGGAGAGCTTTCTCCCACTCTGTTTCTCCAATCTTCATATGCTTCTCTGNTATTGATTTGGAAGGATTTTAGGACGCACCATTAGCTCCCTCATACAATGTGACATTGGAGAGCTTTTCTCCCACTCTGTTTCTCCAATCTTCATATGCTTCTCTGAAGCTTGACAGTCTGGGTATTCGGCCTTTGGCATGGCCGACGATGAGCTTTGCGAAGCATGTCGGGAAGTCGATTTGTACTCGCTCTTCACTGGACCGCGATATCGCGCCCACAAATTCCAGCGTGACCATCCTATTTCGTCTGTCGAAATCGGTACTCTCCAGGACATCATCTCAAACACTCAGTGCCCGCTTTGCCGTCTTGTAAAGCATGTACTCGAGCAAAGGGACACGAGGTTATCCTCCAAGGCGGACTTTGATCCGATACATGCCCGCTGCACTTTCACCCCGTTCCATGCAGAGTACGACGAGGATATGCAGTATCTGAACGATGCCACGAGAGATCTAGTCGTCACGAAGCTGGTGGTTCGTCTATGGGCCACCGAAGATTGCTCGGAAGAAGAGGCAGAAAAGATTGACCTCTATGGCGCAGCCTTCGGAGATGGAATCAAGCTGCTGTCACCAGGCTCGGTTGATCCTGCGCGACCACTTTGCAACGGGTTTCCGTCTACCACGACGCAAAACAGCCTGATTCTGGTCTCTCAATGGATCAAGGCTTGCGATGACCACCACAAAGGCACCTGCCAAGACTTCAGACTTCCCCCAGGGGCTCAAGGCTCCATGTCTACGATACATGTGATAGATGTCAACACACGAGCGCTGGTCGACATTGAAATGATGCAAACTGGATATGCAGCGCTGAGCTGGGTATGGGGCAAGTCCAACGAGACAATTGCCAAAGCCGCTGACCGGCTTGTCATTGAAGCGGCCGAAGACACAGAGGCAGAAAAGAGGTATCTACCGGCAAGCGGAGTCCCTAAACTAATCGGGGGCGCCATCGACGTGTGCAAGACGCTTGGCATTCCCTATCTTTGGGTGGATATCTACTGCATAAACCAGAAAACCACCAAGGAAAAATATGCAATGATTCACAACATGGTACTGATATATCGCTCGGCCTACATCACTATTGTTGCATCAGGCCACCATCCCAACATAGGAGCAGAGCAGACACTTACAACTCGAGACACAGCAGGCTGCAAAAAGGAACTACAGGACAGCGTTGAGACGATCTCTGGCCGCCAGTACATTTCGACCTTTCACAGTTCCATTAGCTTTTCGGATTGGGCTGATCGGGGTTGGACCTATCAAGAAGGACAGCTCTCGAGAAAGGATGGTCATCTTCGATGGAGAAACAGTTTCGTTTCAGTGCTACTCGGGTAGTTGGAGAGAGAGCAAGCACTCCGGGGTCCACGGCCATGAGACAGTGATGCCTGGCATCGATATGAACTCTACGGGCTTCATTACTCATTCAGCGTCTCGGTGGCTTTCAACCTCTCATTGGGGCTTCGAAGATTACGCCGAAATCGTGTTGTCATATTCTCGGCGTAACTTGACTTACGAATCCGACAGACTGGATGCGATTCAGGGTTGTCTGAACATCATGGGCGACATCAAAGGAGTCGAATTCCTCCAAGGAATCCCTTTGCTGGGTTTGTTTCCACTATGCCATACTCTTCACCGGTGAAGATGATCAACCGCGACATGGCTTCCCCAGTTGGAGCTGGGCCGGCTGGAAATGTACGAACGGAATGTACTTTATCCGTCCATATAGAGGCAACTCAACACAACTGATTCATGATGGAGCCGGGAGATGGGAACACCGCAGTGGTGACACTTCTGACCTTGAGCTGGAAGGGATCTCAATCACAGGCGGGATTGAGTCACCTCATATTCCAAATCATTGCTCGCAGTGCTTAGCATGCCTCAGTGTATGCAAGTCGACATCGACCATCAGCGTCACTTCGGAAGTTGTGAAGATGTCGGTCGAATACCGGGGTGATATCAATTCGGACGCCGATTTCCGGTTTGTGGACTCACAGTGGCAATTTGCAGATACCGCCGGGACAGTCTACAGGCACATGCAACAAGGACTCAGAGCGTACATCCCCCGTCAATTGCGCAGCTCGACTGCAACCTGGCTTCGAAAGGATGGAATTGAATTGGTCAAAATCGCCGAGGTCAAGCTGCTCCAGGGCCATGTTCAGAGGCTTGAATCATTACATCATGCTCTGTGTCTGGGACTTGACAGTTCTGATGGCGTTACTAAAAAATTCGGGTTCTTCATGGTGCCACAGGAGTCTTGGGACAGAGCAGCCTCCAGAGAAGAGACGGTGATCCTTCATTGATGTGGAAAGCTATCTTGACAAGACCACTGCCATGGACAAGTAACTGCTTTTCAATCACCATCTTCCTATCCTTCTTCCAGCTACCGTTCAGCTCATTCATCTAGGGTAAGACACGGCTCTCGACCTCTGTCCTCGAATTATCTCCGCCTCTCTTTATCTTCAGCTTTACCCATCCTCTCCCTGGGGCCGGCATCTGCTCCAACCTCCGAAGCGCAAGCGCCCGCATCCGGCGCAAGCGAGAGCTTCTGTCTCAAGAGCACGGCCAGCTCCTCGTCGCCTGCCTTCTCGAGCATTGCGCCGATGCGCTTGAGATCCTCGGCCGTGAAGCGGATCTGTTGTGTCGNCTCAAGAGCACGGCCAGCTCCTCGTCGCCTGCCTTCTCGAGCATTGCGCCGATGCGCTTGAGATCCTCGGCCGTGAAGCGGATCTGTTGTGTCGTATCGGGCTCGGGCTTGGGGCTGCATCGAAAGACGAACTCTGCAGACCCGACTCCGAGGACACGCTCAGGCGACGGTGGTGGCGGCGGAGCTGGTGGTGTCGAGGACATGGTTGGTGATCTTGAGAAACAAAGTTGTGGGAAAGGTATGAGGTTGATAATGCTCGGTATGGCGAGAATGGCCGCGGACAGTTTCTGTTTGCCTTGTCGAGTGTGCTGAAGCCTGTGTGATTACTTCCCTGGTGTCGTCG